>VHKM01000144.1:0-348335 GCA_007210695.1 Neogobius melanostomus
AAAGAGAGAGAATCGGGTGTCTCAGGTACTGGGATTTATGGCAAATCAACAGGTGTATCAATTCAGAGGTGTGCCGAGTCAGTAATTTTACACGTTTTTAAGTACTATAGATAAAAACATAGGTAAAATGGCTAATCAATACAGAAGTGAACAAATCTTTGACATTTGCAGGTGGTGACAATAGAGATCTTTCTTTTAAGAGACAGACTTACAAGGTGCATGCTTGAGGCAAAAGTAACACTGGAACAAATTGTTTTTCCATGTGCTAAGTAAACAGTTAATGTGTTTTGATTTCCGTTACACTTATTTCATATAAACCACTGTTAGTAATTGAATTCGTAAGTACGGCCTAGTGCCTATGGCACAATCATCTTATAGTTATAGTTCCTGTTTTTGTAAAAGGAATACAAAAGTCATTATAAGAACATAAAATACATTCTGACCCATTTATCAAAATGTTTTGTTACAAAGTGTATTTTTACTCATGTAGCATTGGGTTTGGCTTTTATTGCGTACCCACAGGCTGTGGCCTATGATGCCTTGCCCCAGATGTGGGCCATCTGCTTCTTTCTTCATTAATGCTCATCCTGTTGGGCCTCGACCTTAGTAAGATTTTTTTATATATATTTTCAGGAGACAGGCGCATTTTGATAACGTGAAGCAGAATTTACTAAAGTCCATGATACAAACGTCTAACATTAATATTTAAATCAACTGGACTTGCATTTAAATGAGGTGCATTTCACTTCCCATTTGTCTTTTTAAAACAGCGAGAAGATTTTGAATTAAATACCTGGAGGACTGAGAATCTATATCGATTTTAAAATCAATCATCAATTTCCACTATAATATATCGTTTTCAATCAGAAACATATCCAAATCTGTGAACTCCTCTTTGGGAACTCAGCTGGTGATTACGCTGAGGCTCTTCTGGTTTGTACTGCAGGGTCATCAGTATTTTACAAGATTTTGTATTTTACTTTTAGTCGTGCAATTTAAGAAAAAGAAAAAAACAACCACATGGTTACAGGTTTGAAGCACCACAGGGCTTGGAAATATTGCCAATTTAAAGACTTATAACCCAGAAAGGAAAATTTTATAAAAATAAAAGTGCTTAGACAAATATAAAATAACACAGAATAAAGATATTGACTATTCTACAAGTCTATTTTTTTCAGTATCTGAACAGTTTTGCTATTTGTCAGTTTGTTTGGGCCATGGAGGTGATATGACCTCCTATCACTGACATGTTTCCCAACTGTGATCCGTCGTGCGAGGTCGTCCGCGAGGGCTTTCCTCCTGCTCTTCTGCTTCACCTCTTTATCTGCAGCTCGTCATGATTAGCAGAGGTGTCTCATTGTTTATTTTAACTAATACTGTGGCCTTCTGAAAGTTTTCCTCCATAAATATGTAGCAGTTAGTCATATAAAAGCTACACTAATTAACCCCACATTTTTTAAAAGAAAAGTTTTGAAATTATTTGAAGAAATTAAATGATTTGGACATTTTCCGGTGTCAGGTATACATCTGCAATCTCAAAATCTCATGTGATTATTGTCTTGCAGGGAAGGCATGTAACGTCTTCCAGATGTTCGACCTTTAACCTTTACGCCTGTAACGGAGCTGCCATCTTTTTCCTGTGCGTCTTTGCATTCACTGCTCTTGGATTGGATTTTTCGGTAGGTACAGTCAATAAAAAAATCATAAAAAGTACATTTTAATGATGCCTAAATTTATATATATTTTTTTGTATAAAAGGTGCAGAAAACATTGGTTTAACATATAAAGGAACATGACAGGTAGAGAACCCAATTTGTATTCATAAATCTGCTGGCTCGTTCTCAGCTCCAGGGGTTTTCACTGGTGCGTCTCATGTTCTGTTTTCAGAGTTCAAAGTGTACAGAGCAGAGACAATCAAACTTTGGTGGTCAGAGTTCACTGTCTTGGACGGGAGGGAGAAATTCAGGTTTACAGTTAAAACTTGAATTTGACCCATCGTCAATTATTCCCAGGTTTACTTTTATCGGTTCTTTGGTGGGAGTACCAGGCCTCTGACACTTTTAAACCGCTGGTATGTGTAATCCGTCTGGGCATATGTTGTGGGCTGGATCTGGCGCTTCTCCTCCCAATCCTGCTGGTGCCAGGCTTGGGGCCCTGTAAAATCACCCACTCAGTCTGGGAGCACTCACACAGGTAGGACTAGGGATACGTTTACATTACACATTATTAAAATGATCTCATAAAAATCTCTTTTGTAGGTTATATATTTTCATTTTTTTCCTGCTGTATAATGATTGATTGCTATTATCTAAGAACATATATTATATATATATATATATATAACACTAATTGCTTCTCTCCCCAGTTAATAACAATGATACTGTTGGGATTAATAAAGAAGTAGCCTTTGGCGCAATATTTGTTACACTTTAATGTCCCGCTTTTCTTTCCCAGCGTTTTGAGTCGACTCTGCAAGCCTAATCCTGACTATGCACTGACTCAACAAGGGGCAGAGCTGAGCCCAATTGCACACGTCCCCTCCGACTGATACAAGCGAAGAAGTTGTATAACACTGACTGTTGGCAACCACACGGCTTTCCATATATACACTTTCGCACTGAATAAAATGATTGTAAATGAAAATTAACATGTTTAAGAATTTAACACTTTATTTAAATTAACGGTGAAAATACCAATACATAAAGAGGAAACTTGAAACAGTTTTCAATGTTTGGTGGTTATACACACGGTTATGCAAACCCCACATATTACCTGACCGACAATCTAGGCGCCAATCATTTATGTCATTACAAAACATATCTTGAAGCATGGATGAAAAATATGCTACAAAAAAGCAAAGATGTGACTGGTGCAAAGTAACAATGAACTGCCGTAAAGCAATGACATGGCTTTATTAAACAATACCGTGTAACAGGTTTAAGGCAATCTCAAGGCGAGGTTCATAGAGTGATCTGGTGTCTGATGAACAGTGGTTTAGGAAGTCTTCATATCCGCCACCGGTTTATTCCAATGAGAGTTTGGTGACAAAGGTTCTGTTTGGGGAAAGAGGGGAACACATCTGTCCAAGTGTTGAGGAATGGTGGTGAATGCGATCATCCTTTAGGGTTTGTATTGGCAGCCAGTGGCTGCAAAACAATACATCATGTAACCTTTTTTAACATAATTTAAACTTTCAGGTTGATGGGCTGGTTTGAGCTCAGGCTGCTCTTTACATGTTGTCATGTTAAGGATCTGTTTTGTTGTTTGGTCATTTGTTGTCTTTCATGTATTTTTAAACTCAGAGCAAATGAAATACATTTTTAGACTACCTCTACTGGCATGGGATATATTTCATGGGAGAAACAAAGAATACATTAAAATACATGTTCCAATTTGCCCAACAAATTCCTGAGGAAAACGTAACACAAACATTACACCGCAAAATAGCTTTTACAAATAGGTAATGGATCGTAAAAACCTCAACAGTACAGTCTACAGACTTTCCATTCATTATTCACATTAAAGAAATTTGATCAGGGTGACTAAAACTCACACCAACTGAATCTTTCTGAAGATTTTTGAACCGTTCAAAAACAATGGAATGAGTTTATTTTTGATTTAGTGTTTATTTTATCACATTTTATTTATCTATATTTTGATGTACTATTGATGAAGTGAATCCAGTGCAGATTTATATTTACAAATAAAATAATGGTATTGTATTATTTTTCAGCATCAGAACTGCTAAAACCAAAAGAAAGTCGTAAAGGCACCAAGCTTTTTTGGGAAGACAAAAGGTGTAGAGTAAACATTATAACTGGTTTGTTACAAGCCTGGCAACCCTATCTAAATGTTCAGAAATATAATTTCAGGAATGGAAATGGTAACCATGAACAAAATACTAAAACCAGGTAGCCCCATTCTTTGTTTTGACAACTTTGGTGCTGATGGAATGTCCAAGGCTTTTGCTCTGCTGGTGTTAAATACTTTTTGGCATTTGAATAATAACGCTGAAATTTTTAATGTTTTTATAGGCCACACATGTCAAGCTTTTTGTACAACTTTATGACCATGAGTGGGGGGTTGCCTTCCGTGGTTATAACTCTTTGTTGGGTGCGGCAAGGGAAACATTTTGACACATTAAAAAGCAATAACAACAAAAAGTCAAGCATCCGTATTTAGGAAATAAAAAAGGCTAAATGATCTTGATTAAATACTCGGGCAACACTCTCCGCAACTATTCAAAAAATGGTGGGGAATCCCGGGTCCTGCAGTGGCTGTTCTTTTATCCAAACTCTTTTTTTTCCTTTAGGTATATTCAAGTTCTGATGAACTGTTTTCGGCATAGAGTTTCGAAAGCGATACCTGATCACATACAGTGACAGTGGTTGTCATTTTCTCTACTGTATTTATCATAATATACCCTTTACCCTAGAGTAAAACGCATTTAGAATTTTTACCAATACAAATTGTACTTGATTTTTTTGCATCAGACGTGCTACATAATGCAATAAAGGTTTATAAAAGAGGTCTGAAATTAACTTTCGAAAGCCCCGTAGTTATTTGTTAAATGCATGACAGTGGAGTGTTTCAACTACTCCAAGAAGCTCTGTTATTGCCTCCTACAAATGTCTTTAGCTTTATAATACTGTATTACTTACTGTTTGTAATGTAAAGCTTATGACCACTAAGTGGGAGCCAATGTAGCGAGTTGATTCCAGTTTGTACCGGAGGCCGGCTGGCCCTGTTTGTTCTACGGTTTTCCTGCATGATTTTGAGATAAAGGTCTAATGCTCGGCAAACTCCTTGTCTGGAAGTTTTCCTTAATTGTAATCACGTTACCACATATTTTCTGGCGACGAGGTGAACTGGACAAGTTTTTTTTCACGTTTTGTTTTTGCTGGCGTGGTAGTAAACAGCGTGCTGGCTAGACTAGCTAGGGGCATGAGTGGAAGCAGTCTGAGAGGTTACGGAGCGTCTACGAGGGGGACTGGCGCGAGTTGCTGTGGTGAGGAACAGAAGTGTGGATAGCCGGTGGCAGACTGGCGACGTTTGGGACGATCAGTGAATTTTGTGGAGGAGACGAGGATTGGACGGAGTATGGTGGAAAGGTTGGGACACTTTTTTGCGCTAATGAACATTGCCGACGAAGGATAAAAAGCGCTCAATTCTCCCTGAGTGTGTGCGGAGCAAAGACTTATAAGCTTGATAAACTTAGCCACGCACTGAAACCTAGGTGGACATTATTTCCCTATGGCAGATCTAGTCAGCTCGTGGGTGACCACCACAATCCAAGCCATCTGTTAATAGTCCAGCGTTTCAAAATTTCTACAGTCATTTCAGAAAGTCAGGTCAGTCCCCTGTGCTAACTTTCGTGGCCGAGTCTTCGACAGTTATTCGGAGCATTGGTGAGTTTGGAGGTCGTATTGGATGACATGCTCCGGGACCGACTGGTTATGCGGCATCAACGAAGACCGCAATTCAGCGCCGCTTGCTAGGTGAGGCGACAGCCGACTGTGACTTTTTTAAGAGGGCGCTAGAGATCTCTCAGGAATGGAGATGGCTGCTAGTAATGCAAAGAAACATTCAGAAAGGAGCGGCTGGGGAGCAGCCTATAACTGTAACATCATGTAAAGAGAGAAACCTCAAAATCTGACAAGCAAGATGGAATGCTTTAGATTGCGGAGGTGCACACTATTGGCAAATGACTGTAAATTAAAGAGCAGGTTTGCCATGGTTGCAATAAAAAAGGACATTTACAGAAAAAGTGCAGAGGTGCAAAGATAAGCCTAAGCCTAAAAAGTGGAAAGCTCGGCAGACTCCAAGCAAGCTACACACATGTAGGAGAAACGGGGGAAGAGGAAGGGTGTTCGTTTGACATGTTGGGGGTGGAACGGACCGAGGAACAACTCTGCCCTATTAGCGCCAACGGTGCACCGGTAATGGGTAAAGGAGGTCAAGTTTGAGATTGATTGTGGGGGCTACAGCATCAGTTCATCATACGAGGAGACCTAGCAGGAGAACGTGGGGAATGCCATGCACCTTCCCCTTTGTCCCTGCAAGCTCAAGCTAAGGACATACACACGGTCAGCCCCATACCCCATCTGGGAGGTGTTGCAGGTGAAATATGGTGGTGGGAAGGTCAGAGGCTGAGGGTAGACCTAGTGGTTGCCATAGTGGTAGTGACCCAGTCTTTTGGGCCGCGACTGGCTTAAGCAAATCAAGCTTAATTGGCACGGGAGGTTAAGTAGCACTCAACACAACAGAGGACATTCTACAGCGATACAGTGATGTGTTCAGAATGAGCTGGGGCACACTCAAAAAAGGGAGTTCCCCCAACTGTGAAACTTCACCGTGGCGCCAGTGCCAACCACGTTTCTTTAAGCGCAACAGAAGTGGTGCCCTATTGCATGAAAGGGAAAGTAGAAGAGGAGCTGGCACGCTTACAGGAGAAAGGCATCATTGAGCCTGTTTCCAGTTTCTCGTACTCGAGGTGGGCAGGCTCCCATCGTCCCCGTCATGAAACTTGATGAAAACAGTCGGCCTAATGTGGGGACTATAAACTTACCGTGAACCAGGTCTCAAAGCTGGAAGAGTTACGCATTACACGAGTGGAGTGATTTTTTGCGACTCTGGCTGGAGGCAGCTTTTTAACGAAACTGGACTGAGCCAACGCCTACCAGCAGCTGCTGCTTGGATGAAAGAGTCGAAAGAAATATGTTACAATAAACCATAGCACAAGGGGTTGTCAAGTACAGACCGCCTGGTGTTTTGAAGTGGTTCCAGCCCGGCCATACTTCCAAAGGACAATGGACACTTTAAATTGGTGCAAAGGGTCTCCAAAGTAGCATGTATTCTGGACGAATCTTCATCACAGCAGACCTGACCGCGATTGATACAGGTGTTGGCTGGAGAGGGGGGATCTACGGGCGTGGCCCTGGGAGAAAGGCTGTGAAGCAGTGAAGAGCAGTGTGGGAAGAGCA
The DNA here is from genome assembly GCA_007210695.1 of Neogobius melanostomus. Taxonomy (NCBI): domain Eukaryota; kingdom Metazoa; phylum Chordata; class Actinopteri; order Gobiiformes; family Gobiidae; genus Neogobius; species Neogobius melanostomus. Next base: position 6,984 of record VHKM01000144.1, read on the forward strand.
GTGTAAGCAGCTAAACATTTTTGCGGAGTCGCGGCTGAGAGAGAGCAACAATTGCCTAAACCGACAAAAACAGAGACGGAAGCAACTGCCAGAAATGGCGGCGGATGAGGATTACGTGAGCTGTCAAGTCGAGTCAGCGGAACTCATGGAGCAGCAAAAGGGACATGTTCAGGAAATCAATAACAACAACACAGGAGAACTTCAAGGGATTCATTAAAATAATCATGGAAGAGACAAACACGAATGGAATTCACAGATAAAGGAATTCAAGAGCTAAAAACAAGCCTACAGTTCACGCCAGGTGAAGGTGGACACTCTGAAGAAGGAACATTGAAACTCACTGAGGCGCAACAAACACAATACAAAACGCATTTTTATAAAGTATGTGACAATTTGCATATTATCACGGACAAACTGGAGGTATCTGGAGGAGACAGAGCCGTAGAAAACAACCTGGTCTTTGAGGGAGTGTTTGGAGACGCCTGGGGAGACCTGGGCCGACGCAGGAGGAGAAAAAGTTAAACATCTACTGAGGGAGAAGTTACAACTACAACAACCCGGTGGAGGTGGAGAGGGCGCCACCGCGTAGGGAAACCCGACGGCGGGAGAGACCGGCCGATGACCCATCAATGCGCCAAGACTGCTGCGTTGGAAGGATCGGCGAAGCAATGCCGCAGCGCGCTTAAACACCTCAAAAGGGACCAAAATTTATAAAGAGGACTACAGACGGAATCCATCCAAAGGAAGCGAAAAAGAACTGATGCGGAGCTGAGAGTGCCAGGGAAAGGGGGAGATTGCCTACTGCGCTATGATAAACTCATTGTTTAGCCGTCCGCGCACCAGTACACCAAATCAAGTATAACACAGGAAAAGCGTATGGATTGTTGGTATGTAAAAGCACATAACTTACATGTCCTGTGAATACATATAGTGTCTAAGGAGCATCGACTTGGACTTTCCATTAAGGAGAATTGCTGAAGCAAATAACGCAGGATTGTTTACATTATCACAATATGACTTACAGAACATGAGATCGACATCGACTCCTGAAAAAATAACTTCTTTACTAGAGCTTACTAATGACTGTCATATTATACAGAGGATCTTTACAATAGTAAACTTAAGACATTAAGGCATTTCAATGATAATTCACTTTCAATAGTCGTTAGCCTTATTGCAAACTTTAACTCACATGCAAAGCTTCTTAAAACAGTTTTCTAAACATTTAGTGTAATTTTAATCACAGAAACATGGATTAATAATGACAGAGAAATTGAGTTTTCTATTGATGGTTATGAATTTATAAGTATGAACAGACGAAACAAGCATGGTGGGGGTGTAGCTATGTTTGTAGACTCCAACTATAGTTATAAAGTAATGGAAAATAGACTATGGTAGTGGATGATGTATTGAATGCTTACTGTAGAAATTACAAGGCAAAAAAGAAAAATATTATTGTAAGTTGTATTTATAGACACCTGGCTCTGATATAGATGTTTTTTCTAATTGGATGGAGGAGACTTCTCGGGTTTAAATCATAAAGTCATGTTTGTGGGGGAGACTTAACATCGATCTGTTAAACCCATATAAACACAAAAGACTGACGAATTTATAAATACTTTATTTAGTATAGGTCTGTTTCCTCTAATAACTAACCGAGTAGAATCACAACCCACAGTGCGACTTTGATTGATAACATTTTCTCAAATGAAATAGATAGTGATACAGTCAGTGGATTATGATAAATGATATTAGTGATCACCTGCCAGTTTTTGTATTGTACAAACATGGATATTTAAATATTGATGATGAAAAAATGTATTGGTTTAGAAGGGTAAAACAGAAAAAACTTTGGATGCATTTAAAAAGGAACTATTAGCTCAAGACTGGAGTATTGTATACAGAGAGAATGATACTAATAAGGCATATGATGAGTTTACGCAAATATTTCATAAAGTATATGACAAAAATTGCCCAATGAAAAAACATTGTAAAAACAGAAAGTGTAAAGAAAACCCATGGATTCTAAGGGATTACTAAATGCATGCAAGAAAAAAATTCACTCTACAAAAAATGTATAAATGATAGAACAAAAGAAGCTGAGGATAAATATAAGAATATAAAAATAAACTGACAGGTATCATTAGAAAATGTAAACAGAATTATTATAATAAGTTGTTAGATAGCAATAAGAATAATATTAAAGGTTTATGGAATATCTTAAATAGTATAATTAGAATAAACCAAGATCGATTATTATCCAAAATATTTCAAAGATGAGGTAAACTTTAAATAATATGAATGAAGTAGTCGATACATTTAATAAATTCTTTGTAGATGTTGGACCGAATCTTGCTGCAAAAATTACAAATGTTGAGAACTTTAATTGTGAACTGATAGACACAAATCCTCTGTCCATGTTCCTCAAACTGTGGAGGAAAGGAGATACTGGACATTGTTAAAGGTGTAAAAAATAAACCTCGACAGATTACCATGACATGGATATGAAAACTTTAAAAACTGTTATTGAAAGTATCTCTAAGCCGTTAACATACATCTGTAACTATCGCTGCAAACTGGACAATTTCCTGATGGTATGAAAGTAGCAAAAGTGATTCCTCTGTTCAAGGCAGGAGATAAACATCTCTTCACAAACTACAGGCCTGTTTCCCTTTTACCGCAATTCTCAAAAATCTTAGAGAAGGTTTATAACTCTAGACTTGACAGCTTATTGAAAGGTGTAATTTACTCTCGGACAATCAGTTTGGTTTTAGGAATAATCACTCAACTTCACACGCTCTCTTTGATATAATTGAAGAAATAACTAATGCTGTAGATAACAAGAAATATGCCATAGGGTTATTTATTGACCTGAGTAAAGCGTTTGATACAATAAACTATGATATACTAATTAATAAACTAGAACATTATGGATTAGGGGGGTAGCTCTACAGTGGGTTACCAGTTATTTAAAAAATAGAAAACAATGTGTGAAAATAGGTGATTATCAGTCGAGTTGTCGACAAATTGTGTGTGGTTTACCTCAAGGTTCCATTCTGGGCCCAAATTGTTTAATATGTACATCAACGACATTTGTAAAACGTCTCAAGTACTTAAATTATCTTGTTTGCTGACGATACAAATATTTTTGCATCAGGTGACGACTTACAGCAACTGTGTCGGATTGTTAACTTGGAACTCAAAAGTGTCAATAAGTGGTTCAAACAAAATAAATTATCTCTAAATCTGAGTAAAAGCAAAAATGATGATATTTGGCAACTGTAATTCCAATGCTCAGGAAGCAATTCAGATAGAGGGTGTTGTCATAGAGCGAGTGCATGAAATCAAATTCCTTGGTGTTATTATAGATGACAGAATTACTTGGAAAGCTCATATTAAATATATATCTACGAAAATTTCTAGAAGCATTTCAGTAATAGCAAAAGCAAAGCACATTTTAAACATCAAAGCTCTACATATCTTATACTGTTCTCTGATTTTGCCATATTTATATTATTGTACTGTGGTTTGGGGTAGTACTTATAAAAACACATTAAAACCAATAGTATTGTTGCAAAAAAGAGCTATCCGAGTAATTCATAAAGTTGGGTTTTTGGACCACACAAACTCATTATTTTTAAAATCAAAGATCATGAAGTTCTGTGACATTGTTGAGTTCCAAACTGTACAGATGTTATACAAAGCAAGATACAAACTGTTGCCAGGCCAAATACAAGAAGGTTCCAAGAACGTACTGGTTGTTATGAATTACGTGACGAATTAAACTTTAGGACTCAGAACATAGCTCAACTTTGAAAAGTTTTAGCCCAACAGTTAATGGTGTACAATTGTGGAATAAACTGGAAATGGAGTTGAAACGAAGTCCAATATCAACCTGTTCAAATATAAATACAAACAAAAGACTTTTGAAATATACAGAGAACAAGAAATGTGTTACCACTAGGAGGCGCAGTAGGATCAATTATGTGTGTTTCCTCTATAATCAAGGAAGAGTGTTGCTGCTCAAATTTACAAATTGAGAATTAGGGTAGGCAAGTTATGAATCTGTTGAGAGGGACCTCCCAACGGGCTCAAACCTTGTCTTTTAATGCACCACTCAGCATAGGAACATCATCTACAAAATCAGCTGTTAGGGCAGCTGGGTGGGGGTTTGTTGAGGGGGAGTTACTGCCCTCTTCAACTGGCCCGTTCTACACCCTGGCTTTTAATGCACCTCATTATGCAGGGCTTACATCACACTTCACATATAACTCAATTAAACAAATATAATAATAATGATAATTAAACCCAAATTAAATTATATTAAGGATGGTATTGACAACTGGGAAGTAGCAAGATCTCAGAATATAATATGTATTAATGCACCTTTAATAATGATAATTAATGATAATTAAACCCAAATTAAATTATATTGAGGATAGTAATGACAACTGGGAAGTAGCAAGATCTCAGAGTATAATATGTATGAATGCACCTTTATAACATAAAAGTAGCACATTCTTTGTTCTTTATTTTGCTGTTGCTTTTGTCTTATTCTTCATCATTTATTGTTACTTTGCCCTATGTTCCTTTGTTTATGATTTGCTACCTTGTAAATATTAAATGTAATGTTACTATTTTTATTTTGGGGTGGGCGCTTATAAGCCTTTGGCTTCAGCCCACTCCTTTGAGCAGGTTAACTGCTCAAACAATAAAATAAACTAAACTATCTGCTGATTACTGGAGCTACGGAGGTCGAGCATCTAAGTAACTTAGAGCGGGTGCTAAACGACTCAGATGCTGGGCTGAGGCTGAAACGGGATAAGTGTGTGTTCATGGCACCAAGTGTAACATATCTGGGCCATAAAATAACTGCTGAAGGCCTATGCCCAGTGGAGGATAAAGTGAGGGCTATTAAGGAAGCTCCAAGCCCAAAGAACGTCACTGAGCTAAGATCATTCCTGGGCATGGTTAACTACTATGGAAAATTTCTCCAGGACCTCTCAAAGGTATGTTCCTCTGTACAAACTACTGCACAATGACACAAAGTGGCAGTGGTGTGACGAGCAGGAGAAGGCTTTTAAAGAAGTAAAAGAACTACTCCACTCAGCGAGACTCCTTGTTCATTTCGACCCGGACAAAGAGGTTACTGTCTCATGTGATGCCTCACCGTACGGCGTGGGGCAGTTTTATCGCATGTAATGCAGGATGGGTCAGAGAAGCCTATTGGTTTTGCTTCACGGACATTGACGGCTGCAGAAAAGGGTTACTCGCAGTTGGACAAGGAGGGTCTTGCCATTGTGTTTGCTGTAAAGCGTTTCCATCAGTACCTCTATGGCCGTCCTTTCAAAATTCATACGGACCATAAACCACTGATGAGCCTGTTCGGTGAGAAACGCTGCATCCCACCGCTAGCCTCTGCGCGAATCCAGTGTTGGGCACTAACACTGTCAGCATACCAGTATACAATAGTGTACAGAGCTGGAAAAGACAATGCTAACGCTGACGCATTAAGTCGTCTGCCCTTGCCGGAGACGCCTGTCACCACATATGTACCTCCAGAGACTGTCTTTTCATTGGAGAGATTGTCTGAAACCCCAGTAAAGGCATCCCAAGTCAAGCAATGGACCGAGCGAGACCCAATCCTGTCAAAGGTTAAAACTTACCTTTTGCAAGGGTGGCCCTCTATTGTTGAAAGTGAGGAATTGAGGCCTTATGTGATACGCAAGACAGAACTGAGCCTACAGGATGGATGCATCTTCTGGGGGACGAGGGTCATAGTACCTCCCCAGGGTCGTTCACAGATTATGGAGGAAATACATGAGACACATCCAGGGGTGTCCCGAATGAAAAGCCTGGCAAGATCTTATGTCTGGTGGCCAAGAATGGACTTTGACTTGGAAAATAGGGTCAAGTCATGCTCACAATGTCAGTCTAATCGGAAGTTGTCGCCACCAGCCCCTTTGCATCCATGGGAGTGGCCAGATCGTCCCTGGTCTAGATTGCATCTGGACTTTGCTGGACCTTTCATGGGACAGATGTTTCTTGTCATGGTGGACGCCCACTCCAAGTGGATAGAGTGTCACATAATGAGCAACATAACGGCTCCCTCAACCATGAGAAACTGAGACAAGTATTCGCAGTCCATGGTCTGCCTGACTCGCTAGTGACGGATAATGGTCCCACTTTCACCAGTGAGATGTTTGGTGAGTTTATGGCAGGGAATGGCATTCGTCACATTCGCACCGCTCCTTTCCATCCGGCCTCAAATGGACTGGCGGAACGTGCTGTCCAGACAGTGAAGGATGGTTTGAAGCGCATGACAGGTGATTCTCTGAGTACAAGACTGTCACGTTTCTTGTTCAAATATCGTCTCACGCCTCAGACCACTACTGCACGTACACCCGCAGAGATGTTGATGGGACGTAGGCCAAAGTCTAGGCTGGATCTGCTTCGTCCAGACCTAAAGGCAAAGGTAACAAGCAAATAGGAAAAGCAGAAGGAAGGCCATGATTTACATTCAAGAGAGAGAGAGCTGAAACCAGGGGACAATGTCTATGTGAAGAATTTCAGCAGTAACTCCAACCAGCAATGGCTTCCTGGAGTGATCTTGAAACAGAGTGGTCCTGTCTCCCACGTCGTAGAACTGTCTGATGGTCGTGTGTTCCGCAGACATCAGGACCATGTGCGTCTGCGTCACGATAAGGTCCTGAGACTGTCAGCATTGCCGAGTCGCCACCGGTGACTACCAGAGGAATGGCCCCGTCACCGTCAGAAGTTTCGCCACAGGAGGTTTCTGTTTCCTCTACCGAGGATGGACAGTCACACATGAACACCCAGACCCCTTGTGTGACCGCCGCGCCGGATTTGCCTAAAACAACAACAACCTTAGGGACTGCTGACTCACACCCGATAGTACGCAGATCACAGCGTGTTCGTAAGCCTCCTAATAGACTTAATGTTTAATGATTTTACTGTTAGAAGGCCCGTGCCAAGTTCTGAAGGTGCATGCAAAAATAGTGATATTTTGGATTTTACTGGGTTAATAAGACCAGGGTTATGGAATTAACTACACCAGATTTATGGGCGGATTTATAAAATGTTTTTACAGTTTTGGGTTACTTAAAAGTTGAACTTCTGAACTTAGTGGGGGAGGAGTGTTGTAATGTAAGCTTATGACCACTAGTGGAGCCATGTACGAGTTGATTACCCAGTTGTACCGGAGGCCGTGCCTGGCCCTGTTGTTCTACCGTGTTTCCCTGCATATTTTGAGATAAAGTCTAAATCTCGGCAAGCTCCTTGTCTGGAAGTTTTTCCTTATGTGTATCAAGTTACCACACTTACATCATCATCATGATCATTTAAAACGTTATGCCTGAGAATCTGCACCACACTTTGCGCTAATCATCACTTGAACTGTCCCTTTGTCCCAAAAGTGTCTCATTGGGCTCGTCTTCCCTGGATTTCCTTAGATAGGTTCGGTGAGGCCAGTGTCTGAAGCAACTGGACGCTCATCACTGTCCCATTTAACACTCGGTGGTTCGGCAACGCTCACGTCTTGTTGTGAAGTCGGAACCTGAAAAGCTTGGATATCTTCAAGCCTGGGTATGCGCCGGACTCTGCCATTACCTTGTTTAGATTGAGCCATGCCTCCATTGGTTGCTCGGGCTTTGGCAGGAACTGCTGGCCACGTGGCATAATCGATCAGAATGCTGTCTCAATTGGGCAATGTCCCGTCTGGTCGCGTTGCTTTGGCGCATCATAATGCGCACCTTGGTGCGCAGCGTAATGTCCAATAGCCCTGACTGCTTCAGGACTTGCACTGTATTCAGAAAGCGTCTATGGCGAGTGTTAATGACGCTGTGTTTGTTTAGTTCAGTGGTGGTGACAGAGGACACTGATGGGGTGGGTTGGGTAGCTGAGACTGTAGCACTACAGGACGACAGTCTGCTAGTGCTTGCGACTACTTTATGGGTGGCTTGAGCGTTATTATTTTCAATGCAAACACGTTTACTCTGGTTTAAAGCGTTGCTATTTTGGGTTGTTTTGTCGGCAGGTTTCTTGCTGGGGTATGGGTGGATAGGACTTCACAGGTAAATGAGCTGCATTGATTTTCTTTGCGGTGACGTCACTTTGGCTCAGACCAGGAGCTTTGGGGAATTGGGGCGTGGGAGGCTGAAGCAGAATGACGGGATTTTCCCCACTGACGGCAGGCTTAGCTCCGCTGGGCCAGATCAGCGGAGCATTTTTCTGAACAATATGCGACTTGAGATAAAAACAAAAACAAGTGCATCAGTCATTACAGCTTTCGAGAAATGCTTTGTAACAATCTCTCAAAAATATTCAGATTCAATAATAATACTTGCTCCCACTCACATATTCAACATTCTATTATTAAAATAATAGAATGAAATAATAGAAATACAGTGTCTGCGTACACTGGTGTATGAATGAGAGTGTGAATGGGTGAGTGGATCCTTGCTGTAAAGCGCTTTGAGTGCCTAATGTAGGTGGAAAAGCGCTATATAAGCAAATCACTTTATTACTCTAAAAAATTAAGTCCTACTACAAATCATATTGGTCCTATTTTTGAAAAAAGCTAAGTACCTCATAATCATCAGTCAGGTCCAAAAACAAAACAATTAACATTTTTATCTTATTTGCAGCAGTTTCATTGTTGTAATAAAAAGCCACATGTGTATTGTTGTAAATATCTGCAAATAGTAACAGAAGAGATACAATTTTAGTTAATTTTCTTGCATATTCCAATCCCGTCTAGAGAATCAGAATCAGTCCAAAATAAGTAAATGCATGTGGTCACAGTCTGGCAGCTGCAGCATGTGACATTGGGCGGCACGGTAGTACAGCGGTTAGCGCTCGTGCTTCACAGCTAGAAGGTCCCGGTTCGATTCCCACCATGGCCGGGGCCTTTCTGTGTGGAGTTTGCATGTTCTCCCCGTGTCTGCGTAGGTTTCCTCCGGGTACTCCGGTTTCCCCTACCACTAAAAACATGTACAATAGGCCAGGATGAATGAGAGTGTGTTTGAGAGTGCGCATGGGGGACGACGGATGGAAATTAGCCCAAGGCTACAATCCGGTGTGGCTTGTTCATTAACTTGCACTGTCCCTACCAAATAAACATAAATAAATAAATAAATAAACGGCACGTGCATGTGTGAGCTTGCACTTGCCAAGGAGGCACATGTGGCTGTGGTACCTGGCACACTCATCCCCAGGCTAAAAGCTGCTTGCAGGTGAGTCTTGAGAAGACCACGCAGAGCTTGGACCAAGGGCATGGACAGTGATGCTGAGAGAGGGGTGGCAGAATGCATGGGACACATTGCCACATTGCTTCCATGTGGAAGCAAAAGAAAATGTTGCTGGGGAAGTGCTAATTTGGTCATATTTTGACGAGAAAAACATGTACCAGGATGAATGAGAGTGTGTTTGAGAGTGCACATGGGGGATGACGTATGGAAATTAGCCAAGGCCGGTCCGGTGTGGCTTGTTTATCATGCACCCTACCAATACACCAATAAACCAAAACCAAGTCAGCAGGGCATTTTACTTAGAATTTATTGTATAACTGTCACCTTTACACGTCACACATTACCAAGAAACTCCCAGCTTAATCTCATATTAAAAAAAAGATTTATGGAACTGTCTGTGTCCTTTATGTGGGTACATGAGAAACTGGTTTCATCAGAGTAACTCGTAGCTTGCCTTTCATCAGGTTGTCCAGAGGGATGAAGCTGAGACAGAGCTTGCAAGTTCCACAATGGCCGTGTTCGTCATCAGGGAAGAGGATGATTCTCTCAACCACCACATGACATTGGTATAGTCATCGAAGGTGTGAAAGTCCTGAACAGGTTACCATCAGTCGCACATGCATGTGCAATGTTATTTGGCCTGATTATGTGCTGAACCTAAGCTATATAGGTGAGCTGAAACACACCTTTGATGCACTACAAAAGTTATTTATGGAGATTGAACCAAAGAAAATGACGCGCAAAGTGCTCAGCCTCAGTGTTAAGCTGTGAAAGTAAAGTTGCCAAGAAAATACATTTGGATACATTTGTCTGGTTCTGTTTTAGAGCATGTATTCAAATATATTGCAGGTTAAAGAAATCACTGTTAATTGAAAAACATTTTAAACCGATGTTCATTCCCAATTTTCAATTTATTGTGAACATGTTTTGTGGTATAGATATTTGGGCACTAATATATATATATTTTGTTCGATCGCACCACCAATAATACCACCAACAATTCAATATCTTAGATCTCTTGATTTCACATTTGCAGTCATTTATACAGTTATGGTTGGACATAATTAACATATTGGCACGTTTAAACAGTTTTACAGTTATTAAAGGCTATTGCAATACATTACTCAAGTTTTACATATTTTACTACATTGATTGGTAATGTGTTCAATATTAATGCGGGACTCTGTAAGCACTTTTTTGTTTTATTGCTAATCTAGCCAAGTTTGTACAGTGGAAAAACTGTATTGCACTTAATTGCTGTTAATCTCAGGTTTAACAAAAAAAATTCAAACCGTTACTGTCAAAGCTGTCGATGTTGCATGGTTTGCAAACATGTTTTAAAAGATTTCATGCTTACTGAATTGCAAGTGAAGCTTGAATAAGCATCCAATAAATTTCAGTCCTTTTGAAGTACAGTTTTGTGTCTTTATTTATGGAAAATGAGCTATAGACCGTATAAAGTTATTTTCAGTTTTATCCGAAGTACAACAAAACTTGAATATTGGAGCAACTTTGGCTTTTTTATTGACACATTTTACATTGACCTAAATTTATTGACTTTGGTATAATTAAAATGTATAGTTTGTTCTGAGTAAGAAATTCTATTTGAACAAAACCAGTCTAATTACTTAACAAAATTACATCAATTTGATTAGTTTTATCCAAAGTAAAAATTCAATTTATTTTTTTGAAACTGAAAATATTAGTTATTCCGAAATGAAAACAATAATTTGAAACAAAGCAAAATAATTGATTTGAGTGAAGATACATTTTAGTGTTGATAAAAATTAAAATTTTGATTGGCATAAAGTAAAAATGTTTAATTTCAGCCAAATAAAAAAAATGATTTGAGATGAATTGTATGTAACAAAATTAAATGTATTTAATTAGTTTATTTCAAAGTAAAAACTTAACTTGGATGTAATTGTAAATGTTAAGTTTTTCTAAATTAAAAACACTAGACTAGGTTGTATGAAAGGAAAAAAATTACTAAAGTCCTTTGTAACAAATTATATTATTACTTTGGGTAAAGGTAAAACATTGAGTTGGAATGAATTATTTTTTGGTTTGACAGTAAATCAAAATTTATGGTTTTAATTAAATCATAAATACAATTTGAGAAAAACGAAAAAAATTAGCTGTAACAAATTACATCAATTTTTTAAGTTAATCCAAAGTATCATTTTTTCAGTGCTGAGTGGTTACATCCGCCTATAGTTTGTTTCTGAAATACTTCATCAGGGATATAGTGTCCAACCGATATATCGGCTCGACATAGGCTCTCAAAGGAATATTGGCTATCGGCAAAAACGTTTCCAAATATCTTCGTAATGAAAAGTGACAGAGATGGTTTTTTTGCATCAAAAAGAGTGGAGTTTTAAAATGAGCCTTTCTCAGCCTCTGTGTGAAATCATGTTGAAGATTTGTGTCCAAAAGTGATCTCTTCTACTACAGAACCGCTATGCACGATACACAATCGCCCATACATTCTGAGCAATACTAGATAATTACTTCCCATAAAACTAGCTCATCTTCTAAATGTGTTGTTCAGTGTTTATAAAGAGCATGATGGGTAGGGGGAGTGGGGTACGTCGAGCCAGTGGGTAAGTTGAACCACCCATTATATTTTGAAAATAAAACATTTACATTTTTAAGTAAGATTATGGATGTGATTTTACAGGATTTGAACTTGCCAGGCATAAAATTGGCCGTAAAATACTAAATTTCACTACTTAAAGTACATTTTTGGTTCAACTTACAGTACCTTGCTCTGGGAGTAAAATAAGCCACAAGACCACTTTTGTTTGAAGACCAACATCTGTAAACCATTGTATGTGTTATACTGTTTATACACAATAACCACCAAAGCAAAAAGTGTCTCAAAAGAACTCAGTGACTTACCAGGTAGTTGCTCATTAAGAGACACTTGAGTTGGCCATTGAACACAGGCTAAAGAACTGGTTTGCGATTGCTTCATTCATTTAGGTGCATCTTCGTTCAATATGTTGAATATTTTTGACGGTAAAGATGGGATCCCTGAAGAAAGGGGGCATTGGGCAAGTAAAGTGGAATTTCTTCTTGCTGTGGCTGGAAATGTAGTTGGACTGGGCAACGTTTGGAGATTTCCTTATCTGTGCTACAAAAATGGAGGAGGTTAGACAAAAATATGTTCAAAGGTAATGTGATGTGGGGTTTTTTAAACATATTTTGTAATTTTAGGCGCGTTTTTGGTGCCCTATCTGGTGTTTGTGGCTACCTGCGGTATCCCTCTGTTTCTTCTGGAGACCGTGTCGGGGCAATACACCCAGGAAGGAGGCATCACCTGCTGGAGGAAGCTCTGTCCTCTGGCTGAAGGTACCACATAATACAGCCCAATACTTAAGCTTACAAATATTATGATGCAAAAAGAGTATTATACTACTACTGTATATACTACAGACAGGAATGACAGAGCACTTAAGGTGTTGAAGTGCTGGTAATGTAGGTTAAGAATAACGTAAGGTTGAGGGCAAGCAGTAGGCAGCTTGCACTCCCCATGATGGGATGCATTGACACCTGATTGAGTTAGATTTTTTTATGTTGTGATTTCTCGATGGTCTGTACAAACAATTTTTATATCAAAGAGTAAAAATAATACTTCCCGCCAACCTTGCAAAAATAATTTATTAGGATTAGGTCAACGTTTCAGTCCTGAGACCTTCATCAGGCAAATTACTGAAGAGCTCCAGGTGACCAGTCTTAAATAGGGTGTGACTGGCACCCAAGGGTGCCCCTCTTAAAGGAACACTGTGCCAAAAATGATCAACCAATTAATACACATTAAACAGGCCTTAGAAAATGTAGATACAATATATACATAATAATAATAATAATAATAATTAAAGCCGCAAGCGGCGATGTAGGCCCTCGCCCTTGGCGCAGCCCCCCTTGCGACCGCCCCCCCTTGCTACCGCCCCCGCTCTCGCCCAAACCTGCTCTCCCCTCAGCCTCACACACAACCTGTGTGCTCTCTGCTAACTCTTGCTCCGGCCCACTCTCGCCTTGCCTTCGTCACACCTTACTCTTGCCCCAGGTATCTATGATGCCAGCCACGTGCATTAGGCCCCGGCCTCACGTTCACCACAGCGGTGCTTTTCACTCGTTCTATAGTTGAAATACCTTCTATGACCAGTGAACTGCAATACTCGGGAGAAGCCAGCAGGCAAAACAGCATCTGGACAGAGGTGCACTCTGGTATTTGCAGAAAAAAGAGCAGTGATCTGCACAAGTAAAGAGGAAAATGGCAGTGAAAGGTAGAAAAGTGGCTAAATAAATAATTGTGTCTACATAACTTGGTGCTCATTCTGGAGTTGTATCTGGCTCAGAGCTTTAGTGGCCCATGTGAAAAGAGAAAGCATTATAAAAGTGTCAATACCATGTTTGAACTGGCAACCTCCTGCATCAAAGACAAGGACGTTATTACTGAGCTATAACATGACCCCAAGGTTAACCTGATACGGGCTACTTTTTTCTAAATCCCCGGGTGTGAAAATATGTCCAAGCAAGGCATTTGGGAAGAGAGGTCATTTCAGGTCATTTCAGGTCATTTTTGCCCCTCCATTTTCTCCATTGTTTTCGACATTTTCCCCCAGTTCTTCCTCTATTGTTTTCCTACTGTCCCCCCATGTCTTTCTGTGTAGTTGTGCATATTTCTAAACTGTTCTTTCTTCGTTTTTAATAAGGTTGGGACCATAGGCGGCGATTTATGTTCTTCCCAGTAGATGCCCAGTCAAAACCAAAAAAAAGAAAAAAAAATATGGTTGAGTTAGAACCAGCAACCTCCTGCACCAAAGACCAGCGCACTATCTCTGAGCTATAACTCTGTGTAATGGTGTGCCTAATGTGGGCTACTACTATTCTCTAAATGACCAGGGCGAAATTAGATCCCACCATGCCACTGGAGGAGAGAGGTCATTTCAGGTCACTTTCCCCCACCCCCCTCCATTTCTTGATTGTTTTCGACACCCTCCCCAGTTTTGCCTCAAGTGTTTCCCTAGTGTCCCCACATTTCTTTCTGTGTAGTTCCACATATTTTGAAACTGTTCTTTCCTCGTTATTAATGAGGATTTAATAAAATATTAATAAAAAAAAAGAAAAACAAAAAAGTCATGGTTGGGTTTGAACCGGCAATCTAATGGATGCAAACCCTGCACTCTATAAACAGAACTAGACAAGCACAGATACTTTTACAACCGAACTGACAAATATCTTATGAAACGCCTTGTGCTCATGTAGTCCAGGCTCGGACAATGTGTGGGTCATTTCCCCGTTTTTAGTGAGGGTGGGGCCATAGGCGCCAATTCAGGTTCTTCCCAGTAGGTATGAGTCACAAATAAAAAGAAGTCACTGTGGGGTTTGAACCGGCAATCTAATGGATGGGAATCCTACACTGTACTAACGGAGCTATACAACTTAAGCAACAACACTGCGGATTTTATATTAATCTTATGAAACAGTTACACTCGTGTGTTCACAGAAAACGGAATTACAGTTCAGGCAATATTTATTGAAACATTTGTAATTAGGGCTAATTCCCTGGGCGCCCAAAGATCTGAGAAGGTGCTCCAGCCCCACAAAAGTCTCGATAGATGACGGAATATTTTGGTGACACCAAAATAGTACGAGGAATACACGGAGAGACGGACAGGAAACAGCCTATCTGAACTTCCTGTGATTGTACTTTCCAAAAAAACTGATTTTGGAGCCAAAAACGTTCAAATTAAAGCTTCTTTCTGTAACAGAGGAGTAGTAAAACTATGTATGAGCCTAAAAGTGTGGCTTTTGTGAATAAAGGGGGAATTTGGGAAAAATTGACGATTTTCAGGAGAAACTCTGACAGAGGCCATCATGCTGCCAGAATAAGAACTCTGGCTATTTTCACGGAGGATGGGCGGGCCACTTACAAGCCACTTAAGCCAGCAGGTGGCGCTGTTATGCCAGTTTGCAAGGGCATAATAAGTGGAGTGGTTGCCTTGACCCCCACATATTATACATCTTCGGAAAGCTCTGACTGAGGCGCATGTGACTGTCAGATGTCTAGATGCACTGTGCCAACTATGATTTGATTTAGCTGAAAAACCAGGGACTAGTTCGTTAAAACATAAGTTGAGTCCAGCCGGTTTTCCAATTGCAAGTCAAAATGGCCGACTCCCTGTGCGTCCGGGCGTGGCGCTCCAATGGAGTTTTTGGTTTGTCCTGATGTGCCCTTTCACTGTACCCAAGGATTTGGGCCTACGCCCAAAAATGCATGTTCTTTTTGAATGGGGTCAACTTTGAGGGGGCGCTGTGGAGCCATTTTGTTTTGGGCGTGCACATGTCACCCACTGACACGCAATTTTCGCCGATTCTGATCACTGTGCCAATTTCTGCGTGTACTTTTGCACGGGAAGGCACTGAAAAACAGGATCTTAGAGGGCGAATAATAATAATAATAATAATAATAATAATAATAATAATAACAAAAAACCGGGGGAGAACAAAAGTCCCTTACCAGGACTTCGTCCTGGCTCGGGCCTAATTACCAGGACTTCGTCCTGGCTCGGGCCTAATATCTTGGATTTGTATAGCGCTTTTCAAGATACCCAGAGCGCTTCACAGCTCATTATTCATTCACTCCATACTTGGTGGTGGTAAGCTACTGTTGTAGCCACAGCTGCCCTGGGTAGACTGACGGAAGCGAGGCAGCCAGTCTGCGCCATCGGCCCCTCCGACCACTACCACCACTACCACTCACTCACTCATTACATTCGCTAGGCTTCCTGGTGTTACCAAACAGTCTCCCATCCAAGTACTAACCAGGCCCTTCCCTGCTTAGCTTCCAAGATCTGACGGGATTGGACATAGCAAAGGCGGTATGACCACATTATATAAACATTATATAAACAGCAGTGCACCTGATTACATAAATCAACGGATGTAGACCACAGATGGAACAAAAAAACCTGGTGGAGCTGCATCCATCCCAACATGTAAACAACATCACAGTACACAATAAAAGATCAGTATAGTCAGGTTACAAAAAATGCTAAAGTTAAATTCATCGTTGAGGCCTTTAGGAGCCAACGTTTGTAAACTGTGGATCCAATAAGACTCTCTTTGCTTGAGGGGTTTAT
This sequence comes from Neogobius melanostomus, assembly GCA_007210695.1. Classification (NCBI taxonomy): domain Eukaryota; kingdom Metazoa; phylum Chordata; class Actinopteri; order Gobiiformes; family Gobiidae; genus Neogobius; species Neogobius melanostomus. Next base: position 23,404 of record VHKM01000144.1, read on the forward strand.
CATGATCTCCCGCTCTGAGTGGAGGGGGGCATGTTCAATGCCATAGAACCTCAGAGAACAGACATCATGATTGTTATCATTAAAATGTAAAGCAACTATCAAAGTTCAACAAAAGTCACAGAGCTCTATAACCCCATAAACCAGGCAATGAAATATCCAATGTATAAAAGCACATTTCTACCATAATATTAGATGTAATAATGACAGGAGAAAAAAATAAACAAATTGTATTGGTCTTTTAGGTATTGGTTTTGGAGGTCAGCTGACCCTTCTGTACAGCTGTATGATCTACATCATCATCCTCTCCTGGGCTCTGCTTTACCTGGTCTTCTCCTTCAGCTCAGAGCTCCCCTGGGCCAGCTGCGAAACTACTGGAACACTGGTAAGTTATACAATTATGTAGAGAGATTTAAATCAATGCTAAACTGTGTGTCAACTGTGTGTGGGAATCTATTGCTTTATACATATTTTTGATGCATTATCACAGATAACTGTATGGACTTTACAACTGAAACAAACACATCTCGGAGCAATGACACTTTCTCAACTTCTGCTGCCACTGAGTTCTGGGAGTAGGTCTTGATTACATTAAAACTCAGTTGTTTTTACTTAGAATTGTTATTATCTTCGTTGTCATAAGGGATTAATTGGTGTTGTTTTGTCTCTTGACTGTTCAGGCGGCGGGTTTTAGCCATCTCTGGAGGGATTGTGGAGATTGGTGGGATCCGCATAGAGATTCTGGGGTGTCTCATTGTTATGTGGATCATCTGCTACTTTTGCATCTGGAAAGGGGTCAAATCAACTGGAAAAGTACTCAAGTTAAACCATTATATTTTTTTGTGAAAAGCTCTTAACACAACAGCATCTTTTGTGCTATTCAGGTGGTTTATTTTACTGCCACGTTTCCATACGTGATGCTGTTGATTTTACTGGTTCGTGGATTGACTTTACCTGGGGCTATGGAGGGAGTGGTTTTTATCTTCTGCCAGAACCATCTCGACTGTTGGATCCTCAGGTGAGGCCATCTCTACTGTCATGGGCAAATCATTTGTGCTCATGCATAATGCATATTGACTGTATTTTGTCGGAACAGGTGTGGATGGAGGCGGGATCACAGATTTTCTTCTCCTTCAGCATTGGTGTGGGCTCTTTGACTGTTCTGGGCAGCTACAACAAGTATAACAACGACTGCTATCGGTAAGACCCCAATGAAAACAGCACCCCACAGACGGACTCCAAGAACTGGGTACTCTCAGTTTGACCCTCATCAAGTCCAATCCAACATGCTTGTCCCTCTCTATGGGCACTTGGGGCAATTCTTCTGTCTTATAAATGAATGTATATAAAATAACTGGGTGAATATAGTGTGTTATCTTTGATTTGACAGGGACTGCATGTGGTTGTGTCTGCTGAACTGTGGCACCAGTGTGGTTGCAGGACTTGCGGTGTTCTCGGTACTGGGATTTATGGCAAATCAACAAGGTGTATCAATTTCAGAGGTGGCCGAGTCAGGTAATTTACACGTTTTAAGTAACTATAGAAATAAAACAACGGTAAAGTGGCTAATAATACAGAAGTGAACAAATCTTGACATTTGCAGGTGGTGACAATAGAGATCTTTCTTTTAAGAGACTTACAGTGCCATCTTGAGGCAAAAGATAAACACTGGAAACAAATTGTTTTCTATGGTGCAAGTAAACAGTTACAGTGTCTTTGATCCGTTACACTTATTCATATAAACACTGTATAGTAATATGAATTGTAAGTACGGCTAGATGCCTATGGCACAATCATCTTATAGTTATAGTTCACTGTTTTGTAAAGGAATACAAAAGTCAATTATAAGAACATAAAATTACATTCTGACCCATTTATCAAAATGTTTTGTACAAAGTGTATTTTTTACTCATGTAGGACCTGGGTTGGCTTTTATTGCGTACCCACAGGCTGTGGCCATGATGCCCCTGCCCCAGATGTGGGCCATCTGCTTCTTCATAATGCTCATCCTGTTGGGCCTCGACACTCAAGTAAGATTTTTTTATAATATTTTCAGGAGACAGGCGCATTTTGATAACGTGAAGCAGATTTACTAAAGTCATGATACAAACGTCTAACATTAATATTTAAAATCAACTGGACTTGCATTTAAATGAGGTGCATTTCACTTCCCATTTGTCTTTTTTTAATGCGAGAAGATTGAATTAAATACCTGGAGGACTGAGAATCTATATCGATTTTAAAAATCATCATCAATTTCACTATAAATATATCGTTTTCAATCAGAAACATATCCAAATCTGTGACTCCCTCTTTGGGAACCAGCTGTGATACGCTGAGGCTTCTTCTGGTTGTACTCAGGGTCATCAGTATTTTAAAGATGTTGTATTTTACCTTTAGTCGTGCATTTAAGAAAAGAAAAAAACAACACATGGTTTACGCCCTATTTTTTTTTTTTTTTTTCACTTTGTGTGACAGGTTTGAGCACCACAGGGCTTGGAAATATTCCAATTTAAGACTTATAAACCCAGAAAGGAAAACTTTATAAAAATAAAAGTGCTTAGACAAATATAAAATAACACAGAATAAAGATATTGACTATTCTACAAGTCTGATTTTTTCAGTATCTGAACAGTTTCTCTATTTGTCAGTTTGTTGCCATGGAGGTGATTATGACCTCCATCACTGACATGTTTCCCACTGTGATCCGTCGTCGAGGTCGTCGCGAGGGCTTCCTCCTGCTCTTCTGCTTCACCTGCTTTATCCTGCAGCTCGTCATGATTACAGAGGTGTCTCATTGTTTATTTTACTATACTGTGCCTTCTGAAAGTTTCCTCCATAATATGTAGCAGTTAAGTCATATAACAGCTACACTAATTACCCCACATTTAAAAGAAAAAGTTTTGAAATTATTTGAAGACAAATTAAATGATTTGGACATTTTCCGTGTCGGTATACCATCTGCATCTCAAAATCTCATTGATTATTGTCTGCAGGGAGGCATGTACGTCTTCCAGATGTTCGACTACTACGCCTGTAACGGACCCTGCATCCTTTTCCTGTGCGTCTTTGAATCACTGGCTCTTGGATGGATTTTCGGTAGGTACAGTCAATAAAAAAAATCATCAAAAAGTACATATTTAATATGCCTAAATATATATATTTTTGTATAAAAGGTGCAGAAAATTGTTTAACATCATAAAGGACATGACAGGTGTAAGACCCAATTTGTACTTCAAAATCTGCTGGCTCGTTCTCACTCCAGGGGTTTCACTGGTGAGTCTCATGTCTGTTTCAGAGTTCAAAGTGTACAGAGCAGAGACAATCAAACCTTTGGTGGTCAGAGTTCACTGTCTTGGACGGGAGGGAGAATTCAGGTTTACAGTTAAAACTTGAATTTGACCCATCGTCATTATTCCCCAGGTTACTTTTATCGGTTCTTTGGTGGAGTACCAGCCTCTGACTTTTAACCGCTGGTATGTGTATCCGTCCTGGGCACATGTTGTGGGCTGGATCCTGGCGCTCTCCTCCATCCTGCTGGTGCCAGGCTGGGCCCTGTACAAAATCACCACTCAGTCTGGGACACTCACACAGGTAGGACTAGGGATACGTTTACATTACACATTTATTCAAAATGATCTATAAAAATCCTCTTTGTAGGTTATATTTCATTTTTTTCCTACTGTATAATGATTGATTGCTATTATCTAAGAACATAAATATATATATATATATATAACACTAATTGCTTCTCTCCCAGTTAATAACAATGATACTTTGGATTAAATAAAAAAATAGCCTTTGCCACATATTTGTTACACATTTAATGTCCCCTTTTCTTTCCCAGCGTTTGAGTCGACTCTGCAAGCCTAATCCTGACTACTCACTGACTCAACAAGGGGCAGAGCTGAGCCACATTGCACACAGTCCCTCCAACTGATACAACGCGAGAAGTTGTATAACACTGACTTTGGCAACCACACCGGCTTTCCATATATACACTTTCCACTGGAATAAAATGATTGTAAATGAAATTAACATGTTTAAGAATTTAACACTTTATTTAAATTAAAGGGTGAAAATACAATACATAAAGAGGACTTGAAACAGTTTTCAATGTTTGGTGGGTTATACAAACGGTTATGCAAACCCACATATTACCACGACAATCTATGGCCAATCAATATATGTCCATTAAAAAACATATCTTGAAGCATGGATGAAAAATATGCTACAAAAAAAGCCAAAGATGTGCACTGTGCAAAGTAACAAGAACTGCCGTAAGCAATGACATGGCTTTAATAAACAATACCGTGTAACAGGTTAAGGCAATCTCAAGGCGAGTTCATAGAGTGATCTGGTGTCTGATGAACAGTGGTTCAGGAAGTCTTCATATCCCACGGTTTATTCCAATGAGAGTTTGTGACCAAAGGTCTGTTTGGGGAAGAAGGGGACACATCTGTCCAAGTGTTGAGGATGGTGGTGAATCGATCATCCTTTAGGGTTGTATTGCAGCCAGTGGCTGCAAAACAATACATCATGTAACCTTTTTAACATAATTTAAACTTAGGTTGATGGCCATGGTTTGAGCTCAGGCCTGCTCTTTACATGTTGTCAATGTTAAGGATCTGTTTGTTGTGGTCATTGTTGTCCTTATGTATTTTAACTCACAGCAAATGAAATACATTTTAGACTACTCTACTGGCATGGGAATATTTCATGGGAAGAACAAAGAATAGATTAAATACATGTTCCAATTTCCAACAAATTCTGAAGGAAAACGTAACACAAACATTACACCCCAAATAGCTTTTACAAATAGGTAATGATCGTAAACAAACCTAAACAGTACAGTCTACAGACCTTTCCATTCATTATTCACATTAATAGAAATTTTGATCCAGGGTGACTAAAACTCACACCCCACTGAATCTTTCTGAAGATTTTGAACGTTCAAAAACAATGGAATGAGGCTGCAGTTCTATAGTAGGCATGAACACTTGCATTAACAGGAAATTTTAGTGTTTATTTTATCACATTTATTTATCTATATTTTGATGTACTATTGATGAGTGATCAGTGCAGATTTATATTACCAAAATAAAATAAATGTATTGTATTATTTTTAGCATCAGACTGCTAAAACCAAAAGAAAGTCGTAAAGGCACCAGCGTTTTTGGGAAGACAAAACGGTGTAGAGTAGACATTATAAACTGGTTTGTACAAGCCTGACCAACCATCTAAATTGTTCCAAAATATATTCAGGAATGGAATGGAACCATGAACAAAATCTAAAACAGGAACCCCATTCTTTGTTTGACAACTTTGTGCTGATGGATGGCCAGGCTTTTGCTCTGCTGGTTTAAATACTTTTGGCATTTGAATAATAACCTGAAATTTTAATGTTTTCATAGGCCACACATGTCAAGCTTTTGTACAACTTTATGACCACATGAGTGGGGGGTTGCCTCCGTGGTTATACCTCTTTGTGGGTGCGGCAAGGGAACATTTTGACACATTAAAAGCAATAACAACAAAAAAGTCAAGCATCCGTATTTAAGAAAATAAAAAAGGCTAAAATGATCTTGATTAAAATACTCGGGCAACAACTCTCCAACTATTCAAAAATGGGGGAATCCCGGGCTGCAGTGGTCTGTATCTTTATCCAAACTCTTTTTTTCCTTTAGCTATCATTCAAGTTCTGATGAATGTTCCATAGGAGTTCGAAAAGCGATACCTGATCACATACAGTGACAGTGGTTGTCATTTCTACTGTATTATCATAATATACCTTACCCTAGAGTAAACCATATAGAATTTTTACCAATACAAATTGTACTTTATTTTGTATCAGAGTGCTACATAATGCAATAAAGGTTTATAAAAAGAGGTCTGAAAACTTTCGAAAAAGCCCCAGTAGTATATTGTTAAATGCATGACAGTGGAGTGTTCAAACTACTCCAACAGCTCTGTATTGCTCCTGACATGTCTTAGCTTTATAATACTGTATACTTACATCATCATCATGATCATTTAAAAAGTTATGCCTGAGAATCTGCACCACACTTTGCGCTAATCATCACTTGAACTGTCCCTTTGTCCCAAAAGTGTCTCATTGGGCTCGTCTTCCCTGGATTTCCTTAGATAGGTTCGGTGAGGCCAGTGTCTGAAGCAACTGGACACTCATCACTGTCCCATTTAACACTCGGTGGTTCGGCAACGCTCACGTCTTGTTGTGAAGTCGGAACCTGAAAAGCTTGGATATCTTCAAGGCCTGGGTATGCGCCGGACTCTGCCATTACCTTGTTTAGATTGAGCCATGCCTCCATTTGGTTGCTCGGGCTTTGGCAGGAACTGCTGGCCACGTGGCATAATCGATCAGAATGCTGTCTCAATTGGGCAATGTCCCGTCTGGTCGCGTTGCTTTGGCGCATCAGTTCCTTGGTGCGCAGCGTAATGTCCAATAGCCCTGACTGCTTCAGGACTTGCACTGTATTCAGAAAGCGTCTATGGCGAGTGTTAATGACGCTGTGTTTGTTTAGTTCAGTGGTGGTGACAGAGGACACTGATGGGTGGGTTGGGTAGCTGAGACTGTAGCACTACAGGACGACAGTCTGCTAGTGCTTGGGACTACTTTATGGGTGGCTTGAGCGTTATTATTTTCAATGCAAACACGTTTACTCTGGTTTAAAGCGTTGCTATTTTGGGTTGTTTTGTCGGCAGGTTTCTTGCTGGGGTATGGGGCAATGCGTGGATAGGACTTCACAGGTAAATGAGCTGCATTGATTTTCTTTGCGGTGATGTCACTTTGGCTCAGACCAGGAGCTTTGGGGAATTGGGGCGTGGGAGGCTGAAGCAGAATGACGGGATTTTCCCCACTGACGGCAGGCTTAGCTCCGCTGGGCCAGATCAGCGGAGCATTTTTCTGAACAATATGCGACTAGAGATAAAAACAAAAACAAGTGCATCAGTCATTACAGCTTTCGAGAAATGCTTTGTAACAATCTCTCAAAAATATTCAGATTCAATAATAATACTTGCTCCCACTCACATATTCAACATTCTATTATTAAAATATTGGTTCTTACACATTTATTTGTATTTGTTTGTTTGTGAAACATTCTATATCAGTTAAGCAATGAAAGTCCATTTTTGTGTCATTAAGAATTTAATACACCGATTATTACATGATAAATACATTTTAAATAAACCCCTACTTAAAACATCTACTAAAGACGGAAATGTAATAATTACCTGAACCATATTTTTAATTATGTAAAAAGGTGGTAGCTGCTGTGTTCCAGGTGCCACAATAACATTCCTGCGATTACTGATTTCCAGTGATTCATTGTGATTCAGAAATGTCTCTTTACTAGTTTCCCTTTGCCGTTTTTCATTGCTCGGATCCTTTGCATCCGTGTGCTTGCAGTCGGAGCTGGTGTCTGCAACAGAGAGCAATGGTAAGAACTTGCAACTAATGCAACTCTATTGCACTTAAACTGTAAATATTTTGCCACAAAATGCTGAAAAGTGCTATGCATAGTCCAGTGCTCCGGTCTCTGCACTGGCTTCCTTTTCGCTCAGAGAATAGACTTTAAAACAACTCTGCTTGTGTACAAGTCCCTTCATGGTCGGGCACCAAAGTACATCTCTGACATGTTAGAGCCGTATGAACCATCTCGGGCCCTGAGATCCTCAGGGAGGGGTCTCCTGGTGGTTCCCAGAGTTGCCACCAAACACGGTGAGGCTGCATTTCAGTTTCACGCAGCAAAAGTCTGGAACAGCCTCAGTGAGGACGTGAGACAGGCCTCGACCCTGACTATGTTTAAGTCCAGGCTGAAAGGACACCTTTTTACTGCTGCCTATGGCAGTTGATTGTATTTTTACAAATTTTAATATATACACAATATACATATTTTTAATGTATTTTTAATGTAATTGTATCGTGTTTTAATGCTTTTTATTGCATTTTTATTGTGTTTGGGTGTCTGGTGCTGCTGTGAGGCACATTGAGTTGTACATGTACATGAAATGTGCCATATAAATAAACTTGCCTTGCCTTGCCATACACTGGTTTCACATGGGTTAATCATGGATGGACAACTGTACCGACAATACATTATGATGTAAATAATTTAAATGATCAAAGACTTACAGAAGTGTAAAGATAACAGTGTATGTAATCTATATACCATTATACACCAACTTGGACCCACCTGAAAAACCTGAGTCTTTTTCTGAACAGCTCCTTCCATTGGAATTGTCTGTGTGTGCCTGCATGGTCGTGCTGTTGTTCTTTTCTTTAGCAATCTTGGATGAAAAAGCAGAAGAGCTTGCCTCATCCAAGAAGGGCGTTTCCCATGACATGATGAACCCTGGTTAAGCAATCAAAAATAAAGTCCGTTTAAAATGGAAAACTGGAGGGTCCAGTGTAGAAAATATTGAAATGTTTAAAGTTAGTTAGGTGCTCTTGGAGAATGTACAGGATCACTATACAAATCAAATACCACAATATAGAAGGCTTTTCCAAATTGAGGGTAAAAATACCAGCATAATACAATAAAAAAAAATATAAAAAAATATGGAAAGCTACTGAAAAGTCTCCCACATGGCTACAATGCAGATAAAACGTTACATTTTAACAAAGAGTCTTTTCAGTTAGAATTTCATAGTTATTGCTACGTTTGGGGGTTTGTCACAAGGCACTATCTCCATCCAACTATTATGTAACAAACTTCGAAGTGCCCAGCCCTCCTGCAAAGCTCTCACTTCCTCAGAGTGGCCGTAAACAAAGAAAAGGCAGCCACAATGTAACAAAAGTCTGTGGCAAATGCAAAACAACACTTTACATGCACGACATAACGACTATGCATTCCATTCACAGCTATAGTTAACCTAACTTACCGCTAAAATAGTTGCTATTTCACTATTTCCCTCACCAACCATACAAAATCATTTTAATAGTAAATAAAAACAAGAAGAAACCCACCACATCATGCCATTATTCTTTCTCAAATGTGCCGATATGATAGAATTCAAGATTCGGCTACCTCGTCAAGAAACCTTTCCTTTAGCAAATCAATTTCCGGCCAGCTTACCATTTTAAAATGTACTTATATTGTTGGTTGTACCAATATTCAGAGAATTAAAACATAAATTATTGCTAAAAAACTAGAGCTTGGTATCACAAGTGTTAATTGCAGTAGAATCGAGAGAATAATTAGTAATAATAATTACGTGTACATAGAAATGGCACCCACGCTTTTATTTTGAAAACTCCGCCGCATTTATCCAACTTCACATTTATGCTTAGAATTCCAAACAAACAAAAGACGGTGAAGCGAACACACTCATACATGCACGTGCCGTAGTAATAGATGTTGAATGAATCCAAACACAATAAGTATATATTTTTTGCAATCATTGACCTAAAAATACAATGCTTCACCTTAAATGAACCCGCAGTGCCCCGACGCGCCGCCTCCTGCAGACACCCAACGCATGCACCACGCATGAGCCCCAAACTCATTGGTTAGGGATCCTTTTGGTCCTCCAATCACAAACTGGAGCACGTATAGCAAAGAGTAGTACGAGAGGACGAGACAGACAACAAGGAACACAGGGGCGGTTTCCCAAAGCCTAGGTACCTCGCCTTGCCTTGGTGTTGAAGGCAGTGCCTCCAAAATCACTTCCTTCCAGTCCAAGGCAAGTGTCCTGCCTTGGTCCAAAAAGAGCTGCACACTATTAGATCCATGCTGCACACACACTTCAGAGCTAAAGGAAGTGACATCACAAAATAAAACAGGAAGTTGTGTTTCATCCAGGGAGAGGAGAGGATCTGCAGAAGGGGTTCTGAAACGCTATAATTTTATTTTTACAGAGTACACATGAAAAAAAAAAAAGTAGTCAAAGATGATGAAACGGAGTTGAAAATACAAAATAAAACTCGAGAGAACTCAAATAAAAATTTTAGATTTGAAAGTGCCTTATGTCAATTAAATTCAATGCCCAAACAAACAAATCTGGTTCTTTGTTGCTCTGTGAAGCCGTGACATTGGCCTAATGTTTGAATCAAATAATAAATTTCAAGTTAAAACAAATTCAGTTTTTTTCACAATTTACTTTAAAAACCTGAAATCAGGCTATTTGACCAAATCATGACAAACTTTTGCTGTACTTTTGCTTTGATACTGTGTCATATTAAAGTATTCCCCATTGGTCGAGGTCAATGTATGGGTCCTTATCCTATATTACACAGACTGCAACATTTTATTACCTCCATACATTGCCAAATTGATATCCAGGATTCCAAAAATACATACATGTTGACATTTTGGTCTGGTTGGAAACAAGGTAAAATGATCAGGTGCATTGTGGTATATGGTAAAAGACAATAGACATTACTTCAAATTGCAGCAGATTCTTTATTTTAACATTAAAAAGGTTTTTACTTCATGACAGGCAATTTCTGATCACAAAACAAAGATACAATACAATTCATCAGCTGCAAGATAAGAGCTTAAAATTGTGCATGTTTGCTGCATACACATTTTGTACTTCACAGTAACATAGGTCATGATTTTTAATGCGCTGTTAAATGTTCATGTGTTATTTCTGCACACCCAGCAGTAAGTAGGCATTCATGAGTGCTGGATGCCTGCTCACGAGCATAGTTTCCGGAGAGGAGAATTTCATATAAGTGGCGCAGGTCTCTTTGGTGTGAGCAGTGGCTGCAGCATTGGCCAGTATGGACATTATACTCAGCAGGGCAGACTCACTAAAAAATAAAGGAAACAATTAAATGCACAATACACAGTGTGGATATAAAACAATGACCCTCCATTTGTAATTATACACCCTCAAAATAGTTTAGGATTTATAATACAAGATTTGTACATCTCCATAGTCATTTAGTTCAATATTCCACAAAAATTATTTTGTATTAGAATATACTAGTTTTTCCCCCACAGTATTTTCATATTTATGTAAAGGTTTATCTCTCTATACATCAGATAGAGAAAGTGGCATAAGGGTTCAGACTAATGTTTAGTGCAACTGCAAAACCTGCCGGAGTAGATTTATTTTGTAACGTATGAATACTTTCTGAACACACCAATTGGCATGGTTGTAATGTACCCACTTGCAAATGTGAAGGCTGGACACGAGGCACCAGGCCGCCTCTCCCTCTGCCGTTGGAGGCTCCTTCAAGACAAGACGAGCGAGACGAAGGGCGGCTTCTGCGAGCTGCACTGGTGTGAAGACCACACATCGCTCTTCCAAAAGAGACCTCCAGCAAGTAACGGGCCATCCATGTCATCTAGTGAAAATATATGCAACTTGTTAAGATAATTTAGGATTTCAAGAACCTCAAACAGTCCTTAACCCAGAAAAAACTATGCAGATTCTCAGTCATCCAGGTGGTTGATTCAATCTAAAAAAAGTAAAACAATTGGCCTTATGGGGGGTGTGTTCGCCATGACAACAGCTCTGAGGATGCTAACCGGCTAGGCAGCAAAACAGTCAACCCCTTTTTCTAATAGTCAAGTTTTCTTTTGTTTAGTTCTTAACCCAGGGATTTGATTAAAATGGTTATGCATCTCTTCAGATGAGATTACAGCTGGTTAAAGCTTTGTAATTCGATGCACAGCGGTCTTTTCCACTAATGTCTGCTTTAACAATGCAATACTGAATGCCAAAACACATTTTATTCCTCAACAAGGAAAAAACAAAAAAAGCAGGTACAAAGCCTTCGAGTGGCACACATTTGCCCAATTTTACTGTGCCTGTAACTAGGTCACTATCCAACCTTGGCGCTGCACCGGGCAACGGTGGCAAACAGGAGCAGGAAGTGGAGAGGAGGAAAGTACGACAAGTCAAACTTCAGACGATTGAGGACTTTGCGCTCCATACGAAGCACCTGCTGTTTGGTGTAGGTATAGTCCATCACATAACAGAGGTCAGACACCTGGATCAGAGGAGAGTGACATTACTTCATATCTATCCACATAACATGGTGTCCTGAAAGGTTTATTAGCTTTAAGGGGAAAAAAGGTAAGAAATTTGTGTGAGGCTTAGAAACAATGACATTTCGAAAAAAAGAGCTGAGGAATGTTGAGGTGGTTCCCTTTGTTCATGAAGAACGTAATTAGAAAATGGTTGAACTTGAGCTAGATAAGGATTACTTCATGCAGAGGCTGAGCAGTTAGGGGGACTAGTGGGAGATTAAGAGATCCATAATTTATCGATGTAGTGAAAAGGAACTGTGCGTGTGGTGTGCAATGAGTAAGCAGCATAAGGTTTACACTGATTCAGAGAATGGGGACAGATGAAGGCTGGAACTATGGTGATTGAGAAATGCAAAGTGACATACCTCAGGTAAAAGAGACTCTTCCTTCTTTGCAGCGACAAAGAGACAAATTATGCCCAGCAATTGCAAGTTGGCTGTAGTCACCTTCATCAGGCGCAAGCTACGGTTAAGCAAGTAGATCGCAAGATACAGGGTTTCATCCTGGAAGTGCATCATCTCCTGTAACGGAGTCAATTGTTCATAAACATAAAAGGTGAATGCCTACAATAAGCAATGTTTTGTTTGTATATAGGACTCACATGAATTTTCACAAGCCAGTCCACCAGAATGGCTCTTTTTGCATCAGTAAAATGTGATGGTAGATCCGTGTTTGAGAAAGTGTAAGAGACTTGACATTTCTGAAGATAATAGCATTTGTCAGAAACGTTTTAAAAAGGTAATTTAAAAGTTTAAATTTCTTACCATCATGTCCATAAACATTTCCCAAGCATATGTCTGGTCCCATATGAAGTTCAGTTTCTCTAAAGCGATCGCCACTTCACAACGCAGAAGAGAGGGCACTAATGCATGGAGTGTGTCCTACACATTTTCAAAAAATTCAATAAATACTGAATTAATGTTGCCAAATACCCAGACACATACCCATTCACATTTTGCCACCAGTTTGAGGGATGCCATACTGGATTCAAATTCTTCTATACACTGCAAGGGTTTGAAGAGGGCCCTTCGGCCATCCACCTGCAACAAAATATGAACAAAAGAAATTATACACACGATTATCATAGAAAATGTCATGAGTGCATTTGCAAATAATGATTTGCGCCGTGGCAGGAAAGCCAATATAGAAATGCTTTTTAGCTGGAGTTAAATGACTCATTACGATCATTTGGTTTGAGGGGTTTGTTGTGTGTCTCTTTGAACACATTGGAGACAGAGGGAGCAAACCTTTTGGTATAAGTCCAGCAAAGGCCTTAAGTCGCAGAAGCCAGCCCGGCCATGTCCACAACCGCAGACCGAGCTCCTGTCCCGGGCCACTGCAGCTACTTAACCACGGACGATGGCGAAGGAACCCCCAACAGCGAAAAGAACCACCAGCACGCCACCCCGACACCTGCTATTAAACACCCTGATTAGGGTCAAATGGGGTCAAGGTGAGGCTCGTAAAACTCGGCATTTCCGGTATCGTTTAAACGCCCTAAAAGAAAAACAAGTTGGTAAAATAGGTAGGGGGCTACACACAATCCATGCTCATTTATAAGGATGGCTTAAGTAAAATAATAAATAATAACAATAATAATAAGAATAATAAGAATAATAATGATAATTCTAAGTGGGTTTAGCCTTGATTTGGGCAATGTTATCAAAATAGTTTAAAGTTTATAGGCTATCCCTACATTTAAAATCAATTGGAATAAAATACACAAAGAAAAGAACAAAGTTTACTGACACATGACATTTGCAAATGAACTCCTTTATTGTAGCAGCTGTCACCCGTTACATTGTAATGGGGAAGGAACAGAAGCATCAAGTGCAACACATTCAAATGGCATATAGGCCACAGAAAATAAGCATGGCAAATGAAAATCTATGCAGCAGGCCTTATTCTCTAAATGCAGCATTCACCAAGCGGTTTTCTCAAACTATTTATTTACACCTTAGAGCTTATGACTAGCAACTACAGGAGAGGTCATGGGAATACATCAGCTCAGCTGCGAGGTTCAGTCCGTGACCGTGCATATGGCTTCATAAAAAGCCCAGCACCGCCTCCTAATGGCTGAGACAGGGAAGGCAAATCCACAGTTGGAATAAAAAGTGCTTTGTCCAACAAGCAGGACACGAGGCTGTGGTGGCTGTGCCTGAGCCAGTGAATAGAGGTGCAACAGATGTGTTGAACATGATGCAAGTTTCATCTGCTTTGCAACACATTCATGACAAATGTAAATCAAGTTGCTGACATTCCTTGGACATTGCCCTATAGCCTATCACAGTACAGGACCCAATTCAAATAATGAACATTTCATGGTTGACGTGGTAGTTTCAGGTTTGTCTTATAAGAAAAACAAGGAATAAGATAATAGTAAAGAACTATTATTTTAAAGCGTTTATACGGTTTAAAGTCTGACACAGTAATAGCCATTTGTACTACCAATATATAAAATATATTTTCCTTTGTATATCCTATTGATTCTATTATGATGAATTTAAAAACATTTGACAATTTCAAATATAGATGAGCAATATTTAGCATTTTCTACCTTTGTAATTGCAAACTGCTTAAAACCTTTCATTTAGCAATTTTCAGTCCCAATTCAAATTCTTCATTGCGGTAAAAAAAAAAAAAAAAGGTAAATTATCCTTGTACTCTTGATTGATTTCACTTGTCAAACAATACAGAGCTGCCAGTTTCAGAATGGACACAAATGAAGAATTTAAACAAAAATGGAATGTTTAAGAACTTTTAATATAGATATTTATATAATGTATACATGTGGCAAAAAGAATGAGGAATGGACAAGAGTGATAAAAACAACATAATGAACACTAATAACAAATACAAATCTCTTCCAGCAATAAGGAACTTGCTAGTGTCAATGTGAGCACTTCAGAACGCCTTCAGAAATCATGAAGCATGTGCGTGCGGTCACAATTCTAAAATTTAGAAAACAAATAAGTTCCCAATTCTCAAACCCGCATTATTTGGTTGAATTTGGTATAGGCTAAACTAAGAAGTGCTTAGTTGGAATGTGAAAAACTGAAAACTGGTGCAGGAGCATGACAATGTATATTTAAATCAAGATACAGCAAGAAAAACACAAAAGTGACTGAATACGAAATGTGGAATTGTTCCGAGTCCATTTGCCGACAAGTGATGTCTCTCATACCTCAAGTACAGAAACATTCAGAAGGTTAAATAAAGTTAAAAAACATTTAAAACATAGAACATGTAGGAATGGTACAACGGTGCCTTATACTCAATATGTTGCCGAACTGAGGAGCTTGGAAAGTAGTATATAACGGTTAGTAATCATTGTTTGAGAGAGATATTTAAGTTGCAGGCATTATTTGTGCCTAAAAAATTAAAAGGTGACTGCCCTAGAAAGTATCGATGTGCATTTGCCATGCACATCAGAATTTTCTAGTTTGGTGCAATGTCCAGATACACACAAATTTATTTTGTGAAAATATTGTAAAACATAAGTTTAAGCCATTTACTTCCTACATATGAACTAATGTTAGATAGGGGCATCTGGTTAGGTTACATCTGACGCAGTGGCATGTGCTCTCCTGTTATCTTCTGCAGTGGTTTTGAAACATGCAAGAAAGACTCAAACTGATGGAAGAAAATGGCAATTGCTCAATGAACTCTCATCTGGACATTTCAAACATGCATTAACAAAGTGCAAACACAGGAGTGGCACCCTTCCTCCCACTGTACTTCATTATCAGCCTTAGACAGGACTGGTAACAGCAAGACAAGAGCACTTGTCAAAGAAAGACAAACTACAGTGGTGGCATATTCTTAGCTAATCTGACTTCAGCAATATAACAGTTACATTTATAGAGTCATTTATAGTTACATCTCAAAAGACATGTACGGCAAACAATAGAGATAAATGCCTAACATTGGTTAAAGTGTACAAAGACATGTGCTGTCTTTTTATATAAATTAGGTAAATTGTGGAGGCTGTCTGTCAACTAAGTTTGGCCACCACTGTACACCGCAGAAATGCAACTGGTTTCACATTTATAACATAAAAAGAATTCACATAAAATCTAATTTAAATTAAATGAACATATTTCTCTGACCATTATGTATATGAGGGTACAGATACAGCTGGTAAAAAGGGGTTGTAACACGTATATACTTTCTGAACAAACAATGGCATGTTGTATGTACCCACTTGCAAATGTGAAGGCTGGACACGAGGCACCAGGCCGCCTCTCCCTCTGCCGTTGGAGGCTCCTTCAAGACAAGACGAGCGAGACGAAGGGCGGCTTCTGCGAGCTGCACTGGTGTGAAGACCACACATCGCTCTTCCAAAAGAGATCCTCCAGCAAGTAACGGGCCATCCATGTCATCTAGTGAAAATATATGCAACTTGTTAAGATAATTTAGGATTTCAAGAACCTCAAACAGTCCTTAACCCAGAAAAAAACTATGCAGATTCTCAGTCATCCAGGTGGTTGATTCAATCTAAAAAAGTAAAACAATTGGCCTTATGGGTGGGTGTGTTCGCCATGACAACAGCTCTGAGGATGCTAACCGGCTAGGCAGCAAAACAGTCAACCCCTTTTTCTAATAGTCAAGTTTTTCTTTTGTTTAGTTCTTAACCCAGGGATTTGATTAAAATGGTTATGCATCTCTTCAGATGAGATTACAGCTGGTTAAAGCTTTGTAATTCGATGCACAGCGGTCTTTTTCCACTAATGTCTGCTTTAACAATGCAATACTGAATGCCAAAACACATTTTATTCCTCAACAAGGAAAAAAACAAAAAAAGCAGGTACAAAGCCTTCGAGTGGCACACATTTGCCCAATTTTACTGTGCCTGTAACTAGGTCACTATCCAACCTTGGCGCTGCACCGGGCAACGGTGGCAAACAGGAGCAGGAAGTGGAGAGGAGGAAAGTACGACAAGTCAAACTTCAGACGATTGAGGACTTTGCGCTCCATACGAAGCACCTGCTGTTTGGTGTAGGTATAGTCCATCACATAACAGAGGTCAGACACCTGGATCAGAGGAGAGTGACATTACTTCATATCTATCCACATAACATGGTGTCCTGAAAGGTTTATTAGCTTTAAGGGGAAAAAAGGTAAGAAATTTGTGTGAGGCTTAGAAACAATGACATTTCGAAAAAAAGAGCTGAGGAATGTTGAGGTGGTTCCCTTTGTTCATGAAGAACGTAATTAGAAAATGGTTGAACTTGAGCTAGATAAGGATTACTTCATGCAGAGGCTGAGCAGTTAGGGGGACTAGTGGGAGATTAAGAGATCCATAATTTATCGATGTAGTGAAAAGGAACTGTGCGTGTGGTGTGCAATGAGTAAGCAGCATAAGGTTTACACTGATTCAGAGAATGGGGACAGATGAAGGCTGGAACTATGGTGATTGAGAAATGCAAAGTGACATACCTCAGGTAAAAGAGACTCTTCCTTCTTTGCAGCGACAAAGAGACAAATTATGCCCAGCAATTGCAAGTTGGCTGTAGTCACCTTCATCAGGCGCAAGCTACGGTTAAGCAAGTAGATCGCAAGATACAGGGTTTCATCCTGGAAGTGCATCATCTCCTGTAACGGAGTCAATTGTTCATAAACATAAAAGGTGAATGCCTACAATAAGCAATGTTTTGTTTGTATATAGGACTCACATGAATTTTCACAAGCCAGTCCACCAGAATGGCTCTTTTTGCATCAGTAAAATGTGATGGTAGATCCGTGTTTGAGAAAGTGTAAGAGACTTGACATTTCTGAAGATAATAGCATTTGTCAGAAACGTTTTAAAAAGGTAATTTAAAGTTTAAATTTCTTACCATCATGTCCATAAACATTTCCCAAGCATATGTCTGGTCCCATATGAAGTTCAGTTTCTCTAAAGCGATCGCCACTTCACAACGCAGAAGAGAGGGCACTAATGCATGGAGTGTGTCCTACACATTTTCAAAAAATTCAATAAATACTGAATTAATGTTGCCAAATACCCAGACACATACCCATTCACATTTTGCCACCAGTTTGAGGGATGCCATACTGGATTCAAATTCTTCTATACACTGCAAGGGTTTGAAGAGGGCCCTTCGGCCATCCACCTGCAACAAAATATGAACAAAAGAAATTATACACACGATTATCATAGAAAATGTCATGAGTGCATTTGCAAATAATGATTTGCGCCGTGGCAGGAAAGCCAATATAGAAATGCTTTTTAGCTGGAGTTAAATGACTCATTACGATCATTTGGTTTGAGGGGTTTGTTGTGTGTCTCTTTTGAACACATTGGAGACAGAGGGAGCAAACCTTTTGGTATAAGTCCAGCAAAGGCCTTAAGTCGCAGAAGCCAGCCCCGGCCATGTCCACAACCGCAGACCGAGCTCCTGTCCCGGGCCACTGCAGCTACTTAACCACGGACGATGGCGAAGGAACCCCCAACAGCGAAAAGAACCACCAGCACGCCACCCCGACACCTGCTATTAAACACCCTGATTAGGGTCAAATGGGGTCAAGGTGAGGCTCGTAAAACTCGGCATTTCCGGTATCGTTTAAACGCCCTAAAAGAAAAACAAGTTGGTAAAATAGGTAGGGGGCTACACACAATCCATGCTCATTTATAAGGATGGCTTAAGTAAAAATAATAAATAATAACAATAATAATAAGAATAATAAGAATAATAATGATAATTCTAAGTTGGGTTTAGCCTTGATTTGGGCAATGTTATCAAAATAGTTTAAAGTTTATAGGCTATCCCTACATTTAAAATCAATTGGAATAAAATACACAAAGAAAAGAACAAAGTTTACTGACACATGACATTTGCAAATGAACTCCTTTATTGTAGCAGCTGTCACCCGTTACATTGTAATGGGGAAGGAACAGAAGCATCAAGTGCAACACATTCAAATGGCATATAGGCCACAGAAAATAAGCATGGCAAATGAAAATCTATGCAGCAGGCCTTATTCTCTAAATGCAGCATTCACCAAGCGGTTTTCTCAAACTATTTATTTACACCTTAGAGCTTATGACTAGCAACTACAGGAGAGGTCATGGGAATACATCAGCTCAGCTGCGAGGTTCAGTCCGTGACCGTGCATATGGCTTCATAAAAAGCCCAGCACCGCCTCCTAATGGCTGAGACAGGGAAGGCAAATCCACAGTTGGAATAAAAAGTGCTTTGTCCAACAAGCAGGACACGAGGCTGTGGTGGCTGTGCCTGAGCCAGTGAATAGAGGTGCAACAGATGTGTTGAACATGATGCAAGTTTCATCTGCTTTGCAACACATTCATGACAAATGTAAATCAAGTTGCTGACATTCCTTGGACATTGCCCTATAGCCTATCACAGTACAGGACCCAATTCAAATAATGAACATTTCATGGTTGACGTGGTAGTTTCAGGTTTTGTCTTATAAGAAGAAACAAGGAATAAGATAATAGTAAAGAACTATTATTTTAAAGCGTTTATACGGTTTAAAGTCTGACACAGTAATAGCCATTTGTACTACCAATATATAAAATATATTTTCCTTTGTATATCCTATTGATTCTATTATGATGAATTTTAAAAACATTTGACAATTTCAAATATAGATGAGCAATATTTAGCATTTTCTACCTTTGTAATTGCAAACTGCTTAAAAACCTTTCATTTAGCAATTTTCAGTCCCAATTCAAATTCTTCATTGCGGTAAAAAAAAAAAAAAAAAAGGTAAATTATCCTTGTACTCTTGATTGATTTCACTTGTCAAACAATACAGAGCTGCCAGTTTCAGAATGGACACAAATGAAGAATTTAAACAAAAATGGAATGTTTAAGAACTTTTAATATAGATATTTATATAATGTATACATGTGGCAAAAAGAATGAGGAATGGACAAGAGTGATAAAAAACAACATAATGAACACTAATAACAAATACAAATCTCTTCCAGCAATAAGGAACTTGCTAGTGTCAATGTGAGCACTTCAGAACGCCTTCAGAAATCATGAAGCATGTGCGTGCGGTCACAATTCTAAAATTTAGAAAACAAATAAGTTTCCCAATTCTCAAACCCGCATTATTTGGTTGGAATTTGGTATAGGCTAAACTAAGAAGTGCTTAGTTGGAATGTGAAAAACTGAAAACTGGTGCAGGAGCATGACAATGTATATTTAAATCAAGATACAGCAAGAAAAACACAAAAAGTGACTGAATACGAAATGTGGAATTGTTCCGAGTCCATTTGCCGACAAGTGATGTCTCTCATACCTCAAGTACAGAAACATTCAGAAGGTTAAATAAAGTTAAAAAACATTTAAAACATAGAACATGTAGGAATGGTACAACGGTGCCTTATACTCAATATGTTGCCGAACTGAGGAGCTTGGAAAGTAGTATATAACGGTTAGTAATCATTGTTTGAGAGAGATATTTAAGTTGCAGGCATTATTTGTGCCTAAAAAATTAAAAGGTGACTGCCCTAGAAAGTATCGATGTGCATTTGCCATGCACATCAGAATTTTCTAGTTTGGTGCAATGTCCAGATACACACAAATTTATTTTGTGAAAATATTGTAAAACATAAGTTTAAGCCATTTACTTCCTACATATGAACTAATGTTAGATAGGGGCATCTGGTTAGGTTACATCTGACGCAGTGGCATGTGCTCTCCTGTTATCTTCTGCAGTGGTTTTGAAACATGCAAGAAAGACTCAAACTGATGGAAGAAAATGGCAATTGCTCAATGAACTCTCATCTGGACATTTCAAACATGCATTAACAAAGTGCAAACACAGGAGTGGCACCCTTCCTCCCACTGTACTTCATTATCAGCCTTAGACAGGACTGGTAACAGCAAGACAAGAGCACTTGTCAAAGAAAGACAAACTACAGTGGTGGCATATTCTTAGCTAATCTGACTTCAGCAATATAACAGTTACATTTATAGAGTCATTTATAGTTACATCTCAAAAGACATGTACGGCAAACAATAGAGATAAATGCCTAACATTGGTTAAAGTGTACAAAGACATGTGCTGTCTTTTTATATAAATTAGGTAAATTGTGGAGGCTGTCTGTCAACTAAGTTTGGCCACCACTGTACACCGCAGAAATGCAACTGGTTTCACATTTATAAACATAAAAGAATTCACATAAAATCTAATTTAAATTAAATGAACATATTTCTCTGACCATTATGTATATGAGGGTACAGATACAGCTGGTAAAAAGGGGGTACTTGCTGGCATGACCTGGCTCATGTCAAGACCTTTTTGTGTTGAAAGAGGTCCTGGGACGGTCTAAATCCCGCCCCAAAAGAGGATATCAAGACAAAGCTGCCAGTTTCCCACACACAAACCTTCTTCAGTCATTCACAGCCTTCATTTAAAAACATCTGATGCCCGAATCGCCAAAATGAAAATGATTATGTATTTTGTGCCAGTTCAGATTTTGTGTCTCCCAGCAGTGCAAGTGTGTATGTTGACTTGTGATGGTTTGCCTGCTTATTCCCGTATGCTGGCGGAGTAGGAGAACTGAGGGAAGTGGGTACGCTGGTCCGAATAGTCTGCATCCATACTGTCATCTGAGGTGAGAAACAAAAGTGGGTGGGGGGGGGACAACCTCAAATTAACCCATCAACCAGTTCAACACTTAATATGTTGTTACCCAAAGCATTTTCTGACTTTCCATATACCCCTTACGAGTGCCATACTGATAGCGTGAGATTCGTGGTGATAATTTGTGTAAAACATTAATATTACTCAGTTAACTTACATTTATCGGGTGGAGTTATTGTGATGCTTTGCGCCGTGAACTCATCATCAAAATATCTGGTGTCTGTCTCTGAAGTGACTTGGGGCTTGAATGGGGGAACGAGCTGAGAAGACAATATATTTTTATACTATAGACAGTGAAGTTAGATTTTATTTCATGTTTAGTTTTCGAATGACTATTGCCTAACCTTTCTGTCAATCACATCTTGCCAGTTGATTGACATGAAGAACTTGTGGCTCTTCACCTCTTGTGCATCATCTGGCCCACCACCGAGTCTAAGGGCAAAAACATCAGGGTTAACAACATTTCCTCTAAATAATTGGGAAAACTCTATTAAAATAAATAGACCACAGACAACACTCAAGACGTGATGTTCTCTTTGAGCTTTTATTAATCAGTTTTTCAACACATTTATTCTTCATTTCCTGTCCACTTTTAACAGATGACGCTATGGGCCTGCAGGCAGAACCTAATGTGCTAATATTAGCAGACCGTTATGGCAAACACAGGGGGTTCAAGCAAAACAACAATCGATTACCGGTAAGTCCCTTTTTATGCCCATCGACTTGTGCCCAACCAGATCCCAGAAGAGCAAATCCTGAAATAATGTGGTTGCGTTTGACAATAAATAGCACATCTAGCACTGTGAAGACTATCTTATACTTTAACGTGTGCTAAATTGTATTATCTTTACTTCGCAAGATTGTAATTTCTACAGGCCAAACATTACAACTAATTCATATTTAATAAGAACCAATTCATATTTAGTTCATAAACCTATGTTAAATCACATGTGCTTTCTTTTTCCAATAACCCATCATTTTTTATTTACTTAAGGAAATACCACGAAAACCAAAAAACACCCACATATGAACGCAAATAAACACTCCAGTACCTGTCCAGCAAACCACCATGGAATTACCTTTGTTTGGGGTCTTTCTTGAGCAGACCAGCCAGCAGGGACCTGGCATCAGGACCTAGGTTTTTGGGGAAGCGGATCTCTTCCATCAGGATGCTCTCGAACAGCAGCTCATGGTCCTGGTTGTAGAAGGGCAAACGGCCGCACATCATCTCATACATGACCACGCCCAAACCCCACCAGTCCACCGCTCGACCGTAGTCATTATCTTCCAACACCTGTTTACGATGAAAAGATGGACAAGAGAGTCATCACTGCTTTTGCATGCTTCCATTTCCTGCAGCTGTATTCACGTTGAACAATATGTTTGAGCAGGTTCAAAAATGCTATATTTAAAACAACCGGTCACTCCATTTTGTTCAGGTTATAAACATTAGAAAACACTGCACTTTCAACAGCAATAGATAATGATTAAAGGAAACTTTGGATTTAAACAGTTTTACATCTAGCCTATACGCCTCTTTTTGTTGAAACCCAGTTATAATATTGAGATTCTTGTTACCTCCGGTGCCAAGTACTCTGGAGTCCCACAGAAGGTCTTCATCGTGGCACCATCCGTGATCCCTTCTTTGCAAAGACCAAAGTCTGTTATCTTTATGTGTCCATCATTGTCTAGCATCAGGTTCTCCAGCTAAGCGAGAAAGTAAAACAGGATGTAAAGGTAAAATAAATAGTCATGAATATTAACAAAACGGATACATTTATTGAGAAAAATACCTTTAAATCTCTGTAAACAACATTACATGAGTGCAAATACTCCAAAGCTGACACTATTTCAGCACCGTAGAAGCGAGCTCTGTCCTCTGTGAAGACTCGGTCTCGAGACAAGTGGAAGAAGAGCTGGGGACAATTAATAAGGGCAGATTAAAACACATCCACAATAACAAAAAAGAAATAACATGAGGTAAAAAAAAGCATACTTCGCCTCCATTTGCATACTCCATCACAAAGCACAGCCGGTCATGAGTTTGGAATGCATATTTTAGCGTCTGTGGAAGAAAGATTTGAATAATGTCTGAAAGTAACTTGATTTTTAAACTTCAAAGAAACAACTTACTGTTAAAAATGGGTGTCTTGTATTCTGAAGTACTCTACTTTCTGTCACTGTGTGGGCCACTTCATCCTACACAAACAGCCATGATCAAAACACATGAAATAATATTCCAAATATTACTGTAGCATGACAAAATGTGCATCAACACCAACTTTAGCAATGATGACATCTTTGCGGAGAATTTTCATGGCGTAGTACACCCCGGAAGCCTTTTCCTTGACCAAGATCACTTTACCGAAGGTGCCTTTACCCAGTAGCTTCAGGTAGTCAAAATCACTCATAGTCTGAGGGAACAGTTGTCAAAAATTAGCCATGAAATGCATACATTCACAGTTTGTGCAGTGAAACTACTGGCTTTTGTTTAACCCACTAATTAATGTTACACTCACGATGTCTGTTGTGGAAAAATAAATTAATGTATAACTTTTTAGAAATGCCATGTCACTTCCCACAGTCTGTAGAGCAAGAAAATGGCAAACTAAGTATGAAAAAGCAATACTTTGATTTCAGTAAGTCTAAATAAACTAAATACTATTTAATTGAACAGGACATTGTCTAAATGATTTAATGAATAGTCAAATACTACAATGAATTAAAACAAAACGTATTTCAAAAATGTTCAATCCGTCCATTACAATGTTGTCATTTCTCTTATACAATACTGACCACTTTGGTGCGAGCTTTTGACACGGCCACCTCCATGTCCTCCGCTCCGCTGCTGTCATTAGGGGAGCCGTATTTGATGACCATGGGCTCCTCCTGCTGCTGGCTCTTCAGGCTATTCGCCACAGCCTGGATCGAGCGCATCCACTCCTCCCTGACAAAAATGAAAACATACACCATGCTTATTAAATCTTACCAATGTCCTGTCAAATTTACGGTGGATTTAAGCTCAGAGAAGCTCAAATAGAGCCAGCTTGAAAACAGATGAGATCTAGTTAGAAATAGGCAACAAAACAAATGAACACAATATCAAATGTATAATGTTGATCACATCTTTCCTGAATAAGATCGAGAGAATTTAGTAAAACGCAAAAAAATGATACATGGATAAAATTATAACCAAGGTGTATTTCAAGGCAAATACCTTTCTTCATTGGTCTCGACATGAAAGGTGCGCTCGATAACGGAGGTCCACTGAAGGCACCGAATGACAAATGTGTTTGGCTTTGGCCGCTCTGTCTTCATTATCTGGCATTCTGCAAAGCGCAGGCAATAAAACCGGGCTCAATCAAAAGGGCAAACTTAATTCAATAGGAACTTTTAAACGGCTATTTTCCTGCGTGTGTTACCTGCTACTGAGAAGTTGTTCAGTGGTGGAAGGCTGTGATCGCTGGACACCTCAGGCTTCTCTTTGTAGCCAATGAAAGAGCCATCGGTCTTTAAAATGAAGTAACGAGGCCTCCACGTTTTGATGTATTCACCTGATTAAGCAAAATTGAGAAAAATTGAATACGTAGTTCTAAATAAGATGATTGGATAACATTGAATAGGACTTAAGCGTGCTTCACAGAGGTGTTCTTACCTCTCTTGAGGAGCCATCCCTCTCTCACAACAGTGACCTCATTCATGATGGGGCGCAAAACCGTCGAGGGCAGAGAGAAACCTTGGATATGTTGGTGCAAGTTGTCTCCTTTTTTGGTTTACTGCTTCCTATGGCTTGGATGAATCACTCTAAAAAGGAAACATAAAAAATTAATTAAAAAAAACACCCAAAGTTTTAAATCAAGAAAAGTTGAACTGGAGGGTAAAACATCTTCAGCTGAAGGTCCTAAAAAAAAAAAAAAAACCAATGCAATAAAGTTGGAGCACATACACAGTAAAGACATGGCTCCCATTAGAAAGTATGAAAGAGCACAGCAGGACTTTCTCTGTAGATGCTTATCTTTGAGTTTTGCCAGCTCATCATACTGTGTTCATCCCTGTTTTCTCAGACTTGAAAGGCAATTGAAGAAAATGCTGAAACACGCACTTGTCATGTCTTTTTTGTTTAGCCTTGGAGACCTAAGCCTATCACACCATAATTTACAGCCATCACAAAACAGACCTCAGACTTTATCTAGACATTTGAGGCATCTACGAGGGTTTAGGTGCAGTAACTAAAGCCAGTTAAAGTCATTTTAGTGATAATAGAACACCACAACTGTGACCTCTCTTCCATAATTGTGTTGCAGTTTTTACTCAAACTTAGTAAAAATAATAATAATGAAAAATACAATTGCTGTCATTATAGCTGGATTGTAATAGGGTGTTATGCTCTATTGGGCTGGATGTTTTCAAGTTTTATGCCTCCACATACTACTGACTGACTTCCTGCAAAGCACCTCTGGTTGTTGCTGTTGGCAAGGAGACATTGTTTTTACCATTATGTGTGTGACAGTAGATGTGGTTCTCACATCACCAAGCCACAAGTTTCTAAACAACAGTTCGTTTATTGTCACAGGAAGCAGCAGAAATAAAAAACAGGCTCTACACAGTTTGCGTACGCACATATCTGTGATAACCACCAAGAGCAGCAGATTTCCTCCTGCGACCCTCTCAACTGTTTTGGCTAAGTCCAAGAGGCGCTGGACCTGAGAGGGGCAGAGGCTGACCGCATTACGGCCAAACAGGGCAACTAGCCAAGAGTAGCTTCAGGCTAACTCCCTGCTAGCGTGCCACTTGGACAATTTATGATACCGAGCACCGGTGTTTGCGCTTACCTTAAATTCAGAGAGAAAAGGGCATCCCGTTTCTTGCAGAGGTCTTCGAGTCGGCCGCAGACAGCCCTGAGCGCACAGTGCCAGTGTGTACTGAACTCTGTCAATGATCACACCGCTGGGTTAGCCCTCGCAGAGCTTGTTTTTTTTTTTTCACCCTCACTCACAACAACAGTAGCGGCGGCAGCGTGCTCCTCCGTGCTGCTGCAGTGCTCCACTCAAGCGTGCGCACATCCAAAAACAATACCCGTATACCACGGCACCGCGTTGGGGTTTTCTGCGTTGATAAAAAACAGCCCGCAATTCACAAATTGTTCATATCCAAATCTGCTGTTGTGTTGAGTTGGACACTAAAGGCGGTCTCTCTCTCTCTTTCTCTCTCCTCTGTCCCAGACAGCGCAGCGCCTCGCGGACTCTCCAGCGGAAGTAACGTCAGCCTGGGCCCACCCACGGACAGGCAGCCCACTGCACTACTACGACTACAGCATGGTCAGAGGATAGGCCGGGTAACTAGAATAAAGAAGATCAAGTACATCAAAGAGCATACAGTGTTCTAACTACGAATATATCCCAAAAAGTTAAACAAAATCGTTTTTTTCTTTCCCCCCACCACAGCTGGGCATAAGTGGTCAGGAAACGGTCATTTTTAAACATTAAAAAACCATGCTAAACAAAACTGCGACTTTTGCCTGGTAGATATTCATGAATGCAGATATGCATATTTTTTCATTGGAATGGAAGCATATTTGTATAATGCTTTTAACATAACACAAGTCGCGCAAAGCGCTTTACATGTCAGGGATTTTGTTCTTCATTCAAATGTTCTTCATTCAAATGACTAAAAATGCATACAGCCAAAGGGTTGTTGGTTATAAATAGATTTAGTTAAAAAAATGAAAAAGTAAATAAATGTTCAACCATGGTTTGGGAGGGAATGACGAAAAAGCTGTAAAAAGAGTAAGACTTATTCAAAAGTAATTTTAATACATTACACAACACAATACATTGTATATACAATACAGGCACAACATTAAGAGTAAAAGTGAACAGTGTTATGCTATATGCTTATGTTGCTTTAGTCAGTCTTTGTTGCTTTCGCTGCAGGTATCGAGCACGAGCATCACTGACACTGGCATCATCGTTCCTTTTCTCCAGCTTTTTCAAGGCTTCCTCAGCTGAAGCCTCTGTTGTGAAGAATATGTTTCTAGATTAGCCTTTATTCAAAGAAATAAACCAACAATGTATATTAGAGATTGTGTAAACCTTGTTGTCTTTTTGCAGCCTCTTTGTTGTCCCATTTGGCCATTTCTTCTTCCGTGACCTCTTCTCGCGCCACATTGCTCAACTCATAGACATCCACCTCATGGAGTTTAGGCAGTAAGTCCTTGACCCACTCGTATCGGATAGGGCACACAGTTCTAATGTATACTTTAGACGTCACCATGACATCATGAAACATCACCCAGTCAAAATCTTTCTCATTTTCAAACAACTGCAAAAAATAATATATTTTTTTATATATCTCTAAATGAAAACTTATTAGATACCATCCTTTTTTTAAATCCTTACTGATGAGGATGGATGAATGTGAACCATAGAGCCATGTCCATCCATTGTACAAAACGCCTTTCCAATTGACCTGTAAATTAATAATAACTTCTCAAATGAAATCTTTCTTTCAACCAAATAAATTATTTCCTATACCTCCTGGCAACGTTTGTGAAGTATCCTGCACATAGACATCTTCTGAAGAGCTCATTTTTGTTTCCATCAAATGATTCCATCAGAAAATCACTTCTCTACAAGAAAAGTTTGATCAGCCATTATTGTTTAGGTAGGGAAACAAACAAACAAACAAACAAATAATAGTGAAATAACAGACCTGCTGCAGCCTAAGGAGAATTTCTCTCAATTGGGTCTCCACACTAAATGCTGACTTTAGCGCCCTCCAGTGGATCCAGTTTTCCTTGCACCATGCAGATGGATTTTCACTGTGCAATATGGGGCACAAATTCAGTCAACGTGCATTTCTTACTGCTGCAGCAACTTTATTAATACCTGGATTTGCACAGCTGGAATATACTCAAAAGTGTGGCAAAGTCATTCATGCCACCACTCTTAGAAGCCAGCGCTCTGTGGTTTTGGTCAGCTTCTTTCTGTTTTCAGGGTGACCTTCAAGAAAGAATTGTTTTTATAATTCCTAATATTTAAATTGACACATGTACACAAAACATAACATGAAACAGTAATCCAAAGAAACAAATTGTGATTTAATTATTCTTTATCTGACCTGGTCGTATGAAGATGTTCTCCACTGAAAGCATAGCAGCCACTGGCAGCATAAGGTCTGGACATCCATAAGAGGCAGCTTTTAGAACAGCTCTGGTCAGACCTGGATGTAACGGGAACTCCACCATCAGCTCTCCAAGCTTGGTGACTCTACCCCTCCTAAAGACAATAGATCACAATTAGCTCCTATGACAAAATAACATTGAGAAAAAAGTATTAAACATAAACTCACCTATCAATTGCATCAAACTGGTACAGCTGTTTTAGTGCCTCAAGGATAAACCTTTCCTCAGGGCAATCTAAATAAGGAAATCTAAACCAAAAATGAAATTAGTAAAGAATCATACATATAATATGTGCATTGCTTACTTATGCAGCTTACGACATTAATATACAGAAATATTAATAAACCTGATAACATCATGGACTCCAAGGCACTTCAGGGTAAGCACCACTGCAGTGAGGCTGGTCCTCTGGATCTCTGGGATGGTGTACTCAGGCATGCATTTCTCCCAGAATTCCTCAGTGTAGATTCGAAAGCATTTTCCTACCGAAGTCCTTCCAGCACGGCCTGCTCTTTGCTGGGCTTCACTCCTAATAACACAAAATCCCCACAAAATCCAGTCTAAATCTCCTCTGAAAAAGCACTGCCCAGGATATACCAAAACACTAAGGACTACAAAATACTCAAATAATTATTATTGCTATATCAGCAAGTATGATGACATAAATAGGTTGCATTCACATTCTTGAATCTGATGTCATAATCTCACATGGAGGGCAGGGACCAATACAGCTCTATGGGAAAGACAGTTTTGAACGAAATCGCCAAAAAGAAAATGTACCTCATCAGTATTTGGTAGGGGTTAGATTCAAAAACCCGCCACATAATTTTTTTTATGGCAGAAAGGGCTTTCTAATGGCCAACATCAAGTATATATTTTTGAATAATGTCACAATTTTGGACAGCTTTCAGAGATAATAATTGGACCTTAGTTTATATAATTTTTATATATTTTTATGTAGGACAAAAGAAATTGTAGTTCGTTACCATAGTAACCAACTTGGATTTTTCAGCTGCCCATCGCCTCAATTTTAAACTATAGGCTCTAGAATGTTGTGATGTCACATGAACGCAACCTATTGAAAACAAAAATCTATGTATTGTGATCTCCTATCATAATACTGATAAATAAGTCTATATTTCATGGTACGCATCTTCATTTTGAGCTTTTACAATGGCGTGAACATAATTTCCACACATTTTGCCATAAAGTGCAGCTTTACTCCTAATGTTACTAGTACAGTATATTCTTACTTTGAAATAGGCACCACCTCCAAAATGTCTAAGCCGACTCTTGAGTTGTGATTCAGTTGTTTCACAAATCCACTGTCAATTATGTATCTGCGCAAGAGATATTCCAGCTATTGTTACAAAAGCCACTCACAGTTGAAAAATAATGCAAAACAAGAAGAGCTTTTTGTTGCCATAACATACTTGATGCCGTTAATGGTCAGAGATGTTGCTGCTATATTTGTAGCAACAACACATTTTCTGATCCTCGAGGAGGAGGGTGAAAAATCTGTCTTTGCTGATCTATGGACGTTAAAAAAAAAAAATAAGCATAACAATAGTAATGTTTAAGCTCTCAGTAATAATTGTAATATGAAGATTTGCAGATAGCTTATTATGGTATTTACCTGTGGGCATGGAGCCATAAAGAGGTAAAATCAGAAGGCCCTCAACAGTCTGGTCATGTACATCAAAGCGATAATCTATTGTCTCTGCTTTCTCATACAGCATGTCACATGCCCGCTCAATCTCATTCTGACCTGTCAAAAAATTGCATTAACAGTGCCTCTTTTATCAGAGCCAATGTCCAGTAAAGGATATAAAAGCTCACCTGTTAAAAACACTAGAATGTCTCCAGCCATCTCACTGGTATGTACATCGAGAGCCAATTTCACAACCTGGAAAGTAACAAAAATTAACACTAACAAGCAATATGCAATGTTGTGTCATAAAATGTGTGCTAAAGCTGCTACAAATGTACTTTATTTTATTGAGAGTACCTCTTTAACGTAACCAGTGCTCTCTGTGTCTTTAGGCCCAACAGCTGAGCCAAAAGAACATTTGACAGGAAATGGCCTTCCTGGAATAACAAAAACAGGACAGTTGCCAAGAAAGGCAGAGAGTTTTTCAGATTCCATAGTGGCAGACATAACCACCACCTTAGCGGGAAACGTCGCCCCTTAATGGTTTTATCAGGGTCAGAGAACACTTTCTTTATTAAACCCAGAAGAATATCCTACAACAAACACAGACAAAGAACTAAATGTTATGCATTGATTTAATTATAGATTATTTAGTTTAGTTCAGTTATTTTTTAGATCCCTTATTAGTACTTGTGACTCACTGTGTTGAGCTGCGTTCATGAACCTCATCCAGGATCACAACACTGTACTGAGAAAGTCCAGGGTCGCCCAATATCTCACGAAGAAGACAGCCATCCGTCATGTACTTCACCAGAGTGTCCTGGATGGAGCAGCGAATCAGTTCATTAATATTTTTTGTATTATGAACTAAACACAATGGAAATTTGTGACTGAAATATATTAATGTTGTTCTTACCTCGGTTGTACAGTCATCAAAGCGTACTTGATAGCCAACTTCTTTACCCAATGTGTACCCCATCTCCTGTGCCACTCTCTGGGCCACTGTGATGGCTGCAACACGGCGAGGCTGGGTGACCCCTATTTTACCATCTTTACAAAATCCTAAAGTGACAAAAACTTACACTGTAGAAAACATTTTACAGTAGCTTTCAATGTCACAGAAGGCAAATGTTTTAGGTAATAAAGGTACTCAAGTGCAAGCAAAAGTACCAACTGAGTGATGATTGATAAGCTTTTGGAACTATTTAGTCAAGAATATTCCTAGAGTAGAACTGACTCAAAAATGTAACTCAAATGATCACGAAACACGGTTTGTGTAATTCATTACCTGCTTCATGGAGATACTGGGGTAGTTGGGTGGTTTTCCCGCAGCCAGTTTCCCCGGTCACAACTAAAAATGTACTGTCTTTTACAGATCGAACCAGTTTAGATTTGTGGTGATAAATGGGCAGAGGTTCTGAATTGCTGTCTTTTGAGTCTGATCTTCTCGATTTAGACATGATTTAAGTTCACCAAAAAGTAACAATATGCATAAAAATATTGTATTTGGTAACAGTTGGCAATATTTTAGCCAGTGCACTAATAATAACAAAAAAAAAACTATCCCTGTTTTTGGTTGAAAACATGCGCGTGTTACTTCCGCAAACTGTAAAGTCTGCGCTTTCATTGGTGTGACTGTGATCACGTGTTAAACTGTTCCAGCCACATTAAAAGACAAACTGCATTCATTTTCAACGAAAAATAAATAGTGGCCCAATAAAACTATGGATAATATTTTAAATCACACCACTCAATGATATATAATCGTATGTTTTCATATTGTGCATTGTATTAGACAATGACAAACTGCAAATGATTTTATTTTGAAAGCGCACCACAGCTAAATAAGAGGAGATCAGGTTCTGTTTGACTGGGACGAAACACTGGAAACGCGGACGCATTATTGTCATGTATGCATGGTAATGCACAGAAATCACATGTCAGTTTTTATATAATTGTAATTGTTGAACGACTATGGTAATTGCTTTGTTTTCAGCTACAGGTCAGATAGGCCTACATTGAAGCTACACAAGGCTACGCACTGGAAGATCTAGGTGGCTATAAGATGGACAGGTAAATCCAAATCCTATATAAGTCACTTCCTGATCTAGTGTTTTATTTATTTAATTATTTATGTATTAATTTACATCTCCTTAATTGGTTGGTTTTACATTTTATAGAAAAAATAAATAAATAAAACCAAGCTAACAAGGAAAAAACATTTCTGTTTCAGCTTTGTAAGCAGAGTAAAGGGGTGCAGTCCATGGGCTCTCCTGCCTCCTTTGTTTTCAGCCTGTGTCGCTGTTGGACTGTTTGTGGTGTAAGTATTGCTACCTCATTGCACACAGTCTTCACCAGTATAAAATTATTATTTTTTACAACAATAAAACTAAAATTGTTATTGATTTTCTGCACAGATACTTTATGGCAATTGCCCATGGGCAAATTGTACCTCTTACCTCACAGTTTGGGTAAGTACAATCACCAGTGTAAGTTATCTTCCATAATAAACCTTTTATTGACACGCAACTGTTTCCATATATGCCCAAACAAGACCAAATAGAAGTGCTCTTCCCCCATACATAAGGTACAGCAATTGTGCTTCAAATGCATATAATTATTTGCATTCAGGCTGATCTTATATTGAACAGTGATTTAGTATTACTGTAGTTGTACTCTAGTATTGCAGGCAACTCTCCACCAGCCAGCTGTGTCTTCAGTCAGATCATGAACCTGGGAGGCTTTGCAGGTATGTAAGGACTGGTTGCCTTAACGCATGTAAAAACAAATAAACAATAATTTTTAATAATAATTGATTATTTTTCAGGATTTGTCATTGCTATCTTCAGATACCTCCAGCTCAAGAACACATTGTATAAGCCTTGGCTGAATGCAATCTGTCTTCTAGCTTTCTCCAGTGCCTGCTTTGGAATGACACTTATCGGGAACTTCCAGGTGATTTTAACACTCAAACTGCAACCTCAACTTTTTTTCTGGGGATTCTGTTCTGTATATTTCAATGTTCAATTGAAATGTACTCAAATAATTATTCATATGGTCAATTGTTAATGAAAAGTGAAATTTAACATATATGGAGGTGGGCAATATATCGTCTACAAGATAATATCGAATACATATTGAGTATATCTCCAATGTCCAGAAACCAACACCCAAGTTGCAAAATACATGAAGTTTATGTAATCTCTCATAAAAGGGTATTCAGTGTCTGCACTTTTGTAGTTTAGTTTATAGCAAACTTGACTTAAGCGACATATACATTTACAGCAAGTTATTTGTCTTCACACTTTGGTTTCTGATTGTTTGCGAAAATGTCACTCCATTATTGTTCTTGAGAAAGCTCCCAAAAATAAGAGGTAATAATTTTTGTCCATATTGCCCACCCTAATGTTATATAATTTCCCTCTGTTGCAGTTATTTATTGAGGAGGAAATCCATAATTTTGGCACTTTCTTGACCTTTGGCCTTGGGACCCTCTTCTGTTGGATACAGTCCTACATCACCCTCAAGTGAACCTCAAAAAGGAAGGCTTCAAAACTAGTATTTTGCGCTTCTTGCTGTCTGTGGCCATCACTGCCTGTTTCATTTTGTGTATCCTTTACCTCAGAGATATTCAGCAAGTTGTCGGCCAGCATACTGTATGTGTTGAATTTACTGATATATTTTCATTGTGTTTTGGTTTAGCCTTAACCTCTTCACTGTAGACAGCACATTAATGTCCCAGGACCTCCACATGCACGCGGCCCGAGGGCAGTGGGCTCTCGTGATGTTTTTCCTCATCTTCATCGGGACGTTTTGTGTTGAGTTTCGTCACAGCCGCATGGTGTTCCTGGTTACGGACAATTGTAGGGATCCTGTTGGTCTCACCTTTACCGAAATGTCCACAGATTACTCAGGCACATAGTAAATCTGTAGTATAGGACATACAGTATGATTATGCTGGTCATTTGTCAACAATCCTCACGTTCTTATTGCACTTTTTAAACATTGAAATATTTTTATTTTATATGGTAGAATTGACTTGGGGTGATGTTCCACAATCTTGATTTTTATTTTTAAAGTTTTGGTACAGTATTATGTGTTTATTGGCTGTGTTTATTATTGTGTATTTTAAATTTTTGGTAAGCAAAGCAGGACAATTATATTTACATTTTATTGATCATAACATGGGTTGCAATTTAACTTACAGTGCAAGCATTAGCATAATAAGATGGAAATGGCATGTAACTGTGGGAAAAGCAGGGATAAAGCATTTGCAGATGAATATTCTATATATAAGGTTATGGTAAGTATTGATTAATCATTGCTGTATGATAGGTGTATATCCTGTTTCCATATTATTACCATGTTATTACACTTTTAGGTGTCATGCTTTCCCATCCTGTTACCATGCTATAACCTTTCTGGCAAGCTGAATTCTTGCCGTATTTGTGAGTTCACAAACACACGAGAATCCATTTGTCACTGTTTTCTTCACTGTTCAAAACCGATCCAAAAGTGGTTTGGGCCAAATAGATACTAATTAACGTGACCACAACGAGGAAAAAAACATGAAGTATTCTGCTAGTACACATAGCACAAACACACATGACATTTTTTCAAAACTAAATATTGAATGGATTTGCGTGTGCTTGATCTGATCAGCACCAAATGCTGCTCTGAAAGTGTCAAGCCGGTGCCATCCCAGATTGATATTACTGATTACTGATATCAGTAACACTGTAATATCAATCTGGCTTTTGCTAGTAGGTCACTAGCACTGTGCTTATACTTTATATTTTTGATAAGGTTTTGGTTTTACATTTGTTTTTTTTATTACAATATTTTTATTTTCATTAATTCATTTTAGGCAACAGCACAAAGAATGGCAGTCGCATGTAACATAATGAACAATTCTGTCTAAAAGGGAGTGGGAAGAACAATAGTCATTAAAGATAAATTTAATCAAAGATGACTCCTTCCTTTTTCTTTTTTTTTTAACAAAAAGACTATCATCCATTGAGAACTTATAAACACTTATGCTCTGGACACTACATTAAAGTGAAGGGAAATTAAAGTCGAATCAGCTGCATCTACATTTGGTCAAGGCTGTCCGGGCTCCTGTTATATATCGGGTTCGGGTACTGACGATCTACAAAGAGAAATGAAACGTTGTTTATGAATATAATTTTTCTGTGGTCTTGGTTTAGAAACACTCACGCAGTTCGGCTTTCTTCTTCTGATGGGTACCTGTTCAAAAGTGAGACGTCAGCAATGGAATTTCAATAAAACTTTTTTACAGAGCATTGTCTAATACCTTTTGTTGACACAGTTTCCAGCTGCTTGTGGAGTTCATCTTGATTGACTGAGTAAAATGCAGTTCAAGAGTTATTTATAGATCACTCTTGAACTAATACAATATTGTGTGCAATTCTCACATAACTTACCATAATGGTGTTTGCGAATACTAGCTTGGCGCAGTCTGGCAAATAGTTCTAATGGAGATAAAATAAAATTAATAAAGTTGTTAACAAATAACCCTAAAATCGTCATTCAGTCATTTACCAGTATGAAATCTTTGCTTGGTTCTCTGGCTCTCCCCTCTCACAAATTGACCACTGTGGTTGGCTTCCTCTGTGTTCATATTGCAATGTGCTGGCATTTCATTTAGGTAATCAGGTTCTTCGTCAACATGAATATCGTTTTCTGCATAAATAAGTAAAACATGTTCATAGGAGATGTAGGAATACAGTTCTTAACTGAAGTTTGCAGTAGTAATAGTAGTGGTAAGTGGCAATACTACAGTAGCACAGGGAGTATCAGTAAAACTTGTCCTCATATTTGTTAAGTTAATAACTTTTTTTAAAATAATAGCATTGTTACTTGATATTTTACATTAAAAAGTTGTCCAGTTTGTCCAGCATGAAACTTACCGTACACACTGGGATTTCATATGAAGCTATAAAAGAAAGACATGCATATTTTTTTCATTCAAGTGAAATTTTTTGTATTGAGTCATTTTTTATACGAACCGGATCCTGGATGGTGTACATCTTGCGGCTGTCCATCCCCTGACACCCTCCCCATCTCCTGAGCTCGAGAGCTTGAATCTGAAATGAGAAAGTTTACTTTTGTTCACGTTTCAACTCATAACTCAACTAATAAATGACAAAGCTTAAAACCTTGCAGCAAATTGGATAGTAATTTAAAAGTGATTGTAGTATAGTCGTAAAAGCAGTATCAAGAGTAGATTTCTTTAAGTAAATAAGTTCTTTACACTTAAAGATAATCGACTTCAAAGATGATTCATATAACAACATTCAACAATATTGCAGTGCAATGCAAATTTGGACAACTTACCATCATTAGTGTCATGGATAGTGATATTGTAATTCTCCTCTGATCCATCATTTCTTTTTACTGAAAAAGCAAAAACATACTGGACTCCGTTCATTATTGAATTGTATCCTTATAATAAGTGGTACTTACAGATGCATTTGACACAGAGGAAGCATCCCACACTCAGTATGATGAAGGTAGCCACACCAGAGATAATGTAAATGTAAAATGGAAACCAGATGTCTGACTCTGAAAAGCACATGCAGATTGTGGCTTTAGAGAAATACAATGACAGGAAACCCTAAGCTCAATCTTTGGTCAACTGTCATATACAGTTGTGCTCAAAAGTTTACAGTACATACCCTGGCAGAATATTTTATTTTTTTAAGAATATGAACGATATCACAAACGTTTTTTTTCTCTCACTCATAGTTAGTGGTTGTGTGAAGCCATTTATGGTGAAACAACTGTGCTATTTTTAAATCATAATGAAATAGAAAGTATCAAAATGACCCTGATCAAAAGTTTACATACCCCAGTTTTTAATACTGTGTATTGCCCCTTTAACATCAATGACAGCTTGGAGTCTTTTGTGGTAGTTGTGGATGAGGTTCTTAATCTTGATAGTACGGAGGTCAGGAGACTGAGACGGACACAACAGGACCTTCACTTTATTCTGCTGGAGCCAGTGGCATCAGCGAACCACACATCCATATTTCACAGTAGGTATGGTGCACTTTTTTGTTGTCAACAAGGCCAGTGCCAATGGGGAAAGGCCTATAAAGAAAAGTGCACTATACATACTGTGAAATGTGGAGCTGGTTCGTTGATGCCACTGGCAGAATAAAGTGAAGGTCCCGTTGGTGTCGATCTAAGTCTTCTGACCTCAATGCCATTGAACCACTGTGGGGAGAGCTCAAACGTGCAGTTCATGCAAAACAGCCCAGGAATTTACAGGAACTGGAGGCTTTTTGCCAAGAAAAATGGGCCGCTTTACCATCAGAAAAAACAAAGAACCTCATCCACAACTACCAAAAAGACTGGGGTATGTAAACTTTTGCTCAGGGTCATTTTGGTACTTTCTATTTTCATTATGATTTAAAAATAGCAAATTCAGTAGTTTCACCATAAATGGCTTCACACAACCACTAACTATGAGTGGGAAAAAATGTTATCAAAATGTTATATTCTTTGAAAAATAGTTAAAAAATAAAAAAAAGTCTGCCAGGGTATGTAAACTTTTGAGCACAACTGTGCCACAATCAAATGCAAACAATAAGTACATGTGTAAACTGGAAACATGACATAGACTTCTTTCACTTATGTAAGTGGGGGTATTTGCTCTCTTTTGGGAACATTGATATCGCAGCATAGCATGAAATAAGGTGAAAACTGGGGGAAAGACTTCCAAAGCTGGGACTTAAACTCATGACACCGAAGCAGCCGATGTTCCAAGTGTGCTTGATCAGACTCTCGTACTTGTGTGGGCTGCTTCAAGTGTTAGAAATTGAAAGTAAGAGTCTGACGCTCTATTGCCTACCTTTTTTTTTTACCTACCTGTTTTTAGGCCAAATCCACTAGAACACATTTGTCCCGACTAAGGCATCGGTAACACCCCAGGTCGGTGTCCTTGATGTTATTGATGGAGATGGAATAGTTCCCTCGTGAGCCCTGATTTGGAAAAGCGTGTATTCTTCCAAATCTGGGGTCAAAGAAGTTGATCCGTCCTGATGAATTCACAGTTACCACGGTTACATTGGGGAAGTGACTCCAGGAGGCGGCATCATGAGGGTCTGGGGTACAGTTACAGGGCAAAAGCACAGAGGAGCCCAGTGTGGTGCTGAGGCGGAGGTTCTCACACATGCGGTTGGACGACACGTCGCAGTTGAACTGGAGAGCAACTGAAAGCATTTAAGAAAAGTTTTTTACTTTGAGGTAGATGGTAACTAGACGGTCTTACTGCAGCTGGATAGCCTAACAAATTGTTTTACAATTAAAATATGAATGTCAACAGATGTAGAAAATAAGTAGAAGCAACTTTAGTAATTTTCTGAGGTACAGTTTTTAAATGAATGTGATTTTACTTACGCTGCATTTCTCTCTTTATAATGGAAAGATAAACTTTTAAATGAGCGGTAATAGAAAGTATTAGATATCAACATGATATTCTTAGAATTTAGGCCATTGGCCCTAAAGAAAAATAATAAAAATATTACAAAAACAGTAATTAACATTTCAAAAAGTGCAAAAACCATATCTAATTTTCTAACAAATCAAATACAAATCCTCATGCTATTTTTAAATATGTTAATATTTTGATCACTGCAAGTATTGTCTTTATAAATTAGACTCACCATCGGCAGAAGCACGTAAACACCACAGGACTAAGAGAAAAGCACACCTGGTCTTTCGCACCATGTTGCACAATGAGCATTTGCAGAGAATGTTAACCGAAGTGCATCATGGGAGAAAACCACAGAGAGACCACTAAAGGGTGAGCCACGGGAAACTATAAGCTACTGAATCTTGACTTGATTGATCTGCAACAAATACACTTAGAAAGATTTAAGGTTAAAAATAAGGGGTACAGATTAATTGCCATCATTACGTTAACCAGATCAAACCAATGTGTCTGTAAAGCTCCAGACCACTTCTCAAAAATGAGTTAAAATAGGCAAAATAGACCAGCACAGCCTCACATTCTTAATTTGTTGACATTATAATAATATTGTTACTTTTTGTGTGTGTTGGTGTTGGAAAACAGCCAATTTATTTGATTATTACTCTTTGTGTATCAACAGCATTAAGGCCAACAATTCATTCAATTCCAGGGTTATCGTTATTTTTTGTTCAATTCTTATGACATTATTATACAAAGTGTTGCGTATAATCACATCTATAAATTTTTTGTTTGTAATGACATCAATTGAGGATCAAACACAGCATCTCTTGCATGCTAATGATATGCTTTTGTCTGAGACAGTGACGTGGGAGTGAGTACTTCTTACTTTCACAAAAGGAGATGGCTCTGGCTCAGTGATGGCTGGGAGCTGCTCTAAGGCACGTCTCGTCTCTCTGTGCGATTATAAAACTGAGAAATACATTGTGGCAAAAAACAAGAAAGTTGGGACAGACTTATTCAGTTTACAATTATTGGATACATCATTGGGTAAGTTTTCTTTTTGATCTGTTAATATGTTAATATCTTTTAGTATCAACTATTCTATAACCAACAGAAAGTAGAACAGGGAGCTACTGGTATCCAGCAAACAGATGGTGCTCATGGAAAGAGGCAATAGAATATGCATGAAAAGATCAGGTCCAAGCACTCATCGAGGTTATCACTTTAAATACCAGGGGTGGTGATAAAATCTTACGCCTAAGGCAAAGAGAAGCATATGGGATCTATGCCCTTAATGAAACAAAATACCCTGGCCTGAATGAAGAGCTGTACCTGTCTTGTTTTTTATAATGTTGATTTTCACAATGTTGTTTTTTTATGTCTTGTCCTGTTGCCACTAAGCTGTGAAGACAAAATGTCTACCTCTTGTGTCCAAAAGGACTGACAGCATGTGTCTCAATGTCCTGGCTGCACACCTGATGTGTGCAGCCAGGACATTGGCATTTGGTGTGCTGTTTCTGCCCCAAAAATAAAGTGAAAATGATGAGTGCATGGACCTGATCTTTTTATGCATGTTCTATAACCAACTTGTCTTCACACTCCACTAAGCTGCATTTAAAAAACACAGTGATGATATTTCTGTGGCAGGTGGGTTTTTGTGAGTAAGAAAGGCTACCAGGAGACGGATGAGTCCATCCAGAGCTCGGTCATCACTAAACTCAAAGGCGTCTCTGTCACGAACACCAGCGAGTCCGGGCTCCTGGTCTGGGGCCCTGAAGACTATGTCATCCCTCCACAAGTAAATTAAAACACAAACACAAATAATTATGCTGGATTAAATTCTGTTTGTCGCATCAGGGTGAAGCTGTCTTTTTTGTTGTGACTAATTTCTCTTACAGTGCAAAAAATAAATAAAGTAACCAAAAAAAACTCAAAAGGAGTAGGCAGAAGCAAGAAAGCTTATAAGTGCCTACCCCCATATTCAAAATTAATTTAGTTTCTAAAGAAAATATCAAACAGGCCAATAAAAGCACAAAAAAAGTTCTTCGTACAACATTATTTGATCTGAAGTGCTTTTTCCACTTCTGACTAAATCATAGGAACGAATGTGCAGTAGCTTCCTGGGTATAAACCAAGCCTGTTATGGTCAAGTGCCGTATGTGAGACGTATGACCAGCCATAAAACATGTCTCTGTATACAACATTCACCGGGACCAATGGCACTGCCCTTTGAAACTAACACACTTGAGATAGAGATACAATATTTAACCAAGCAGACAGCATAATGGCCTATTTTTAACTATTACCATCCTTCCTTTCCTTGTCCTGAACAGAAATACAATATATGTTTAACTTTGTTTGCTCTTTGAAGACAATATTTGGAAGTAGCAACACCTCCATGCTATATATAACGTTATATATATTTTTATTTTCTTAGATCTCTAAAGTTCTGGATGGTCAATGTCAAACTGATCAAGACTGTAGAGAGGGACACACAGTCACATCTGGACATGGTGAGTAGTAATCTTAAACACATTATGGATTAATTCAATCTTAGCTTTTAGAAATGTGTTTTTTCTTTAAGAGTGATGACTGGTCAGTGCATAAGCAGTGATGTAAATTCAACTGGGACATGTGAAATCTACGGCTGGTGTCCTGTTGAGAAGCAGTACAAGCCACAGTGAGTAATAATTTTCAATAATAAAGTAGTGCTATTCTAATGCTGTTGTTTTGTAGGCGTGCACTACTGTCAAATGCCGAAAACGTCACTATCTACATCAAGAATTTCATACAGTTTCCCAAATGTTTGTTTTCAAAGTAAGTTATTTTACCCTGCAATGTATTCCAGATTTGTATGTATATAATTGTAATTTTTCAGCATCTTCAAAAAGTGTGACGATGCACTGCCTTGATAATAAGAAATAGTATTATATTATTGCATATTTTAGGTCCAATGTTCTCGAAACTAGTGACAAGTCTGATCAGCCGATATGATGAAGAGGTTCATCCATATTGCCCCATTTTCCGACTTTCCGACATCACTAGAAGAGCTGGATACAACTTTCAAGACATGGCCATTTACGTAAGTCCAGTACTTTTCCCCCTGAATGGTGTTTTATAATTTGTATGATATTAACCACTAAAACCACTAAAAGTTTTTATTGCAAATGTAAAACAATGCATGTTTTCAGGATGGATCTGTTGGTATAATGATTGACTGGGACTGTGATCTTGACAAAGGCTACTCCAAGTGCCATCCCCAGTATCAATTCACCCGCCTTGACACCACTGTCTCCAACAAAAGCATCGCAATGGGATTCAATTTTAGGTATAGGGCTATGTGTTTCTTTATGTTTATATTGTATCTGATGATAGCTTATACATTGACTGACGTGCCTGTATTTTTGCATAAGACACACGCGTTACTATAAAACTAATGCTGGTGAAACCTATCGATGGCTGTTCAAAGTCTACGGTGTCCGATTCAACATTATGGTACACGGGAAGGTAGGGATTGCATTCAACAATATTTTGTGTAAAGGTGAAATCTTTATACTTTAGTTGTGTGTCTACAGGCAGGAAAATTCAGCGTCATCCCAACAGTAATCAATGTTGGCTCTGGGCTGGCTTTGATGGGTGCGGTAAGTCATTCTTGTTTTGGGGTTAATAATGGTTAAATGTAGTAATATGAGAAGTTATTGAAGTAGTAGTTGTAGTAATAGTCATGGAGGCAGTGGGCGAAGCAAATCAAAAAGACGGCAAAAGCCAAAATGTGTCGCTGAAACATCTGCAGAAGCACTGTAGGCATATCCCTCGGCCCACTACAAAGAGCCCCATTTAGTATTTTCTAACAGGTGAGGCCATTATAACACCCTTTGGTCAAATCCTGCAGTACCTGATTATTACTCCTCGATCGGGTCGCTACCCTCATTCCGGGTGATGCCTGGAAGCTCACGCTTGTGGCCCACCATCTGAACAGGTCCAGGTTAGTGAGGCGGGATCCTCTGGCAAACAACATCCTGCTGCAGTGAGTTTTTGGTTAGTCGGTGCGGACACTTTAAGATATTTTATGTGAAGTCCTGCAGTACATGATCATGAGCCGGTTGCTCCCCACCTTCCCCACCTGCCTAGAAGCTTACGCCTGTTTTTCCACTATCTAACACAAGTAAGCAAGGCAGGATTCTCTGGCAAATAACTGCCTGCCGGAGTCAAGGCAAAGTTTTTGTTACTCTCACTGGGATACTCTGGGCTAGGATCCTAAAGGAGAAAATAAAAGAGATTTAAATAAAATGTGTACCAGGGGGCGTTTTCTGTGACATGGTCCTCCTGTACCTGATGAAGCAGAGCACTTCATATCGAGAGGAAATATGAGGAAAGCAGGTATTTGTACATGTGACAACAGAATATGGAATTGTATATGCGTATTTTGCCGTCCCCCCCCCCCCCTTTACAGACAATTAAAGGGACCAACTCAAGCCAACAGTGTGGAGCACAGAAGAAATAGCACAGATACAAAAAGCTGAATAAATGAAATAGTAGACTGGCAAAATATTCTTGATTGTATGAGACATTAAAAATAAAAATGAATACAAATGTTCCAAGTTCATTCTTGTCTTCCTCAGAAGGTAAATCTTCATGTTCCTGAAGGGTAAAGAGGAGAGAGTTCCATCTACTTTTTCTTTGCCCACAGAAGGTATATGCACTTTTATCATTTTCACTAAAGGCCTCAGTGTTCCAAAACAAATCTTGACAAAAAACTCCAAAAGCTACCCATCTGGGAAGATGACAACAACGTTTATGTGTGGAAGAATTTAAACACAAAATCACTTGACTTGTGCTCTCAGTAAGCAATTCTTTCATTATTAGACACATATAAAGTAGTGTCAGCGGAGAATCCATTTATAAGTATTATAGTTTGACACATCAGAGTGAATATAGGTCATAGTAAGTGTAATCTTTGCAGCTGTTTGTCTGCACATTAGATCAAGAGAGATTAATGCTTACGCCATCACAACACCTTTTAATCTATTATATAAAATGATACCACTAGAAAGTGCTCAGGGCCTAGAAAAAATATGATATCTTAAGAGGCCAATTTTGGTCCAGGGGCAGCATTAGAGCAAGTTACTTGGTTTGGTTCAGCTCAAATAAAATAAATATTTTTTTTAATGGAATAAAATGTTTTGTTTCCTGGTTCTAGATGACAATCATTTTAATATAAAAAAGTGTTGTGCAGGTATCGGTTTCGTAAACCAAGTATCGATTAAGTACCGGTATCGGAATTTAACCGTGGCCCGGGCCACCCCTGATTTCTGGTGGGCTACCAGAGCCGGTGCTGGCCCTTCTGGGGCCCTAAGCATAAATCCACCCGGGGGCCCTTCAGTACCTACGCATCCTATGCAGTGCTTAATTTGTAAATTTGTATTTTCAGGACCACTTTTGGTCTGATGTTATGGATTCGGGATACAGG
The DNA here is from genome assembly GCA_007210695.1 of Neogobius melanostomus. Classification (NCBI taxonomy): domain Eukaryota; kingdom Metazoa; phylum Chordata; class Actinopteri; order Gobiiformes; family Gobiidae; genus Neogobius; species Neogobius melanostomus. The sequence goes on from VHKM01000144.1 coordinate 67,789, forward strand.
CCAAAACATTTGCCGGAACACTCTCATTAAACACCATTATATCAGATCAAATCTTGCCGGATCCTCATAAATATTTCCCGGATCCTTTACCCTGAAAAACTGAGAATTGGGGGAATGCGTTCCCCAAACGGGGGATCAAATTAAGCACTGATCCTATGGCTATTTGACGAAGAACGAACCCATTTATATGGTCAAAAACAGTTCCACTGTGGAGTAGAGCAGGGCAGAAGTGGAACATAATGACCTCAATTCAGACCCTGCCCCTCTGTGTGAGAACCACTAACCACTAAGACACTGTCAGACTGGGATTCAGGACTATTACTAGTCTATTTCCCCCACTTTTTAAAATGGTAAATAGCAAATGGTCATATTCTCTCACCTCTGGTTCCTGACCCACAGTTTGGGAACCGCTGATTTAAAACTAACTGAAACCTGCACCTGACGGTTATTTCTGTCTGACCACTGAGAATTAGCCTGTGAGCAGCCCAATTCATGAATTACTGTAAGTAACTGTGCTCATATGAACCGTGTGGATTCAACTCCTCTTTGAGACAAAAAGGCCACGTAGAACGTCTTTTTACTCTCGTTTATTCGCCAAACTACAGTCCTGATACTCCGCTAGAGACAATGGCCCTCATTTATCAAACTTGCGTACGGTGAAATCAGGGCGTATGTGGGGTTTACGAAAAATCACCGCCTGTTTTGGCATTTATCAATCTGAGTGCACCGTACACCTGGCGTACGGTGCGCTCAAATCCTACACCAAGTCAGGAGGTGGTGTACATGATACACCAATTTTAACTAAACACTAAACAGCGCTGGAAAACAGTTTTTAACAGCATGAATTGCATTGCCACATCGCATATAATCCTCATTAATGATTTAAACATGAAACAGGCTACAGCGTTAATGTTTATGGACAGACTTGATTCAATGTTGCGCTGCATCGACACGGGTCCGAGCACAGAGGCTCATGAGCCCGGACCAGAGACACTATAACCTGGACTGCAGCCACAGAAGCGCTTATGGAGTTTTTTATATTTATGTTTCGTTTTTTGTTTTTAACAAAAGACCGCTGCTGCGCAAACTTTGTGCGGATTCCCCGCCTCACACCCGCGGCTGTAGCCGTGTACCGGGACACCGGGACTCACCTGGGTCTGCGCGAGGCCATGCTCCGTGTTCTGGTTGGTTTGAGCGTTGAGTCTGTGGACCGTATTCCGTGCTCGCGAGTAGCCCGGGCGTCAAACAAATCCTTCAACAGCTCCACAGCTTTCATCGGTCCGGACGGGTTCGTAAGGTCCGGGTATGAGCGGAGTGCACAGGGTCTGGTGACCGCGCGCTCTCCTCTCATCAGGGGAATGATCGAAGCACGTCTCGTAGGGCTGTCTTTGGTCCGGACGGGTTCGTTAGGCTGTCAGCCCTCCGCGCACCTGTTTCCTCCCGGAGGAAACCTCTGCTTTAGGCCGAAAGGCGCATAGTCCTGCCCGGGCCCAGCGCTGAGTCCGCGGAGCTGACAGCTGCTTTTCGCTGGTTCAGATCATGGTCCAGAGTCTGTACTGCAGCGTTATGTCCATGCTTTTTTGTTAATGTGGTCTAATTTTATACCCCTTTTTATATAGGCTATTTAGGCCTACTGCTTATAAAGGTCACTTTTTATTATTAGCCTATTTCTTTTCCCCCTCTTTTTTTTATTTAGTAAATGTGATCTTGGATTGGCTATATGGTTAACGTGGGTTATTGACAGATTTTTTAATCTTCCTCATGCGCAAAAATATCATATTTGTTGTGTTAAAAACAACTATTTATCATTTCCTGGTTGGAGAAATGTTCTTTTTTGCCGTGTTTCGTGCGTGCGTGTGTGACCTGTGTAGTATCGACCCTGCGTTGTGTCTTGTTTATGGTGCTCTGACCCATATAAGAGACTCCGTTTATATTTGGGGGCGAGCAACGCTCGAAGGCCCATTTATTGCCCTGGCAGAGGGAAATAAAAAGTTGGCGTTAGCCCAATATCATGTGCCCAACGAGGCCTTTCTCTCATGAATACAGGAACAGAGCAAACATAAATATACAACATCATACCTGGCAGAGGGAAATAAAAAGTTGGCGTTAGCCCAATATCATGTGCCCAACGAGGCCTAAAAACATAAAGGGACAAAACCACGTAAGTACAAAATAATAACACGTAAGTACAAAATAATAACATGGATGATACGAAAACAACATAGTAACATAAAAGACAAGATAAAATTACACAGATGCTAATTTAATAACACGATGCCTCTTGATGCAAAACCCGCTGACCTTTCTCTCATGAATACAGGAACAGAGAAAGGGCCAGAGGCGGAGTCAGCCATTTATACCGGCCAGACCGGAAGTGCCAACGTTGGGAACGGACTACCAAACAAAAGACATACATGGGCTACACACACTGCCAGGTACACTAACATCACAATAAGACAACAAATAGGGACAACATACATACAGTCCCGACTGTTGTCGTACTCTGCGTGCCATATCACGCTACACCACGCAGTGGCGCTCTAATCCTATTACCAGAATTTAACGTAACCTTTACACTCTGTTACACGTGCCGTAAAATCCGTGGGTGAGGCCTCCTCAAACATTAATATTTTTGGGCGTTTCATTCAAATGACGCTAGGATTTCTCCGTGGCATTTACTATCAGCTGTGCTTGCGTACGATAAGATCTGAGCGGAAAGCACAGGTTCATAAATGTCACGCGCCCTCTGGCGTATATCGCAAATACACCTACGCATACACCATTTTTTTACGCAATGTTGATAAATGAGGGCCATTAAGAAGAGAGTTTAAATGAGTGTATGGCGATGCAGCCCCGAGTCCGAGCAGAGAAAACATGAGAGCAGCGCCCGGGACACGGGTGACATGCAGGAAGGGAGGCGAGCACCGGGAGACAGACAGACAAGCGGGGACGCGAAGGGGAGAAGCACTCGCGCCTGGGAGCGACAGGGGGAAGGTAGGTCTCTCCTGCTCATCCACTTCAGCAGACTGCTGCGTTTTAGTGTTATATGACGCAAAGTAGGCGGAGAGTGAGTGAGCGCTGTCAGAGAGCCTGTCCCCATAACAACGCGTTGCTTAATCAGTGAAACAACACCGTAGTTTGACTGAGATGCGGGGCCCTTGCGGCTGCGGGGGCCCTACGCACCTTGCGTAGTTTGCGGCTCTGTGGGCTACTCCATGTGCCACCCCACTCAGGGGCCGAGGAAGCAGTGGCAGTGTTTCCTCATTAGCACACCCCACCCTCCCTATAGCTTCTTTATAGAATACAAAATAACATGAACATTAATGCTTTAGTGTTGCCTGGCCTGCCAGACACTCCTCCTTTCTGTTCAAAAGAAGAACCGTCTGGGCAGCTGCTCGCAGCCAATCATTTCACGATTTGACCCACATCGGTCCAATCACGCACCAAGAGACGGAAGCCGTCACCTGTCACCACCACGCACTCTTCCAAAACATTAAAGATGGCGGCGGATACACTGTTTTCTTCGGCTCTTTCGTCTGTTTTAAATCATTTGGAAAATATGAAATCCCTAAAACCGGAGCAAGAAACAGCGTTCGAAGCGTTCCTCGTAAAAAAGTACGTTTTTGGAAAGGCTTTCTGCCGCTTGTTACTGCAACGTATCTAGCGTTGCTCTAATTGGTTGATGCCGTCTGTCAATCACGCCCACCGGGAAATTGTTGAGATCACGCTCGCTCCCAGACTATATGTCTTTGAAATATCTATGAAAAGGCATGTCGTTTGGCAGGCCAGGCAAGCTTTAGTGCACGCTGGCACAATGAACATTACTATTACTAAGACTGGTACTTTGTAAGTAACAAAATCCAACCCATTTTGTTGTGGTGTTAGCATTAGTTAGTGGTGGCACAGCTTGGCTTTTAGTTGGTTGCTCCAGCAAGATTTGACCTCACTACTATTAAATGGCATTTGCTCCAAACTTTGTTGTGCTTCTTATGCCTACGGCACTCCAGAGTCCCCACCTCCACCCTGGTCCTGGTGCCACCCCAGAAAAAACAAGTGGGGTGCAAAGTGAAGGATATACCTTTGCGCCACATTGGGCGTGTTGTCAAGAGTGAGCCTCAGCTGCTTTAGGCTGGAGAGTAATGGTGGTCCATCTATTGGATTAACGCAGGGATTTCACTGTGGTATTAATCTGACAGACAGCAGGGACCGAGGACGCACACCCGCTGAGCTGCTGTGTCTCTCTGCGTCTGGTAACCGCTCTCTCCACGCGGTCTCCTCGGGATCCACCTCTCCTCCAGGACCGACCTCCAACATGAACCTCTTCTGCTTTTCACTGGTACGTGCAGGTCTTACCTTTTACTCTGGTTGGTCGTGCACTGTGAGTCTGTGACAGGTGTAGAGCTGGTTTCAACAGGGTAATGAAAGTGAAAGACAACCTGTACTTCCACCTTAGCCTACACATTGATCTTAAGAGCCCAATGAATTTTTGGCATAGGCAGTGCCTTTATTGGCACTGGCACATTGGCGTATTATTAATTGTTTATGAGTTAGTAAATTGTGTTAGAGACTTTAGTTATTATGTTCAGAACAAGGACACGTTTATTTGTCATGCAATAAAACGTATTGTTTAGATGTAAACAATACAGTTTTAACTTTAGGCTACATTTCACTCTAAAACGATTGCGTGTGGAACTATACCAATTTTCTTGCAGGTAGTGCAGATTGTGGATGACCATAGTCAGTAGTTGACTTATTTGCAATTTGAATGTTTCTTCACTCACTGAATTACAAAGTTGCAGAAATGTACCTGTTAGGAGAACTTGCATGGTGAGCTTAGCCCATGTTTTGAATTGCATGTCAAGTGTGCCAGGTAACCTTGTGCAGGACGTCCCATATGGCGCCTCAGATGCTGCAGCAGCTCCACATGGACACAGGGCATGAATGTCTTGGCTCTTGGGCCAGATGTCTTTTGCTGACAGGATTATGAGGACGCATCCAGCCACAACAAACAATCCAATGGTGCTCTGTTAAGAGCAATAAGAATCAGAAAACTGAACTGTGTTTTCTTAAATTCTTTCTATTTTTCACAAAAGACAAAACAAAACAACACCTTTAGTATGAGTGTAAAATAAAGTAATATATTAACAGATTATCTAGTTAATAGCACATTATGTGACTCTTCTAACCTTTCCAAATTACATTTGCAAACCTTTGGGGGCAGTGTCTTTGTGGGGCTGGGTAGAATGAGAGGGTGAGAGTTTAGCTTCTTGACAGCCTGGTGAAGCTGTTCTTCAGGCGGCTCAACCTGCTGCGTAGACTTCGTAGTCTCCTCTCCGAAGGCAGCAACTGAAAGAAAATCATTGCCCCTTCCTTCTTTATGCACTGTTATGCAGCTGTTATCAACTGTATCAAGTTGGTTAAATGCTGCATAATATTCTCCTTTAATACTTTAATCAAAACGCTCAAATGTGTTTTAGATTTATACCAGACAGAATAGAATAGAATAGAATAGAACTTTATTGTCTGTTCCAAAAGAGCAGAAATTTGTCTTTCCGCACGGCTCAAATCAATCAATAAAAACACACACAACATCATTACAAATATCACATGAAGAAGAAAGCTCAACATAAAATATAAAATATAAAATACAGTGCTACGGGGATTATTTAGTGCAGCGATTGCAGATGGAATGAATGATTTCTTGTAGCTATTTCTATGGGCCAGAGGGGTTCTGTATCTTCTGCCTGAGGCAAATAACATGGATTCCACATTCCTCAAAGGACTGTGGATCAGAAAAACTAAATGTCAGCGGCTTAGAAATATACATATTTCAATTCAGCTCTACATGCACCAACTGATTTATATGTCAACACAAAAAAATCGAAATATAAAGCTGGTATGTCTGACGTGGCTCGCATCCATAAACAGAGAGGAGTTTAATCATCTTTGAAAATCTGATTAATTTGAGAACATTTTGTGCCCACACACACAGTGATTAAACCCAGCTCAAATGGGGTTCTTGCCAAAATGTAACATCTGTTCATGATGATCACCCAAATTATTAAAACAAATGACCTAGAGTACTGTTTCTTTATGTGAGAGATTTGAAATTTAACTTCAATTTAAAATGGTTTGTCTTTACATGTTAATGTAAAGGGTTCTTCTTATTTCTTTTTTCTTTTACTAACATTCTAATGACCAATATCTGTATTTTTCTACCAGGAGGGGTCCATGGACAGTTTATATGAGGCGGTGCAGGCCTCTAGTGACGTTCCGCTACAGCCTGTCCCGAGCCGTGCCTCCAGCCGCCCCTGCAGTCGCACTGTGAGCCGCTCTGGAAGTCCTGCAGTCCTGCTCGATGATCACAAGAAATGGAGAGGCTCGGGGAAGTCTATTTCTGTGGTAGGTTTATTTAGATCGGTTTTTGTCTCGGTTTAGCCCTGGTTTAGTCTTGGTTTTGCTGATGACCTAATTAAGTTCAGGTTTATTACTCCTTTTCCCTGCATAACTGTTTCTTAAAAAGACATATTTAGCTTTAGTTTCAGAATCTTCCTGCATTGATTCTTATTTCTGATTTCCCAAAGGTAGTACTTTAAAGTTTAAGCGACGAGAATGTAGGGTGCATGAGACAAACACAGCATGAAAAGTTGGCAAATCAATTAAAAAACGTCACAAATTAAGTGGCGAAGTAGCAGATTGTCCCAGCTTTGTTAAAAGCTGATTAAAACCCCTTGTGGCATCTGCTTTGGTACTACACTGTGTGGCATCCAAATTTAGCCTCTTTAACCCGTTTCATCTAAATGAAATGGGTCTGAATCTGACAATGCAATATGAATCATCTTCATCACCGTTTTTGTTGTTTGTTTTTATTCAGGATATGCCTCAGTTGAACACGACCACTAATAAAAAGAAAAAAGGTAAGCTCAAGCAACAGTTTGGCCACTGAGAGCTGACGTTTTCAACAAATAATGACATCTGTTTTTGAGTGTAAAGTATTAGGGGTGTGGCAGAATGTGCACAGTTTGTTATACTGGTTGATCTGTTAGAATATAGTCAAATAATGATGCATAAGAATTCAGATAAATTGAACGACTCAAATTGTTATGGCAAGAATGTGCTCTGTAGCTCTTCTGGTTTGTGGCCCAATGAAGGGACAGTAGTGAGAGGATGATGGTGGTCTGTTAGTGAAGTGAGAAAGAGGAAAGGATTTATAGTACATGGTAGTTTGCGGCATAATAGACTGCATAATAATCATAGCGTAACACATATAACATCAAATTTGCTAAATAATTGGCAGGTTGTCATAATTGCATACCTCAACATGGGTGTATTCAGAGAAAAAGGTGACTCTTTGTACAATAATAGTCTTTTTTCTCGATTCACTATCCCAGTCTAAATGTAGGCCTTTTTGCTGTTTTGTTTGATTGAAAGCGTGCAGAACATAATGAAAAGCTCTTGTTTATCGAAGGGGCTTTCCCCATATACTCTGCTCTAAGACTATGGCTTGAAAGGTTCAGTGTTTAATTTCACTCAGGGAGGGTTAATCCCTGCAGCTCATACTACTGCTCCACTGAACTCCATCTGTACCACTACGCTTCTTTAAATAGAAACACAGGCCACAACCTACTATAAAGAATGAATTAGATTTTTTTTCTGAAGATAAATCTGAAGATTATATCTGAAGATATAATTCAGCAAATTTTGTTTGTTTTACATTTATTTATCCAGGCAAGAGCTTTGGCTACTGTTGCTTCAAGGAAATATGAGAGGTGCAGAATATATTCACTGTCATTAGATAATATTAATCTCCATCAAGAAAAAATATCTAAATAAAAAGGCCAATTATGTGTGTGAGAAGCTTTACTAAACTCCTGTGCTTGAACTAATACAACACATGGGCAAAAACTCATGTGTTGAGAGGGATGGTATTGTGATGTAATATTAAATAGAGATTATAACACGGGCCTAGTTGATGTAAGAGGATTCAAAGGTCTCCTACTAATAATGAGCTGTCAACACCTTCACTTAGCCTGTAGCCTGCGATAAGTACAGTACTGTTCTGTACAGTAGCAGCATTTCAGACCACATTTCAGAATATAAATCTAATGCACTGTTTTCATTTTAATTTCAGAACACACATATCTAAATCCGCATCAGACAATGAAGCTTTGGGTAAGTAAAATGTAGCACTAGATTATACGTTATTATGCAACATATCACATCCCTCAAGATGAGTGATATGTGTATAATTGAGGTACATACTGCTTTAGTTTATTACTGTGTCTATTTAAATGGACTATTTCATATTTACTTTTTATATCTGCTGCATAACAGATAGCCCTTGCACTAATAATGCTGCCATTTGGCAACCCACCAGAAGTCAAGGAGATTTAGCCCATATCCCCAGTCACCACAATGAAGGTGAGTGAGTACAGACAGGTTATGTTAATGCCCAAAGCATGTTGTATAGTTTTATTCTTAAATTAATTTGTCTTTCCTATGATAGAACTGAAGAGGGTTAAGCACCGAGCGGAAAATAAAGGGGGGAAAGGTGCGCACCATTCTGGTGCAAAGAAAAAGGAGAAGCCACTTCCAAGTCTGGTAAAGAAGATACCACATGCATAATATTGAAAAACAAGTGGGTTGTTAATTTGTATTATCAATACCATAATAAAGTGATATACAAACATTTCCAGGCTAATGGGAATGACTCTAAAAATACTGTTAAAAGAGGCCAAAAGACTGGGAGGAAACCAAGTGCAAAAAGCGGGAAAGATGCACCAAAGAAGAACCACCACTCCAGAGGTATACACTAACCAAAGACACCATTACTGTGCGATACTATTCTACTCTGCTGCAGCTTGAGGATTTTTTTTACCTAGACTCTTTTCTGAACATCATGGGTAATATGTGACTGCTGATTTATGTAAATACAGCTGAGCAGTGAGAGTGCTATTTGCTTCTCCTTTTAACTTGTTGTCTGTAGTGTATCTTCAAACCAAAAGTTGGCCATTTGTAATAATACAGCCAGTTCAGTATGAGTCGAACCTGGCACATTTCACAGGAAGGTTGGTTAACTTCAAAATGCATAACTGTTTATTTTTCTTTCATTTAGTGCAATCACCATCTGGTGCCATGAGCCCTCTTACGGCGAATTACCTGGACGTGCCCTATAACTGTGAAAGACGACCATATTTGGGCAAGTGCTCCACACTTCCCGCTCAGGAGAACACAACGCCGGGCCGCGGCCTGGACAAAGTGAGTCTTCCAGGCGGAGCCACACCCACCCACACCCAGCGCTGGAGCAACCCCGCAGACTTCACTCCCCTCTGGGGCAGTGTCCCGCACACCTGCCGCAGACCGCTCACAGAGTACCGCGTCTACTCTCAGGACTTCTCTGCTTCACACGGGAAGGACGTGGACAAGGGACAGCAGAGGCTAGGGTCATCCCAAGACAGCAGCCTCAAACGGGACGGTAGACCTCAGGGCCCCTCCAAAGTTCCACGGTCCGTCACAGACGTGGATCTGTCAGAGTCAAACGTAAGATCATATATTACCTGATTTCAGGTTTACATTTTTTCAACTTTATAATATGATTTGCTTGAATGAATGAGACATTTCACAATAAAACATATTTGCACCAAAAAAAGGGTTTAAATTTAGACAAATGAGTAACATGCATGTGGAGATGGGGGGTGATGTTCTGCTGTGCTGAAGACAGTGCAGACAAACTTGGGGCACATTGTTGAAAGGGCTGGATTGTTTCCCTGAGAAAATAAGCAGCACGGATTGACCAGTAGTCCATTGTCTGACCCTTTACGAGCTTACAGGCGTCACGTGCTGCGTGACACAAAGCCAGAGCTTGACATGACTTCAGACAAAATGAAAAGGTTGATCCGTTTGAGATTATAAGATCCCTATAGATGTGTATGTGTAGCGTAGGTGAATAGGAAGCCTCTTAAAGGAGATTGATAGACATGACATGGAGTTACTGTAAAGACCCTGGGTTTTATCTACACTGCAATAAAGTAACCATCACAAACAAACGAAACTAAAATAAAAATAAAAAAACTACAACAACAGAATAGAAATATAAAGCTCCAAATGTTTTTTTAGGAACTACGTATATTTATTATAACATACATTTGTTTCCTTTTTCTTTACCTATCATTAATATATGGGCTTTTCTACCTCCATTGGGCGCGCAAAGTGCTTATGTGCAGGTTACAATAAGTAATCTCTGATTATTACTATGTATTTTTTTAGCTTTTAGTTTTGTTTTAAGCCCCTTTTGACCTTTTATGGTTCTATGGCATTACAAATCTCCCCCGCAGAGACTAATGCAATACTATTGATACACTGGAGCAGAGATGACTTGGGTGGTTCATGCATGAACTGCTTACATGTTTGTTTGTTTGTTTTATAGATAAATACATATATAATTACAATTTACACTAGTCTTGCATTTTGAAGTAAAACTAAACATTTTGAACTGTAAAACTTGTGTCAATCAAAGTTTACTGTAGTGCAGCAGGATTAAACACTGATTAAGTACACTTTTATTCCTAAAATAAATTTACAAACGTCCTGATTATCCCACAACAAAGAATTAAAAACTGTATTTTAGGTGTCGCTAAAATATGAAAAACAAAGAATGTGTTCAGACCTGAACCTGCATTTCCCTCCCATTTGTTGTGATGTGAGCTTTTATTTCCCTATTGGAGCCATTAACACTGGTGTACTCTAATTAGAAACATCCAGAAACATCCCAACCATGAAATGGGAGGTTTTCTTTTTCAGATTGTAAATTCATTTTTTATTTTTCTATTATGGGGAAATCCGTGTTGAATTTTAGGAATAAAAGTGAACTTTATCAGCTTTAGCACTGCATCCTGCTGCTTCTGGCTTCTTTTGACGAGATCATTTCTCATAAATCACTACTTAATTAAACATAATTTCTGGTCAGTATCCGCTATCAGATTTACTTTGTATCTATATTTTGTTCTTTTTCCACTTCATATGTAAATGTCAAAGCTTGAATTTTAAGGACCCACAACTAGAGCCACTAAAGAAACAAGAGTCGATTTAATCCGGATTGAGAGGAGTTTACAATGATTGCAAGTGCTCAGATTAAGCATTGGCTTTTGTCTGTAGAATCCCCGCCCCGCCCTCTTCCACAATGCAAACACAGTGGCAAATCCAATATGGCATCAGCGTCATCCAACAGACAGCAAAATCGAGTCAAGCGATGGTTAATCTATCATTTGTAATATTGGTTATGATTTATATTATTATTATTATTTCATCAGGAAAAACATTAAGAGCAAATTTTTATTTACAATGTTGGCCTGATGTTAAAATAAACAAATTCATCCATTAAAGTGTTGGAATATAAGGAAGCCTGTCTCAAACCGCAAAGTATTGCAACATGCAGTGGTGTCCTTTAGCTACGTATCCCTTTGTCATTCTGAGGTCAGCACTTCCTCAAATGTCCGCACCCCAAAATGAAGAAATAAATAGATAACCAGCAGTTACCAAAAGCGACTTCCCATTTGTTATATTCCAAAGTTATTAAATAAATCATTTCAGTAGTAGTTTCACTTAACATTATCACTACACATTATTCTGAATCCTTGCTTGCAATTTATGTTTTGTCTCTTATTTCTCATGCTTTTTTAAAATTGCGGACAGTGTTAGTTTAGTTTAGTTTATTTGAGCAGTTCACGTGATCTAATTTCAACATTAAATATGAACCAGTTATAGATGCTCAAAAGGAGTAGGCTGAAGCAAGAAAGCGCCCACCCAACATTCGACGTAATAAACATTTGCATTTCACAATGATACAATATGAGGACTATATGAGCAGAGTTGACAAGTGTCCTCAAAAAGGCATTTGCGTCAGAAAAAATAAATTACATGACAGGAACGCATTTACTCAGCGGCTTACATTTCCCCATAGGGAGGAAGTATTTACATTAATAACAGCATTCTTAACACAGTTTGACGTTAGATATTATATTACTTTTTTTTCCTTCTTCAAGAACCCATCCATGATTAAGAAACGCCATGGTAACCATAACCAGGCGCATGCATCGTCACAGCAGCATGTGTGTGTTTTATGCAGTAACAAGAGAATCATAAGAAATACAGATTGTTGTTTTAACATTTGAATCTGGACCTGGATGTGGACATGAACCTATAGATCTAAATTATGTTTTTCCCACACTCATAATAATAACAGATTAAGAATGGAAAATTACTTGCCGCAAAAATAAATGACATTCAGCAACAGAATAATTGTTAGTGGTGTTATTTGTGGAATTGATTTCAATATTGCCTTTATGTAACGCTCAGTCACAAATTGTGACAGCTCTGAAACCGGAAATGTACCCACACTTTACATATTTACCAGGTTGATAATTTACCCAAAACACACCACCACAAACTGCATAACCCCTGTTCTGGAGGTTACTGGAAGTGATTATTGGTGTTATCTTCAAGAGGCCACAAAATGCTCACTCAAGCACTTGTGATTTTCCCTTCAAAGCGATACTGCAATGAGTGGCTGCTCTGTGTCTATTGCCTCACATCCTGTGTGCACAAAGGAAGTCAGCAGTAAGAGCGTCAGACTTTAGTCAATTCACACTTCACTGTTATTACAGGCGCAGGAGAAAACAGAGACCAGGACTAACTGAAGTTGTTATAGTACTAGAGTTGTTTTTGTTGTATTAGCAGCAGAGATAGTTGTAACAAAAAAAGAAAATGTTGCATCGAGCAGCATCCAATGTATCAGACAAACCAAAGAGCAGCAAACCCAAGGTATGTGAAAGATCATTGTAATGTGGGACAAGGGATGCTTAGAAGAACGTGTATTTGTAAATAAATGTAGATCTTATGTGTAAAAAAGTCAATTATCATTTGACTTCGTAAATGTCTCCATTATCTTTTTAAGGGTCGATACTTAAGTTTCAAAACAATACAACCGTGTTTAAACATTATGCATGATCTTTATGTCTACTTTTGTTTTCTTTTGTTGCTTTAATATACACTTTTGTACATGATTTAACTTCCAAGTTCCAGCTTTAAGTATCAGCAAGCTGAGCAGATGCCTGTATTTGTGGACTGCATCAAATCAGAGGCTGTCTAGGAGCATTGCTTCATATTTAACCAGGATTTCCAGGGATTATTCATTTATATAATTATTTTGGTGCTCTGCTGCTGTGGGGAGCTGATAGAGAGATTTGGGACAGATTATAATTTTAGTATATGAAAAAAAAATGTGGTGAGTGAACGAGGAGTTTTTTTCTTTCTTTTTTTTACAAACAAACACATTACATTGTGTGATTTGGTCCTGTGCACACAATGAATATTATTTAAAACACTGAAAATGTTACGACTTGCAGTCCATGATATACTAGGATGGCATTTGACCCGTGTTTATGTTTTTCTTTACACAGCGCTCCACCAGCTTTGGCAGATTTGACAAACACCATTTCCATCCAAAACAGAAGAAATCGTACCAAATGGGGTTAGTATTTGTTTTGTTAAGTGTGGAAAAAAGTATTTATAAGAAAATCTAAGGATTTGTTTAACCGTATTTATAAAGACTAAAGTGGTCAAAACTAGAAGCACCACTGCCAAGGCAATCTTGAGCATCTTTTTACATGAATCAAAAAGCTTTTGCTAGAAAGCTTAGTTCCTTCTTTGGAAAACCCCATTGCTGCACAGGGTGTTGCCCATTTTATTTTTGCTGAAGTTTTTAACAAGTCATATTTTTGTAGGTGACAGAGGAGTGTGAGAGTCCAGAGCCAAACAAGTCAGCTGGACTCGGGAAGAAAATCAAAGTGATTTCTCTGACCATGCGCAAAAGGATGGGCAAAAAACCCAACAAGTCCTTCACTGAGGAAACTGTGAGTGATTCAAGACACACTGCATTGTTGGTCTGCTTTGGCTTGATTAGAATCACATTAACACAATAGTAATGCAAAATATATTTACAATAACCTTGTCAGATGCCATATGGTCTGGACTTGTTTGCATGTTCTCCCTGTGTAGGTTTCCTCCGGTTTCCCCCTCCACTAAAAACATGTACAATAGGCCAGGATGAATGATGTGTGTGCATATAATTTGACCATCTTTAAACCATTTCTTCAGATTCAATTTAAACTGTTGCAAAGTGCTACACTCTCGAAGTCGAACAGTTAATGGCACATCCCTGCTGCTTTGACAGCGAAGCAACTCTGTCCAAAAGTAAAGAACCTAAAGTTCACATAACACATTGTTCTAAGTCCTGCTTCTTCACATGATTTACAAACGCTCAACAAACACTAAACTAACATTAGAAAAGAGAATGACATTTTCAAACGTTTACTATTTCAATTTTTTCACAATGTTACAATAGTGGTATGAGACAGATTTGTATCTAATATTTTGACAGCCTGTTTGTACAGGCTTTGGAGCAGCTGTAACGCAGTGTTGGTCGACAGAGACCAAGTTGCAATATTTAAAATGTGAAAATATCATTGCATGCATATAAAGCTTGGCTGCATCTGTGCTCATTTGATGGCGAAACGGCAATCAATACAATTTACTAGTTTTAATCAGTTTTGATGTGTCCTGTTCAGCACTACACCTAAAGAGACTCTACAGTACATCTAAAAGTTTTTTCTCCTTTTTCAATAATTTCCAGTGCGGGGTGAGAGTAGTTTCTTATGGAGAAAAACATGCTGACAGTTTTCATTGCAATCTGAGATTTTATCCAGAGCTCCCCGGAGCACTGCTGCTGCTTTTTGACTTGCTTTAGCTTGACTTACCATGAAGGTCATTTGTATAAACCCTGAACAAGTCATTTGTATAAACCCTGAACAAGAGAGCCTTGTGGCATGATTAGACTTTGTCCTTCTTTCTTTCTGTACACAGATTTGTACTTATACATGAAATAAACACCAAAAGTAATGTGCCCCACACAGAAAAAGTTGCCACTAACCCACAGTTAAGAGTTTATTAGATAATTTATTTGAGTTGTTCCAAGGCGTTACCTAAATGTGACAAAATGCTTATCATAGGATTCATTTTGTTTGTAGCCGGTCTATCTCTTGTGTTCATCTCCTGGCTGCCCACACACCTGACTTCTTCAGAACCCTCAAAGCGCAGCATGTGGTTTTGATAAGGTCTTTACCCCAAGGGGAAATAACTCATTTTCGCTCAGGTTTCCAAAACTTCGAATGATAAAGATCTCTAAGGGGAAAATATTTACAGAGACTTAAAAATAAAAAGTGGGTTTCTTTATTCGTTTTATAAAGACTATCTATTAAAATCATTGTATTTCATCCCATCAAAAACAGTAGATGGAAGATATACCGTGAACAGAGAAAGGGAGTTTATGCCTGGTCTTGATTCACCTCTGTCTACTCCACCTGAGAATTTTTCTTTTTGACATCGTTTTTACTCGTTTTATGTTTATTTTCAGGGGAAGACACAGACCGAGAGGCAGAGGCGGAAGATGGAGCTCTGGCTCAGAAGAAATCGGCTCGCTCTTTGGAGAGTCTCTACAGCGGACTCAGCTGCTCCAGTCAGTATCCAACCCAACCGTATACCTTCATATAGCAATGGGCACATGTATTGAATCTAGTACATCATTGAAGTTTCAGCAATCGTTCACATTAATGAACCAGAAACAGGAATGACTAATTTTGGGGTGGTAATAGATTGTTGAGACAGACGTCTTCAAAGGAGCACATTATTAGTTTAACATGATTTTATACCCTTTGTTGGTGAGATATTAGGTTCCTGTTTCCCAATGGAAATGAACAGACCGGGCGGTTTATACATATTTGCCATTGCACGAGTGAACCAGTGCTTTCTTGCCTTAACAAAGCTTTACATTCCCCCATGAGGATAGTTTTGAGATATATTTTGGCATGCTCGAATATTTTGAAAAGTTGAATGACCCTGACTGTATTCTTGTGTGTTCAGGTGGAGTAAGTGAGTCCCTGGGTTCGGCTCAACGGGACAGTGTGAAGTTAGAGGAGGACGGTTCGTATCTGGGACAGTTCTGTGGCCGAGCGCGAGTCCACACTGACTTCGTCCCCAGCCCGTACGACACAGATTCTCTCAAACTAAAGGTATGAAAGACAATAACATAGGAGAGCGCATTTTTGTTTTTTCTGTTTCTGATGAACCAATTTAGTGTTGGTTTATTCACAGTTTATCCCTCATTTGGTTCCTTTTATCGGTTTAGGGTAGACATAGTGCTGTTAGGCCTAGTCTATTTTTTTATTTCTATTTTAATATTAGTTGTAAACTGTGTGTGTTTTCTTTTACCATATAGTGCTGATTACAGTGCCTCTCGAAAGTACTAATACACCTTGAACTTTTGCACATTTTGTCAGTACAACCATAAACATAAAGATTTTATCTTGAATTTTTTACTGAAAGTTCACACACAAGTAACAGACAACTGTGAAGTGAAAGCAAAACAGCAGCAAGTCTTCTGGGATATGACTCTACAAGATTTGCACATAGAGACTGACATTTTAGCCCATTCCTCTTTATAAAACAACTCAAGCTCTGTCAAATTAGAAGGAGTTTTCAGGTCTTTCCACAGATTTTCAATAGGATTTAGGTCAGGACTTTGACTGGGCCATTCTAATACATTAATATGTTTTTTTTTTTTTTTTTTAAACCATTCCATTGTAGATTTAGCTTTGTGTTTAGGGTCATTGTCCTGCTGGAAGGTGAATCTCCGCCCCAGCCTCAATTCTCTTTCTGACTCCAGCAGGTTTTACTCCAAAATGTCCCTGTATCCCCAATTTTTGTCTCATCTGACCAAAGTACCTTCTTCCACATGGTAGCTGTGTCCTCCATATGACTTCTAGCAAACTTCAAACGGGATTTCTTATGGCCTCCTTTCAATAATGGATTTCTTCTTGCCACTCGTCCATGAAGGCCAGATTTGTGTAGAGTAGTTGTCCCATGTACAGATTCCCCCAGCTCAGCTGCAGTACGTCGCAGCTCCTCCAGAGTTATCTTGGGGCATTTGGTTGCATTTCTGACCAGTGCTCTCCTTGTTCGGTCTGTTAGTTTAGTTGGACGGCTGTGTCTTGGTAAGTTTGCAGTGGTGCTATACTCTTTCCATTTCTGAATGTTGGATTAAACAGTGCTCCGTGAGATGTTCAAATCTTGGGAAATCTTTGTATAACTTAACGCTGCTTTAAACTTCTCCACAGCTTTATCCCTGACCTCTCTGGTGTGCTCCTTGGCCTTCATGATATTGTTTAGTGACCAACACTCTGACCATAGCTCTGAGGCCCTCACAGAACAGCTGGAATTATACTGAGAGTAGATTACGCATAGGTATTTGCTCTATGTACTCTATTTAATGGTTAGGGCGAGGTGTGAACATTCTGCAGTCATTAGGAATGTTATAAAGGCAATTTAATGCACTCCGAAAAATGCTGTATGAATACTTGTGCACACCCCACTTTTCACTTTTTGATTTTTAAAAAAATAACAGAATCATGTATCATTTTGATTTCACTTCACAGTTGCCTATTACTTGTGTGTGAACTTTCAGTAAAAAATTCAAAATAAAATCTTTATGGTTGTAAACATGACAAAATGTGCAAAAGTTCAAGGTTTCAAGAGGCACTGTATGTCTTTGCAATTATAATAAAGCTTTAATAAAATGAAAAGCATTGCATAAAGTCATTGTCATTTGGTTAGGTTGGAGACATTATAAACATCATCAGCAAGCCTCCAATGGGCATCTGGACTGGCATGCTGAACAACAAAGTGGGCAACTTCAAATTCATCTACGTGGACGTCTTAGTGGAGAAAGAGGAAGAAAAAGAAGAGGAACAGACACCGAAGATCAGGCAACAGAAAATAAGCAAAAGGCCACGACCCAAAACTCTGCTGGAGTTACTGGAACGGCTGAATCTGGAGGTGAGTACAAAGTTCACTCACAGCCGGGCTACACTCGGTGCGGAGACACATACTGTAGCTCAGATACTATGACTTAGTAACTAGTAGGGCTAAATTTGATCCCCCAAACCCATTCCCTTTTCTTTTATTTTTGTGGGTAAAGGATCCAGGATATATCTTGGCAATTTGAGCCATAGTAGTAACAGTACAATCTTATTACATGAGATCGCTTGGGCCAGCCATTCCATGGACCACTTTTGTACAGACAACAAGCGAACAACCCACAAGAGCTGCACACAGTCACCTGCTCGTCGCAATAATATAAAAATACACTTACTCTCTGAAATATCCCACAAGTAACATGAAACGATGATGTGATAATGTGTGTTACTCACCTTACCTGTCAGTTGTCCAAAAATCATCCCTACCTGAACAAATAAAATACAAAAAGGTCAAATGGCTTGACGTTGTTGTTGCAGGAGTACGCCTCTGCCTTGTTACTGAATGGGTACCAGACAGTGGAGGACCTGAGGCACCTTCAGGAGAAACATCTGATCGAGCTCAATGTCAAAGACGCAGAACACAGACTCAAGCTGCTGGCTGCTGCTGACCTCCATTACACAGAAGGTCAGTGGAATGGTTGCTACTTATTAAGTGTAATGCTTTTTGTTCTTTTCATATGAAGTAGTTTAGTACAGCACTTATGTGAAGAACCTTAGCTTACCCTTTTGATGGGTAAGGTTTTATACAGGTCTACTGTACAGAGATATGGAAAAGTATAAGATCAATATTTCATATAATTCTGCTTTATTCCTCCAAACGCAGTAAACAAAGCTAAGACAGTGGACAGCAAAGTTGCTTAATACAGTGAGCCCAACTCTGTACTGTACAAATACCAGAGAGAACATATAGTTACATCTAATACCAGACTAATGCAGTAATTAAGAGACAGTAATTTTTTTGATTTGCAAAATGTTTATACAAGTTTAACCATGTTAGAAAAACAGATGGAAAAAATGCAGACAGTAGCCAATGTTTCAAAACTAGGTGCCACACTGAAAATGAGAGCTTGTCAGTGGTTTCCTGTTACTCAGATAGAAAGTGCTTAGGAGACAGAAACTGTTTCTCTAATCTTGAAAGCAGCCGTCAGGTGTTTATTTGAGAGATTAAAATAGATTTTAGCTGTGGATGAAAACTAAACACTATACAGATACAATACACTGTGCAAATGTGTCAATAACAGTACAGGCTGAAAATAAAGAATTAAGATGCTTATTGACTTTGGAAATTGTGACTTGTTTTCATTGATTAAATCCACTGGTATGTTTGATGCAGTTGATTGTGGTTATTCAGTAGTCTTTGTAACTACTGCATAAAGTGTAGTTGCAGCTGGGAGAGCAAAAACATTTTCTGGTAAATGTTTATGCCAGGAAGTAAGTCAAAACCAAGAACTAGTTTCGTACTGTCCTGTTTATTCTGTACGAACTGGGCAGTCAGCATCAGAAGTTATGCATGCAGTGGTTTTTCATGGTCATTTTTCCTGTTTTGGTGACTGTGTGAGGGGCAGAAGGCAGAGCTGCGGTGATCCTGCCAAGCAGGTGCTGACTCACATAACGTGGCAGTAATTTAGTTAAGCCCCACACACCATTAGTGATTTGACAGCATGAGGATTATTGTTTCCTTTTGGATAAATAATAAAATCAAAAATTAGTCTTTGGCTTGTTATGTAATTTGTGTCCCTCAGTCTTCTCCAAACACAATGCAGCACCAAAGGACCTACCTCCAGATACTGAGTTAGGCTTGGTTTGGATCCTATATGTTGCTATAGGATAACAACATATAGGATCCAAAAAGATAGGTCCCACCTGGATTAGGAATTGGACACAGGACCTTGTGCTATAGCAAAAAACTTCAGCGTACACCTTTTGGCCATTATCGTCGTTGTCATTGTCGTCATCTCCTCCTCCTCCTCCTCCTCCTCCTCCTCCTCCTCCTCCTCCTCCTCCTCCTCCTCCTCTACTTACAACTGTTATCCTGTCTTGCTAGAAAATAAAATAAAAATTATAATGACGAGTGCTTATCACCCAGTCATTGTTATTGACATATTTTTTGTTTCGTCTCCACAGATGATGCAGGTGTGGAGGAGCATAAATCCACCCTCAGTCTTCAGGAAGAGGACAGCGACTGTCCCAGAGACTCAGGCTGCTTTATCCCATCAGAGTGCTCCGACACCAAAGAGGACACTGAGACGCTCACTGAGGGAGTTAGTTCTTGAAGACTCATTATCAAAACTTTTTTTTCATCACATCATACAAGGATCCCTTTTGCAAATGAGATATTTCACCTTAAGGGGCTTTTTATTCATAAATGTAGCTTAATTAAAGGGACTATACCTAATTTTGAACCCTTTCAGTCAAAATGTGACGAAATGGGTATTTTTACCAACACGGCCGTCTGGAGTCAATATGTGACAAAAAAAGGTAAACCACTTTTCGTCACATATTGACTATTTGGTTTGACCATACACAACATCAACAAATCATAATATGGCACAAACTTCACACATCAGGCAGATTTTTCTCACAAAGGACTACTTTTTTTTTATGGGGCAAAATGTATATTACCCTACAAAAATAAAAAAATATGTCAGGTATAGCTCCTTTAAGACCTCAGCTGACACAAGATTAAGTTGAACTACATCACTTCATGTGAATGGCATAAAAATGCTTTGGCATGTTCAGCCCTATCCTTGTAATTATCCATTCCTTGTTGATAACAGTTCGATTTCGATGTTTGACGGTTTTGACTGTATTTATCTTTTTCTGTTTTACATACTATTTATCACTCCTATGACCTTTGGCCTACCGTGACTTTAGACTTTATTAATTGTACCCAGAGGTAAATTCTTATGTTTTCATATATCTGTGAATTTAAATATTTCTTGTTCTGTGCATATCAATACCAAAATAATTTATAAGCCATATATTCTGTGTATTTTACATTTTGTAATAAAATAATAATAAAAAACATGTATTAGACTGATGTTCTCTAACAAGGCTCTGATTGGTTAAAATTCATACACGTCACGATGACCTCTGCTTGCGTAGTATTTCGCAAACGTTCATGGGAGTCGTAGTGAAATGATGACGCAGCCCTCCGGATTTAAACTGTTTGTTCGACCATTTTTACTACATTACCCAGAATGCACTATTAGGCACGCAACGTTGACGTGTAGTTTACTGCTGTCGGAAAAGTCCGACTTCCTCCTGTCACAACCTGGTACTAAGAAGACAAAACACAACGCTGTATTTAACGGCTTTGTTATATTTTTGCACTAGTCCTTTTGAGGACAGTGTGTAGCCATGGCGGGTGAAATGTCTATGATCGGTAAGTAACCGACGAGCGTTTGTTTCTTCTTCATTTTGATGTAGCTACGCAACGCTAGCCGGTTTGATTCACACTGGGACGTTTTCAACAGGTTCTGTGATCCTAGCCCTATTTCTCGCTGGTTATTTGGGGCAGCAGTATTTACCGCCTCCCAAACCCAAAGTTATCGGGTTGGATCTGGGGACTACCTTCTGCTCCGTGGGCGTCTTTCACCCGGGCAGTGGTGAGGTGGAGGTGATTGCCGATGAAGAGGGGCGAAAGAGCATCCCCAGCGCAGTCTCCTTCACCACTACTGCGGTGTTGACAGGACACGAAGCCGTCGACCTGGCGGACACCAATCCACAAAACACGATATATGACGCAAAGAGATTCATAGGAAAGATATTTGAGCCTAAAGTCTTGGAGAGCGAGAGCGCACGCTATCCATTTAAGGTAAGGAGAGGAACCTCTCTAAAATATCTGCGTTAGCTTACTTTCATATGGACTGCTCTAGTTTGACTGTTTAAAACGGTTGGCAACATTAAAGATACCGAGCCGAAATCATGCAAAAAAAAAAATCTATCCTGTGATGTTTAGAACAGTATGTATTTCCACAACAACAATGGTGAGGGTCTTCTAATTGTTTAATGGCATTTCCTCCTTCAGGTGATAAATGTCAATGGCAGTGCACAATTTGTGCTCTCCACAAACCACACCTTCACTGTGAGCCCAGAGTTTATCGCCTCCAGGCTTCTGCTGAAGATGAGGAAGATGGCGGAGCGACAGCTGGGTGTCCCCATCCAAAAAGCGGTCATTTCAGTCCCTGCTGAGTTTGATGAACGCCAGAGAAACTATACCATCAGAGCATCCAATCTTGCTGGTCAGTCCTCTCTTTATTTCCCCTGAAATTCTTCTTTTGGGACTCTTTACAATGAGTTATCATGGGTCAGGAGCACCTAGTCTGAGGTTTAGTACGCTGGCCAATTTTTATGTCGAATGGAGAAACCTGGGTTCCTGAATGAAACAAATCCCAACTCAAACCCTTTTTATGTTACAGGTTTGGAGATTTTGAGAGTGATCAACGAGCCGACTGCAGCAGCCATGGCATATGGGCTGCACAAAGTGGATGTGTTCAATGTTTTGGTGGTGGATCTTGGGGGCGGGACGCTGGACGTGTCACTGCTCAACAAACAGGGGGGCATGTTCCTCACCAGAGCTATGGCTGGGAATAACAAACTGGGAGGCCAGGACTTCAGCCAGCGGCTGCTTCAGTTCACTACAGAGCGTGTTAGACAGGAGTTTGGCGTCGCCCCTACCCTTAAAGAAGACATCCATCGTTTGCGTCAAGCTGTGGAGGCTGCAAAACTAAACCTCACTGTTCACCCCACTACCACCATCCGCTTACCGCTGCACCTCACACGGGACAGCTCAGATCCCCCTAAGAAGATTTTGTTTGATTTAGAAATTACTCGCAAACAGTTTGAAGAGCTCAATGAGGACCTCTTCCAGAAAATGTTAACTCCCATTGGGACTGTTTTAGCTGAAGGACATTTGGACAAAGGAGAAGTGGATGAAATTGTCCTGGTTGGCGGTTCGACCAGGATACCGCGCATCAGGAAAATAATCACAGAGTTCTTTGGGAAGGATCCAAACACATCGGTTGACCCGGACTTAGCTGTGGTCACTGGTGTGGCCATTCAAGCGGGGATCATGGGAGGATCCTGGCCTTTGCAAGTGAGCGCGATAGAGATCCCCAATAGACACTTGCGCAAAACAAACTTGAACTGATCTGAGTTTACTTCAATAATTTAAAGCTTACATTCTATTACATTCATGCTTCGCTCACATGTTTAATACTGGAGCAACATTTGCACAGCATCCCTAGACTTTAGAGATGCAAGAACCTTTCCATAGATCGAGCAACAGTTAATATTTTAAATATCATTCCTCTGTGCACTTTTAAAGATGGAAAAGGTAATTACACTCAGTGCAACCGTGACTGTGTCACATTACGTGAAGGAGAAACAACCCAGATACATTTACATAAGGGATCAACCACTTTTTAAAGAAATGCCAGTACATCTTAATGTATTTATTTTATAATTTATTTTATTTACTGTATGACTATGAGCGAATGTGCCTTTTCACAAAGATGCTTTCACGTATAGTCTAGCAAACATGTTCTACTGTATACCCTTGGTCAAACAGCTAGGCTGAAATAACCTTTCCTGTCCATTTCTGTACTCCTAGCAAAAATACTTTTGGAACTAAAACTTGTCATTGCAAAATCTGACAAATTAAGCTTAATTAGGTCGGCACGGTAATACAGCGGTTAGAGCCTGTGCTTCACAGCTAGAAGGTCCGGGTTCGATTCCCACCTGGAGAACATGCAAACTCCACACAGGTCCTTTCTGTGTGGAGTTTGCATGTTCTCCCCGTGTCTGCGTTGGTTTCCCCTACCAATAAAAACATGTACAATAGCCAGGATGAATGAGAGTGTATTTGAGCGTGCGCATGGGGGACAACGGATGCAAATTAGCCCAAGACTACAATTCGGTGTGGCTTGTTTACATGCATAAGACCCATGTATGTTAATTAACATGCACTGTCCACTGGACAGATGGATGGATGCAATATCCATCCATCCATCTTCCACTTGTTCGTTGCCGGGTCATAAATCACATTGCACCAGCCCTTATGGCTCCTGCTGCAGGTGGTAGGTCCACAGGACAGCCTCACGATTCTAACCGGGCCTGTTGGTCTCTCATAAGGAATAAACCAATACATAAAATTACAATTGTCAACTCGCTATACTATAAATATTTCAGTTGCTGACTTTCATAGATACAAAACAATCGCTTGAGTCAGACGAAGCGGCAGCCAGTGTTTTACGTTGTCTAGCGCCAGGGTTGATGTTCTCCAATGTGTGTCCATAAAGCATTGGTTAAGGACCCTCTTGAAACTGAAGTTACTTTGGACGCATGTATTGCTGACCAATAGACTCCATATGAGAAAGTGATGCACTTTTATGGTCATCTGTTGACCAGCTCGATGTTAATATTCTAAAAAAAATAATGCTATTATTGCCTCTGCTGCTGTAAAAAACTGATCTGCAGGACCAAAGGCTTTATATAGGGCCTTGTCATGTATGGTTTATTGACCAGGTTTCTAAAAAACATTTTTGTGAATTACACGGTTGATTTAATTTGGAAAAAGGCGTTTACTTTAGTTCCTACCATTGATAGTTTTTTTTCATTTGTCCATTTTTAGTTCAAGAATGTTGTTGCTTTATTTATTCAGGCAACATGTGTTAAAGCGAGATTTTGTTTCTGAAGAAAAAACATTAAAACTGAAGTGGAAATGATAAATGTGTGTAATTAAGATACAATATTTCAGAATGTTGCAGTACCTCTTTATTATGCTGAAGAGCTGTATTCATGCAGTTTCTCAAACTTCACGCCCAGAACCACTGAAAGACATATTTCCGAATACCACCAGATATAAACCAGGTCTAAAATGGGACTAAACAAGTACAAACACATTAATATGGTGTTTCAATTCAAGAAAAGAAGAGTACCACCTGAAGCAGCCCGTGTACCACAGTTTAGAATGATTATGCTTTAGTCATTTGAAGCTCAAGTTGTATTCGGCAACTTTAATACATGAAACTTCTTTGTTTCCATGACACACAGTTTATTACTGCCACATTGTTCATTGGTTTAGAGTAAATTTAACTTTACGTACAATAACACTCAATATCACTGCAGTCAGGCTTAAAAATACATTCCCACCAGAATACACATTAATACACATAAAAAAACCTTTCACATTAATCCTAGAATACTATTACTCCTCATTCTACTTTTACGCAGTCTGATAACAGCTCACATGTGAATATGCTCATTACCGTTAATCCCATGCATTGATCAGCAATTATCTTAAGGAAGAGTATGTAGGATGTGCACTCTAACCGATTAAAAAAACGGCACTGTAACTGGGTTGCTGCGAATTGAGAACAAAATGAGTACAATATGTGGACAGGTCATACCTCATTTGAAAGCTAAAAAGGAGTCAGTCACTGAGCTGTAATCAATAAAGGCCTGCAAAAGCGGTGACAGATGCAGGGATTTGAAAAAGGTTTATTGCAAGCCAGGCAACGCCAGTGTCTGATTGGCTAATACCCTCAAGAACCAACAGACACAAAACATTTACATCATGTACAATGTTTGTTTTTTCATAACCGAGTACATTATTATCATCAATATTTCATTTGATTATGTTTACTCCATATCTGGGGACACAATCTGAGGGAATATTTATGAAACATCTACATCCTACATACTCAAACTTAAAACGGATCATTTTTACCTGAAGAGGAAGGCAGGGCTTCTGTAAACAGCTTAGTTTAATTGGACTTGTTAAGGTCATAATAGTCAGGAGGCAGAAATCATATCTCATGCGGCAAAATCTTAATTTAGAAAAAAAAAAATACAGTCAAGTTCTCCAAGGCAGTGCTTCAATGAAAAATGAGCAAACAAAATAAAAAAATAAAACTTAAAATACAACTCAACTATTTGGATAATTGAATCAATAAAAAGTGCTAGTGTTTTCAGTGATGCACAAACAAAACATTTTTACACAGTGTACAGAAAGCTACATTGTCATCATTGGCTGATCCCCTGGTTGGTGTAGTAGTTGTAGTCGTTGGAATACAGGTCCTCAGCACTGGTAACGCCATTCTCCACCTCTAGAGGGCGACAGACCGTAAGCAGTCAGTAAAGGCAAAACAAAAATATACGGTACACATCCAAATGGTAGCCGTTTTAGTAGTTTAGGTGGGCTGACTGCAAATTACTGTACTTCCTCAGTAGTCATGTTCTAGACCAGTGGCTCTCAACAGTGGGGAGCAGGGTCCACTGGGGGGGGGGACCCTACCATTATCAAGTTGAAGTTGAGTTAAGGAACATTTTGAGTAAATTTACGCTTGTTAATATTTACTACTTGAAATCAGTACTTACCCAACATTTTTTGCTACTTGTTATTATGTAAAGCTGTAAAACATTAGCACATCTTTTGAATGGTGTCTATTATTATTACTACCACTACGATTATTATTATTAATATTAATATTATTATTAATATTAATATTAAGAGCCCCCGATGGATCTCCGAATCGATAAGGGGGCTGCAAAACTCCAGGCTTTTGGAATAGTTGGTCGAGATACATGTTGAAAAGCACATTCAACTGTTTTAACATCAAATAGGGATGGAAAAGTGAGGAGATATACAAATAACCAGTACTTGGTACTTCTAATACTATAAGGTTTGATTGCATTAAATGGACTTCTTGACCTCTTGGTAATAGGAGAGTAATTGGTTCACTTCTTTCACTTTAAAACTAATCATTTATTTCTGCAGATCTTACCTTTTACCCACTGGACTAATAGAGGTCCATTTTGGGGTAGTTTTAGTCTCCCCTACACTCGGAGACTTCTCAAGCAGTACAAGCACAGGGAGGTGAAGACAGGGTGGAGGGATGGAGGGATGAGGCACACACAGTTAAAGATGCAGAAGTGATGGTTGTGAATGGGGTGAAGGCAGATGCGGAGGTAGGAGGCACGCAGCTACAACACAGCATGACCTTTGGCACAGGAAACAGGAGGTGGACAAGGAAGCACACATTGGTAGACACTCAAGATACATGCCGAGACACGCGTGCAGGCAGTAAAACCAGTGCTCCTCAAACGGAAACGTACTATATGTTTATAGTGTCTGCCTATAACTGGGTCAACAGATACAGTGCAAGTGATCCAAGCTTTTTCAAGCCCAACCTGCACACATACTGCGGTGTTGTCCCCATACACTCGACCTCCTTTCTCTAACCCAGTAACGCGAGTCTGACAGGCCGGGTATTTTTGCAAGCAAACCAGAATAATTAAAGGTCTACACCAGGGCGAAACTAGGACTAAACTGCTGCAAATGATAAACAAAGCATGAGAGAGTTGAGAACCACAGCAGTAAGGGTAAATGAGTAAGTTCACACGGCTGTAAAGTCCATAGTAGAGGTGTCTAACCGGAGAAGATTAGCTTTTCCTTCATCACGTTGACGTCGCGGCTGGTCCTCCTCACTGCGGCACTCAGCATGATCTGCTCAGGGTTGTAGCTGTGAATGCCACTGGAGCGGTACCTGCAGGGGTCGAAAAGGGGACATATTAGACCGGAGAAGGTAAAGGTGTGTGGCAAGTGAGGAATAGTTAATTCCTCACTTGCTCTAGGTCTAGACTAGTACTTATGAGCTATACATTTCTATCAAACTAAAATGTATTGAGATGCGCCTCACTTTGTCTTGAAAATATGTGGTATTTTGATAAATAATCTGGCAAAATATTACTTTTTAAATCCAACAAAGAAATGACTTAATATTTGACAATGATTAAGCATGATATAGTAAGTCGTGATTATGGGAAACAAGGAACATCTTGGAATGGATTTGAAGCTATTATTTTGTACATGCACTTTGTTGTATCCATATTGCTCATAAAATATCTCAAAAGGAACAACTTGGCTTTAATCCCAGTAATAACAGGCAGTAAGCCAATTTTACGGATCCCCTATAACCTATAGGCTTAATCACAGCAACATCGGTCCACTTCATCCCAGAGCAGCAGGAACCTCATTGCCAATAAAAGCTTGTTTTTTCATCCACTTTCCAAGATTACTTTGGTGTAATGAGAAGCAGAATAAAACTAATTTCCGTGTGACTGGGAGGCTGTGTGGGTTCTTCCTTCAGAGAGGCAAGACAAATATCAGGATCCTTTTGTGTTGTTTGTCTTATTGTTTGAATGAATTTTGATACAGCCCACAAGATGATTGTGCTTTTGACATTGTGAAAACAAACAATTTTGTTTTGTAAAAGCCGTAATTAAAGTGTGGCATGCAATATATTTTCATTGTATTCATATAATTGAACAGAATTGATCAAATACCATGTACTGTACTGTACATGCTGAATAAACTATAAAATCTACTTCTATTCTTTTAAAAGTAAAACTTTTGTGTGTGTGTAAACTTTAACCAATGCAGTGTTTTAACAAAAATAGGTTGAGGTTTTTATCTAAACTGAGGATTTGTGGTGTAACAAAAAAAACATGATAAAAATGAAGAAAGTTGCAGACAAAAGAAGTGGAAGACGCCAGAAAGAAAGGAGGATGGGCAGTGGTGGTTGAAAAAAGGGGGCATTTAAAATGTGGGGCTCTGTTACCTGATTGTGTGATAGCTGAGAGAGGAGGCCAGAGTGCAGCAGAGAGGGGCATGCACATCAGGCAGAGCAGAGAGGACCAGGACAAAAGCAAAGACAAAACAGAGCAGGAGACAAGAGAGTAAGTTCAAAGATAGGCAACATTAGTACCATCAAAGTTAAAGGGATAGCAACACTTTACACACTACTGCATAAAGTTAATAATTTCTGCTGTTTATAAGCAAATAAAAGGACATTAGAAAAAAAAATTAGCAAGACGTTTACTTCCTTTGAAGTGAAAGACAGGTAAAAATCAGTAACAAAGGAACATCATCTACTTGAGGTGTGTTCCAAAGAATAGAGAAAGTAGAGTGGAGCGAGACAGTGAGATCAAGGAAACACTATGGTCAAATCTGTACTTTTGTACATTTTGGCTCAAAATAATAGATTAAAAACTAAAGGGGCACACATCCTAAAGCTAAATAGTCGTGCTGGATTCAAAACAGATGAACTTAAAAATGGAAAAAGAATCCGCACAGCCAAAAAGCAATAAGCAATTATTTATGGGAGCTTTTTGGCTGTTCGGATACTTTTTGGCTGTTCCTTTCTCCATTTGTAATAATAAACATTCATTAATTCATTCTTTATTTAGTACACACACTTAAAAAGGTCCATATAGAATTACAAGAAAAAAGAAAACGGCAAAAGGAGACAATTAGTCCATAGATTATCCAAACAGTCTCTCAACATGAGCTCAATGAGCACCACGTTAGCTTGACCTGTGTAATAATTAGGGTTGCCAACTTTCTCTCAACCAAATACGGGACATTTTTTTGTTATTTTTAAAATTGCCAATACAAAACAATAACAACAACAAACTAATCTCAGATTATTATTATTTTTTTGCATCTTGCATGGACACACTGATGCAGTAAACTCTAGGTGGGGCTGTTACACAAGGTGTTCGTGCTTTTTTTATTTTTACTATCAGATCTACTAAACGCATTTGCCACCACTTGTCAGACTAAAAAGAAGCATGTACAGTAACCACATATCAGCGAATACCCACAAGCATTACAAACAACGCTTATTCCCAGAGCATCAGACCATCATTAAGGCAAAAGTTTACTCTATAGACGGCTGTCAAACAGCTCCAAAACATCATTTAAACAGCAGACTATGAAACAGCAGATTACCTAATGCATTCACCCAAATGATATGAGAGCATAAAGGAGTCGTTTATGTCCTGCCAAAGTTAACAACAGCGCTGAATCCGGACAGATGTGAACCGTGTGTAAACATGGACTCACCCACGTTGAGGAACATCGCGTCCTCCTTACGTACATAAACGCACGGCGAGGAGTCGTCCAAAAACCGAAGAATATCCGAGCACCGGTATTAGCTAGTTCTTCATAGTGTTTACAGAGACCGCGTGTGAAACTTTCAACACTCAATATAAGGGACAAAAGACATCCCGTACGGGACAATCCTATTTGGATAAATATACGGGATGTCCCGGCTAATACGGGACAGTTGGCAACCCTAGTAATAATGTACTTAAGAAGTTACACTAGAGTCCTAAAAAAATATCCATTTCAAATAGGACTGTACTTACTTCTGGAGAATGAATATTGCTATGACAATAGCAAGAGAGACCAGGTCCACAGACACCCACAGCACAGTATATTCATCTGGTTTCTGCAAACACAGAAGTGAGATAATATGCTTTTGTCCACTAGAGGGAGCAAGAGTTTAAAAAAAGATCTACAAGTTTCTACACACAGCAAGACTACACTGTATGGCGTACTATGAAACTTACCATGAGCCAAACGGGGTAAGGCACTTTTTGAGGATTTGGGGAGCTTCAGAAGAGACGGAGGGTACCCCACTGCACCACAGCACGGAGTACAGCCAGGGCTCGTTGACAGTGTAAAGCGTCAGGTTGATGTTTTGCTGAGAAAAATCTCTGTAAGCAAAAAACTTAAGAATTTATATCCCCATTTTCATATCTTCAGTTTTGCAGAATGATTTACAATAATTTAATCGATTGACAAAGTAGCTTCAAAATTCTTGAGTGTGAGGAAATGTTTACTCTTTTGGGACTGCAGCAAAAGAACTAAATGGGTGGAATTTGACTTGTGCAGCATTGTTGGCATTACAGTCTGGTGTTTACCTGATCTCCCTTGTGTTGGCCTGGTTGTAACGGAGGAAAATGGCACTAATGCCCTCTCGCTGAAGCGTCTGTGGACTCTCAGCTTTGACCAATGAGGACTGGACAAAACCGGGCGCCATCTGTCTCACCTCTTCCCTGTACTCTTCAGGAGTCCAAAAAACCTCAAAGACAAAACATTAGATAAAAAAGGGATCATTTTAGTACAACCAGTGCTTCAAATCTAGTAGACAGAATAACATTTGCCCATCTAGATTTTTGTGAGCAGTCCCATCAAAGATTCAAGAGCACGGTTCTTCAAAATAATAACTGAAAACCGTAGCAGTTAAGAGATCAAATGATTAAATATATCTGGATTAGTGGCAGAGCGTTAGCCCACCAATCCAAAGGTTGTCTGTTTGGTCCACATCAACCCATGAGTCTACATGTGTGTTTATGAATGGGAAAGCGTAACTATGGATGTATGAAAGAGCTATTGCATTTCGTTTAATTCATATTCTTACCAAACTTTGGAGAATCCCTGACTTGAGCACAGTTTGCAGAGTGTCGTTTATCCAGCTGTAGTGTCTGGGATGCTCTGGTGGAGGTCTCCTCAGTTTGAAAACCACTGTGCATTTATTAAAAGAGGCCAGTTTTAAGAGCTGCTCCAGGCTACACACACTCTGGTTCCCAATCAGCTGCTTCTCACGGAAGGAGAGGGTCTGCACTGTCCCGAACGGGTTGTCCTGAGGTAAAGAGAGAGGGCAAAGGATGAAAGGATGCAAGTGTGTTCAACAGGCTGTCAGATCATTCACACAGAGAACATGAGATAGATAAAAAAAATTAAACAAAAGTATCTTAGTCATAAAAACAGAAATATTGGATAAGACTAAGAGGCCGTAATGGTGATACAAATGCATTGTGACATTGTAGGAATATAACACCCATGCAACCTCGTCCTCCAGCATAAAGAAACGCTTTGTCTTTGTGAGTTTCTTCCATTCAGTTTGAGTGAGAGACACAATGAAATATGACAGTTTAAGGACTAAACAATGTTCCAATCATGAAGAGGCTGAAATAATTATGAGGCATCAACATTCTATGTTGCAAAGTGCACAATATGTGCAGCCTTTAAAAAACTGGTGACATTTATTCCCCATCTCTGTATTTTAAGACCGCAAAGTAAAAGTGAATTTGGAAATGATGTGAAACTCGAGAAGGATGTAACGATGCACTAAAGCCACAATATAACATTTTTTATGGGTAACAACTTCTATCATCCATCCATCCATCCATTTTCTTCCACTTTTCCGTTGCCCGGTTGTGGGGGCAGCTGTTGGAGCTGCCCAAATCCCATTGCACCAGCCCCTATGGCTCCTCCTGCAGGTGGTGGGTCCACAGAAGGACGGCCTCATGGTTCTAACCGGGCCTGTTGGTCTCTCATAAGGGGCTTCTGAACCGCTCCGTCTGACCTGTCCAGGGTTCGAAATTAACTTTTTTGATCACCAGCCAAAGTGATAGAATCAATCAGAATTTCCATTAGACACATTTTTACGTTGTGAAAATAAGAGATTATGAATGCCACTGAATGAATTTTTACTATCAAACACTAACCAGTGACGACCTGTCTGTCATTTACAACTGAACTTCCTTCTCTTTGTTTCGCATATTCTGTCAACATTTTCATCTTCTGGCTCCTTCCTCTTCTCACTTCTTCCTGATCCTGACGTTTGTTCTAACCACCGCAACATTTTAGTTTATTTCGCTGTCCAGCTCAGTCCTCTCATCCGATATTTCCGCGTATCTGCGCGCTGCAGCCAATCTGCCAATAGGTATCTAAAACGCCACCAGTTGTGTAGTGTTCATGGGAAATGTAGGACGGAGGGGACAAACCACCCAGAGCGTCTCTGACATGATTTGCCTGATTGGCTCATGCATCACCGGCCAAATTGGCTGGTAGGTTTTTATCAGTACCCGCCAAAATGATTTTTAACCCGCATTTGGCGGGTTGGCGGGTGTTAATTTCGAACCCTGGACCCGTTACCTAGGACCGGTTTGCCATGGGAGACTCTACCAAGGGCACGAAGCCCCCGACAACAGAGCTCCAGGATCATTCGGGTGCTCAAACCCCTCCACCACATTAAGGTGGCGGTTCCAGGAGGGGACAACTTCTATCAGTTCAGTCCAATTTTGACCCTTTATACTTGGCATCCTCAAACAGATGTAAATCTTGATTGTTATACAACTCCATTTGGTAAACAATTATACATTATCCATTGTGGTACCGTTATACCTAATGACAAGCACTACCTGCCAAGCTGGAGGATGTGACTATTGTGCATGCTTATGTTCTAACATATAAAAAAAAAAAAAAAAAAAAAAAAAAGTTACCTTGAGAAACCAATGTCCCGTGTTGAGTTGTTGCAGGTCTGTCCAGTTGAAGAGCGAGGCGTCATCCCACTGTCGCTCTGGAAACACCTTCTGTACGTCTGTGGTCCGGCGCAGGCCGTTGTCATGCATTAGGAAAGGCACGCCATCCGAGCTATGGTGAAAATCAGACACAAATGAACCCATATAAGCTTAATTAATAAATGTATTAATCATTCTGTTTTTTTGACTGGTTTCTGCATGAACATGGCAGATGGCACAATGCCTGCTTCATTCAGCATTATTATTACAGCTTCAACTATACTACTTCGGTATAGTATAGTCTCCCAGCTAGTCACTTAATTTCACACTGTAGAATGTCA
Organism: Neogobius melanostomus; assembly: GCA_007210695.1. Classification (NCBI taxonomy): domain Eukaryota; kingdom Metazoa; phylum Chordata; class Actinopteri; order Gobiiformes; family Gobiidae; genus Neogobius; species Neogobius melanostomus. The sequence goes on from VHKM01000144.1 coordinate 101,216, forward strand.
ATGGTCATTTCCATTTGAACCATTAAGATTAAGTAAAAAAACAAAATGACTTAATTATTAAATACTACATTTGCTAACACTAGTGGGAGTGCCTAATTTTGCTGAGCTGGCCAGTCCAATTAGGGCTAGACCATAGCCTATAGCAAAAAAATTAGCACCATCTTCTTTTCTCATATTGATCGATCTCGAGTTTCGATTTGATTTGTTTTTTTCATAATAATGATTCATGAACTTAGACACATCCTTTATACAAACCTCAGCTCAAACAATAACAAATGCTTTCCTCCAGCTTGATTTAACACACAAAAATCTTCTCTTGTCCAAACTCCAAAAGTAGGTGCTGTTTCTACCAAAAAAAAAAAAAAAAAAAAAAAAAAAAGACTATAAACCTGACGATTATAAAAGACCTATGATGATTATTGAGATTGACCAAAGTAGAGATTGTAGGAGACGGTTGTAGGAGCAAACTCTGCAACTAGCTTTTGCCACTCTGAATATTGTATTCTGCATTCTCTCTACAGGTTTTTTTAATCAAAATAATCATGGTTAGTGCTTTTCCTTTTACGATTCTCTCCATGGATCTCCAATAACAAATATTTAACATGCATCAACTTCATAAAACAAATTGCCTTTTTGCTTTGCCACTGACTTTGTCATCCTGCCTTTACACAGGCATAACTTTATTAGCAAGTCTAGTTTGTTAGTCTGTTCGGCCTCGTGCCACAGTGGAGTCTCCCTGTCTTTCTGGCTGTCATCAACTTCAATTACTCATGAGTTCACCTGTCGGCAGCCTGCACCAGTCACACCACATTTACCTCTCCAAAGACCATGACTAGGCTACAGCAAAAACAGCACAGGCAGACACAAGCGGCTAATTAACAGGAGCATGGTCAACAAGCTTTCTAATGCTGTGTTCAGACCAAACGCCTCCAAAACGTCAGGTTTACATTGAAAATACATGGGGGACGCGCCTTGGGGAGCGTCAAGAGGTCCCGCAGCGCGGCACGCACCTCCTGTGCAGCGCGTTTTGAAGATTTTCGCGAGTGGGAAGCTTTTGACGCACCTCCAGGGCATCCAGCGCGGCTGACGCTCCGTCATTTCTTACTTTGTATTTTCCTGATGAAGGAAACTTGTGCTGGAAATATTGTTTCTTTGATATTCCATATTATTCTGTTTACCATTAAGGACAAAGGAAAAAATGAGTAGAGTACCAGAAGTAGAGAGACCAGTTAATGAAAAGTAGGACACTTGAGCTCAAAAGTGAGGACAAAAAACCTATGGAAAATAGGCTATAATTAAAACAATCTTCGATTAAATTAAAATACTTTTGCAAAATAGGAACAGAAAATATTATATGCCTAAATAAGAATTTACATGTCATCCTCTAATGATTTTTTTATTTTTATTTATTATTTATTTGGTCGGGACAGTGCATGTTAATGAACATACATGGGTCTCATGCATGTAAACAAGCCACACCGGATTGTAGCCTTGGGCTAATTTGCGTCCGTCGTCCCCCATGCGCACTCTCAAACACACTCATTCATCCTGGCCTATTGTACATGTTTTTAGTGGTTAGTGGCTGTGTGTGCGCTGTAGGGTCTAAATGAATAGCTACGCAATCAACACTGAGTAGTAGCGATGACAGAGAGGCACGTGCAAACGAGAAATTTGCACGAATAAAGTCAATAAAACCACCATCTATGTAAAGAACCATTTAACAACGATCACACACTGAGCCGGGCTTGACGCATTTGTGGTTTATTGTAGACTTTTCATCAACAATGAGCTGTAGGCGATTGTAACTTGCTAATGGGGGCTAACCTAGCCTAGCCACTTGCTACCAGAACAAAATGAGTTGGATATAGGCTAAAATACTGGGGAGATTTCGCATAGACCATGGGGATTATAGTTAAAGATCCAGAGGACATGGTAGTAGCAAAGAGGGAGTACAGCACGGTAGTACAGCGGTTAGCGCTCGTGCTTCACAGCTAGAAGGTCCGGGTTCGATTCCCACCAGGGACCAGGCCTTCCTGTGTGGAGTTTGCATGTTCTCCCCGTGTCTGCGTAAGTTTCCTCCGGGTACTCCGGTTTCCCCTACCACTAAAAACATGTACAATAGGTCAGGATGTACTATGAGAGTGTGTTTGAGAGTGCGCATGGGGGACGACGGAAAATTAGCCCAAGGCTACAATCCGGTGTGGCTTGTTCATTAACTTGCACTGTCCCTACCAAATAAACCAATTCATAAAAAAAAAAAAAAAATTAGTTTGTCCTAAACAGCAGGTATTTCTCAGGCAAGGGGTACTTCCAACGGACTTGAGGCGCGTTTTTGACGCCCGTATGGCGTGCGGTCTGAGCACGGCCTAAGATTCTTGAGGTACCGGCCAAAACAACCCCGGCAGTGAAAACTCAAAGACTGAAGCGCTTCCACAGAGACTTGACAGGACATGCACGAGTGACTCCATCATATCTGCCATCACAAACTGCAGCGTCCTCCTCCCAAACTTCCTCTGCCTTTGTTTAAGCGTCTGAGCGCGGCCTGTCGTCTCTCATCAAGTTGTTCATGTCCCGCCTCTATGCGCGGTTTGCTCATGACGCACCACTTAGGTCTGCACAATGTTTCTGCCCAGGAATGAATGTATCCCTTATATTTGGACATCATTTTTGATCATGAGATTTTGTAAAAAAAAAACAAAAACAAAAGCACATAAATAAAAGGGTAAGGTGGAGGTAGATCATTTTGTGACAACCTCATTCTCACGTCCATGATTAACTGCCTGTAGTCAACTTCAGTAAACTCTAAAAACATGTACTTTATCTTTCTTCTCGAAAAAGCACTTCTAGTTGTGTACATGCTCTGAGAAGACAATACTTGTACTCCACATCCTCATTGGCATCCAGGTGAGCTTTCTTGTTCTTAATCTGAGAAGTACTTCCCTTTAAAGTTAAGCAGTACAGTAGTATGTTTGAGAGAGGACTGCACGTCTTGCATCATTCTGACAGTGACCGAAAGACAGAGAGTGAACGTGAACACTGAGGTCACAGCCCTTGACGTGTTTGGCTTTGCGAGTGTACCTTATTGATTTGTGCGCGTCTGTGTGCGTTTATGGGCGAGTAGTTTGTGTTGGGTTTCGATACCTAATGGTGACATCAGTCTCGAGTCCAGTGACGTTCATCTGCAGCGCTCTCTGGAAGGACCTCATCGTGTTCTCGGGAGCAAGCTGGGAACACACACACACACAATTTTGCTACTTGACCTTTCGGTACGAGTTCCCCATTATATTGTTTAAACCTCTTTCGATCAACCCTAAACGTTGATTTGTAATTTCAAAAAAACAAAAAACAAAAGGATGTAGAATCTGGTTTTTGTGTTTACAATCTTACAATCTCCATTAATTAAAGTAAACATTAGTATAGTGTTTAAAAATGTACAGCAAAATGTTCAAAGAGCCATGGTTGCCCCGTGAAGTCAAGGTTTCATAAGGCTGAAGGTTAGGACGCACAGGAGGGCTAATGCTTTAATCAATACAGTCCTTATGGGAAACCGAGTGGAGTTTGTGTAACCCAGTGGGAGTCTCTCACAGCCTGCAGAGACACGCCTAAATTTAGACCACAGCTGATTGATTACACAAATACCATGGAAGCGAGCACTAAAGCAGGGAACGTAACCGGGCGTATGAGTAATGCTTATGAATAAAATATCATAACTTATGAAATGTTACGTTTGCAAGGAGGAGCCAGCAGAGATTGGGACAAAAAAAATTCTGAAAGGTTTCATGGAATTTTTAACCACTTTAGAAACAAAGAACGTGTGTACATATATTAGAGGGGGGTATTATGTAAAATCGACTTTTTCAAGCTTTATATCCTGTTATTATGTCATTCCCTCATTAAACACATGCCTGGAGTGTTGCCTTGGCTCATTCACATATTTTTGAGTAATCAGTAAAAACTTAGACGGCAGCCATTTTAGGTGTAGCTATGCCTCAGTCCTCCTAGGAACGCCCCCACCTCCTGGAGACGCCTCTGGACCTTTCGTCACCAGCCAAGCCACCAACCACTGCTCCTCAGCTCAGCAGAGCCCCCTCCCCACACAGTGTTGTTGTTTAAATTCCACAGCAGTGTGCTGAAGGGGGCGTGTCGGAAAGCTTCTTAAAGAGACAGAGGCCTATTTCAAGACGTTCAGTACAGCCATTTTGAGAAAGCAATTTTATTCAAGGCAGTTATTTTAATTTACTGCCTATACAGACCAACAGAAGGTTACGTCATCATTGTAGTATGCTATAGACTGGTGCTATGTGATTGAAAAAAGCATAATACCCCTCTTTAAGTTCAATAAAATGCCATCAAAAAGGAAAACTGACTCCCTGCAATCTGAACAAATGACTCCGTTGACAACACAGAGGTTAGAGACGATGCATTGCAAGCACCTGTAGGTGCCAACGGTATCAAAGTGTGTCAGATTCATTTTGTCACGTAAAGTGGCTGCACGCTGACTCACTGTCGCCGCTCCTTGGTGGCCAATGACATCTGGACGTTGCTTGAGGTTCGACGGGTCCATGATGCACGGTGAGGTAATGTACAAAGGCACCGTATAGAGGGCAAACAGGGCACTGAAGTACAGCAGTATCACCAAAACCTGGAAAACTGTGAGTCATTTAAAAAAATTGATTAATAGAAAGACACAAGGCTCAAACGTCATAATTGTGCAAAACCGGAACACACTTTAATCTGGTTCAGTAGATTCTCCCTTCCTAATTACTGCCCTTTTACTGAAATTCACACAGGAGAATTCAGAAGTTATTAAGGAATGTAAATTAACTACAACACTGAGGACAATCTGAAGCATCCTTTTTTAGTTCAACTACTGAGTACAGAAGATGACTCAAGTACCTTCATTGAAGACTCACACAGAGAGTACATTAGTTTCAAGGTCAGCTACAGGGCGGGGCTGGGCCTACGTCTACTGTTACTCAGAGTCTAACCACAAACACAAAACACTGTATTGGAATGCAGGCTGCAGACGGAAGAGGGCAATCTTTTCTTATTTAGCAGCAAATGCATATCTATTTATTGGTTTATTTGGTCGGGACAGTGCATGTTAATGAACATACATGGGTCCATGTGACCATTTGTTTACAGTTAATAATGACCTTTACTTGTCATTTTTATAAATGGTAGTTTACTAACGCTTCAGTGGGTTTCAAGGGTATGCAGACAATTGTCATTAATTTGCTAAAGGGCCCTGGGGATCTCATGTAAAAAGATTATTCACTTAAAGGACTAAAAGTCAATATTTCCCAGGTGGGAATGGTCACGTGGTGTTGTTGGAATGTTTGTTATCACAACAGCGCGGGCGAGGGGGCTGTCCTGTGTCCACACAGTAAATCATTAACCATGTTCATGTGTAAGTTCATTACATCAGGTAGGTCTTACACATGACCTCGGTTTCACCAGAAACTCACTTGTTTTGTTGGCCCGAGCCACTTGTCCCGCCACAATCCAGGACAGAGCTGTGACCGCTGCTATGGCCCCTATGTGCAGGAACGGTCCAGTGGCCTGGAAGAAAAAAATGAAATGAGGGCAACATTAAAGTCAACAGAGAGAAGAAAGAATTATGAGCATCCCACCAGAGGGAACATCTATGATGATAATAGCTATAATTTGTAAAGCCACATAATTGTGAGAGTGTCAGTTTCAGTGCTCCCACTTGAGTCCTCTGAGGTAAAAAAAACACAATGACAAACAGTAATCAGTCAGATTTCTCAGTTTTTCAACTGAGAAATCTGACTGCTATGAGTTGATATGCATCGATTCATTGACATTATACAATTTACAACCAGATAATGTAGTGCAAAAATAGGTTAATATATTGCAAAGTGCATTTCCTTTACTGAGATTTGTAAATGCCCTAAATGAGATTTGGCACATAGAAATGTCACATGCGCATGGGTGGCTGGGATTTGGCCGGTTACTGACCTGCAGTGAGATGGGCACGACATCCCACTCATAGCTCCACGTCTGATTGACTGAAATCACGCCGACAACAGTGGTGAGCAGTGCAGCCATGACTCCCATCTGTGTGGACAAGAGAGGAAGACACAGTAAGTGCCACATTGAATTTATGTTAACGCAAACAAAAACATTTATATTTGTCCGTTGGTCACCATTGCTAACGTTGAGGTTACATCTTAGGCCATAATGGCGCTACCATTTCTTTGGTGCAGTGAGGCATTAAGCTCATCGGTCAAAATGGAGGTTACGATCAAAACTTTGACTATCAGAAGAAACTCTAATCCTGAATTTCTGATATAATGTACTATAGACTACAACCATACAAAGCCTAAATTGCAGGTACAGCATAGGGCAACCTAACTCTAAACTCTAACACTAAAATGGCATTTGATATGATGATGTGTAGTCCTTGATTCAACCCTTTACAACTGACTACTTTGTTCCCACGCCTAAGCGCACAATAGAAAACACCAATATGCGCTATCCTCCACCCACTCAGCACAATCGGCCGCACGGTCTCGCTTTCACCACTTTACCTTATGGAGCCAGTGCAAGTTCAACTGTTGGCCAAGTGCAACATGGCAAAGTGCTAAAACCTAAAAATGAAGAGAAAAAAAAGTGTTAAGAGATTTATTTGACAGCTCCAAAAACAATACAAACATTACTATTATTGAAAAATGTGTTACTTCTTTTTACAAATACTGAACACAACTGACAAGAGTTGCACAGTAATAATGTAACGTTAGTGTCTATATTTGCACTTTCCTCAAGTGAGCAGAACAGAACAGAGATTAGAAAAAGCAAAAGCAGATACTCATAAAATACGATATATTTGTTGCAAGCAGGGATTGTATAATATCAAAGAGAAGAGCCATGGTACTATAGTGTGAATGTGAATTCTCAGTATTTTAAACCTCTTCTGGTTTACAATTAGACTCACAATCCCGATCTCTGTACTGACTTATTCCGCTTGATAAGAACTACTTTGATAGGGATAGAAGGTGTCACTGACCATTAAAAATGCAATGTATGTAAACCCCGCCGCGGTGGTGGCCAGGATCGGAGCTGTGCCGTCTCTCCACTCCCCAGACTGGTTATAGAGAAACCTGTCACAACAACAGACAGAGTTCAGAAGGTCCATCTTAAATGGACTGGTCACAGCTGTGGAGCAAACACCAGAGAATAATAAAAAATAAAAAAGTCTGGGAGTGATGTGACCGCTAGACCCAACAGCACTAATAATTAGAGTCATGCCCGTCATTGGTGGGCGCAACACAGCAGGTTCCCATGATGCTCTGGGGCCTATTTGACGACATTCATACTATAGATACACATAAAACAGATGTCCCCTTATTATAGCTGGAATAATATCAAACGTCACCAACTTTGATAACAGTACGGAAATTCGATTCATTATGTCGTCCACAATGAGTTAAACGGCAAAAGTTTGGCCATATTTGAATACAAGGTAAAGGGTTTCATTATTGTGCTTTCCCCAGGTCTAGGAGCGGAGCAAACTGAATGAGGGTCATATCAAATTCACAAAGGGACTGTGACTGAGGGAAAATATTGTAAAACATTTGCACCTCAGATCCGTGTCCTTTCACACACAAAAATCATCAATATCAATAAAAGCACATTTCAAAACATAAACATTTCAATGGTTCATCAGAATTAAAAGAAAGGGAAGTGAGGGAGGGAAATGAATCATTAATTGTACATTTCTCAGGAGGTAGGAGTAAAACGTAGGAGATTAACGAGCGAGTGAAGAGGACGGGATAATTATAGGCCATGTGGAAGAGGATGTGGGAAGTGGTAGACACAGTGGATAATACTCAAAATAAAGAGATGGGGTGACATTGCGGGGGGGGTTGAGTGGGGGAGGGGCCAGTAGCTGTAGCAAACCAATACATGGATGTCAGCGTAAACAGTCTGTAATTGATCTATGCATACTTTCGTGACTGTGTTTCAAAAATAATAGACATCATTAGCACTTTTTAAGTCCCACAGCAACATTTGTTTTGGATGTGTAAAAAAAAAAAAAAAAAAAACATAAATCCACACCACCGATATTTTTTCTCCACGCCTAACCATGGTAACCACCTGGATCGTGCTATAGGTTGGGGTTTGGTTGCTCACCAGTTGTATTCACTGTAGTCATTATGGGCCTCCCACCAGAAATAGGACCAGAGAAGTAGCAGCCCGAAGGTGAAGAGCAGGACGAAGGACCAGAGCAGCTCCCACTGGAAACACAAGATCAAAACTCCATTAATTAAACTGTCACCAATGGCCTATTCATTTATAGTATGCAGTGAAACAGGGATTCTCTTTTGGCACCAAGGACAACCTTAGACGTCTTCTTTAAAGTTGAAAGACTAAATCATGGTTAAATCTAGACTAAACCAACTCAAAATGGCAACAATGTTTAGACTATTGAAGAAAGGAGGTCAATCACCAGAACAAATCAGGCGAGCAAAGTTCAAAGACCGATCAACTGCAGCGTGTAAGAAAGGTCAACTTTTCACTTCATCATTAGGTCTTCTAGTAATAATAACAATATGCTCTTGTAGCCAGACCTGTGTTATTTCATACCTGACAGTTTCGGCTACACACAGGTCTGGCTATAAGAACACATTGGCGTCAGGTCTAAACCAGGATTGAAGTTCAAGTTCAAGTACTAAGGTGAACAAGGAACACGGAAGAACGACTGGCCTCTAAACCAGCTCTGAGCTCCAATTAATCAGAAAGAAATCTGGTCTAAGCCCATAACCACTCCATGGAGTCTATCTCGAAGCTAATACGGAAATAAAACAGACTTTGAGTGAATTGAAACGTGGCCTAAAGTACAAAAACAACCCAGAGTCCCATCGAAGAAAACCCACGTACCACAAATTTGGATACCATCGCACTAAAAACAAACAATACTGCCTCGACTAAAATAGCCCAGATATTTTACACTTTCTACGTCACCATCTTTTCACCTCAGACTCACCCCAGACTGGCTCAAATTAAGAGACTGTGTATTCCCTTATTCTCTGTTCTCATTAACAACGTACTTTTAATGACTTCTTTGCACAGAGAGACTAATTACTGTACTTGTCGAGTAGCATATTTTAAATTACATATCTGAGATGAACAGGCAGCGGCTGAAGACAAAACTAATCCTTAAATACATTTTATACATCACCTCGCAACCTCGTAAGCCACTTATCGTTACAAGAGACACCAAAAAGGAGCAGAGGGGACCTTCAAGTTCCCTTTGTAACTAGTTATTTTAGGCAGTACAACTTTTTGTTTAACATAATGAAATAGTACAAAGTAAATTTGTTTTGCCGAGTCGGATGAATAGCACTGGGTTGCTTTAATTAAACGATGCCTCTTGATAAACTGGACAAAGTTCAAGTGCTACTGAATAGTGCTATATATGTTTATGCAAGCTCAGTTATCCGGGATTTTTTCAGTCAAGATTTTCAAACAACATTTACTGATCCATCTTCTCGCTGTTAAAAGTCAAACATAGGACTGGTAAATCACACGTCCTCCATTATCAGCCCAGTTCAGTCATATTTGAAAATCTCTACAACCATCAGGTACAACATTTTTTTTTTTTTTAAATAGAATTGGACAACCTAAATATTGTCTATTACACGCCTCGCAATCACCATCAGTCACACGTACCACAAATAATGAATTGACTGGTTGATGTGATAAGTGGTAGTATTTACAGTAATATTAGTTGACGTTTGTGATTTGTGGGGTCAGCTCTGGCTGGGAACACAAACTGACAAGAGCCTTCCTACTGATGACAGACGGAGCTCTGGTTCCCATGGCCGTTAATCACTGCCTTCAAATACCTGCGAGAGCAAACACTGGTGCTCAGTAACACAATCTCCTCCTCGGCCCTCCCACCTCATTCCAGCATTTAGGAGGAGCGCAAACAGCTTTGACGTGACCACATTTTGACGTTTTCATGCATAATACTGTATGTTTTGTGGTAAAAAGGAAAATGCTCTTCCCTGGGATTTTCAGCAGCCCCTATACCACTTGCTTCACTGACTTAACATTACCATAGTGCATCGTTGGCATTTTGTTATACGGCACTGCAACGGCACCACACAGAGAGCAGCAGCAGCAACAGTTACTATGCAACATCAATCTCTCAGAGTGTCTCCAAGTAATCTGGTCTTATAGGAAAGCTTGATGGATTTAGATAAGGAAAAAGATGTATGGAGGCTTAAAATTTAAAGTGGGTGGATTTAAACAAATGACCAAGAGAGTGGGAGCTGTAGTTCACCAAAGTCAGTCCAAACCATCTGCTGATTAGAATAATGCATGGTTAAATGCAGTGTGCAGATCAGACATACAACAACAGAGCAGTTTTACTTTGCTCATATAATAAAGCATATACTGTATATTGGAAAACTTACAATGAGCACAGTGATTTGTTAGGGTGAAAAATATGGGTCAATATGAGTGTATCCAAGGTGTTCAACTGTAAAACCAGACACGTTACAGAATTCCATTGTACAAAAAATGTAAAGAAAAAAAGAAAAAGGCAGCTAACTGTTTTCATTTATATGTTGAAAATGCTGATTGATGTGACTTTCTTCCAGTGAAGCTCACGTCACATGCTTTTCTCCGAACCCCTGTCTTCTCTGGGCCAACACCTCAGTCCCTTGTCACATTCCTGCGTGTATCCCGATAAGTCGCAGACATTTCGCGCATGATCAGCCGCCGCCGCCGCTGCTGCTGCACCGCTCCAATCCAGCCACTGCGGGCTAAAAACAACAAAAGGTTGAGCCGAACGCCTCCCTGTGCTACTGCTCTTTTCTCCTCCTCCTCCTCCAACGGCCCAAAGACGGACAGAAATAACAGGAATTAAAGTTGTCCGTCAGACGGCCCTGCTACAATATTGGGCTCTTAAGTCCCCCATCTAAAAAGAAGCTCAATGATAAAAGAGATTAGGATGAATGATTTTTTCCCCTCACCTCTTCATAGCCAGCTGAAAAAATAGTTACATTTTGGTGAATCACTGTCTTTCAAATATTTAATCAAACATTTAATATACTTATATCCTCATTTTTTTAAACAGCGTGATCCGCTTTTACCCTTGAAAGTTCCTCAAAGTAAAAAATGCAAAATATTTGTAAAATCTGTTTAGTGCGCCCTCATGTATCAGACACACAAAACCACAAACTAACTTGTGAGCGGTGTCTATTTTTGACGCTTTTGTGTTACTGATCGCTAAAGACTAAAGCTAAATGGAAATACTTTCAATTATTACTGAGAGGCCGGATCAGTTTGCAGCGAGTGACGCGGCGCCTTTTCCTACAAAGCATGTTGAATAAAGACAGTCGGGAGCAGGGCAAACCTCTCGAGTCATCCTAAACTAATACCGGGAGAGTTGAACAGCATTATGGGTATGTGTGGATTATGGATGAGCGGGCAGCTGTTTTTAACATGAGATTGTCAGTCTCTCACGCTCCTGTGATTTGCCGGGGTCTTGTTACCAGAAGCTGATACCGGTGTTCTTGATCGGCCACAGTTTGTTTACTGGGATCGTTAAACATGCAGTCGACTGACATCACCTGAACATCAGTGATCGAAAACGTGCAGCGGGGCTAGAAATCACCGAGGCACAAAACTATGCAGTATCACGTTTAATAGAATTAATTCCTTTCCCAATCTTCATTTCAATGTTTTCCATTGATTAGTGAGCAATGCTCAACTTGCTTAATGATGACAAGGCTCTGGGTGATATTCAAATGCGAAAACACACAAGTCTGTTACATTTAACAGTATTTTGTTACATAACTCTGCATGTTATACAGGAGCGTGCAAAAGTCTGGACACCCAGGGAAATGGCTATTGGGTGAGTGGATTTGAAAAGGAGGAATGCACTAAAACAATTCTGCTGCAACACAAGCAGAAAATCACAACAAACCATGATTTTGTTCCCTATGGCAGTTCTCCATTTTTGCAATTGAACAGTGTACAACAACAGAGACAAACCTTTCCTTTGTAGTTACGTAAATGTACCATAAACCTCTCCCTGGATCAAATGTCCAAATATTATCAGTGCTTTTTTCTCTTTTATTACATGATGATATGACCCGGTGTGTCTTTAATAAGGATTTCATCAAGCGGACGGTTTCGGTGATTTTCTTTTGTCGAAAATGCCACCTGATGCTTGGCCTGTTTGCTGTGGTTCACTGGGGTCAGAAAGACTAGAGAGAGGATCTATTCACCGCCCGTCCCAAACACACAAAACGCGACCCGACCGCGCACGCCACGATCTACGTGCACGTATCGACACCACCCCGCAGACCTTTCTGTTTCCACCACACACACATTTGTTGTGGGCGCCGCACAGGGGAGCACGCTGTACAGATCGTCAGTAAACGTTTTGTAAGCCGCGATGAGAACAAATGTGGACAAATGCTGCCTTCTGATGATGTTGTGAAATATGAAATCCATATGACCTGCGTGTCAATAGTGAGGGCTGTCCACTCTCTCGTTGCCAATCAGAGGCCAGCAGTCTGTTCACGTCACATCAGACACAGGTTAGCGCGCTTTGGCACAGCCAGAGGTCAGTCCCAAAACCTATACCTGGTCAGACCGGTTTGGCCCTGACCTTTGTTATGGAAAAGCTTGACAAAGCGGGTGAAAGAGCCATTCGGCTGACACGCGCCTGCATGTGGAAAAGAGCCTAAAGTGGACAAACCAGGCCGAGTGCTGACGCGGCACTCCCCTATCAGCTGAAAGACAACCATGAGCCAGAGGAAACAGACACACAGTGTCAGGTTACTGCGTACAGAAGGGAAAAGTCAATACATTCGTTATTTAGGACCACAATGCTTTTTATATTATACAAGTGCAATCTAATATTATCTTTGTTATTTCTATTATGCAGCGGGATCAGACCGCATTCATATTCAGACCATATGAATGTTTCATTGTGTAAAAATCAGAGGTGGAATCTGCACTGATATGACAATACATTACAGATACAATACATTACAGATACAGATAAAAAGTAAGTATTCAGACCCCATTACTGCAGGTTCATTCCATTCCTTTCAAAATTCATATAAGTTTAGATCTTTGGTAAATTCCATAATACAGAAATGTACTGTAAGGCCTGAGAGGCTCAGTGCATAGACAGTCAAAGCCTTTTGGGAAGGTCCTGGGAAGGTGCCCGTCTACTGGATGGTATGTCAGGCTTGATGTCATTACACAAAAAAATAAAAATAAAAAGGCTCTTATGTCTGACCGTGTTTCTGTGGGTTGCCCTTAACTATTAAACAAAGTGAAAGGCAGGACAGAGGCTCTCATGGTCAAGGTCTTACAAGCACTTGATAAATAATTGTTCAACAGCCCCATTCAAGCAGAAACACAAACCCGCTGCTCAATATAGTATGTGCAGCTATAGTGTGCATATCGAGCTGTGTCGCATCAATACTTTGCTCTACTGCCTAATTTGTTCGGTAATACAGGTTAAATAATATTAAATAGAAACGCTTTATTTGCAGTAAAGGAGAAGTAATTGAACCTCTTAACGCCCGCCACTTTCTCCATTTCAGCTTTACCCAAACCTAAGCTTCTCGACAGGAGCTTACAGCCTACAGGTCAGTGTAACGTCTCATTTGAAAGCCAACACCAACAAAACTGATCGAAGAATTTTCTTTGCATTGTTGTCACTTTTTGTCGATGCTTTTTCTGTGCTTTTTTGTCCCATTTTTTGTCTCTGTCACTGCATTGTTGCTTTTTTATCACTTTGTGGCTTCTTTGTTGGGTTTTTGTTGTTTTTTAGCCGCTTGTTTTGTAGCTTTTTTTTATCCCGTTTTTTGTCACCTGTTTTGTTGCTTTTCATCACTTTTCCATCGCTATTTTGACACTTTTTCCAAAAAGCTTTTAGATTTGGGTAATGCTAAACTTAAAGAGTATGATTCCGTTCAAGTTCGGTCCTAATTTAATCTAGTTTCAGTGAATCACTATCTGCCTGTCGGCCAAAAAGGTCTCTCTTGAAAAAAATTACCTTTACCTTTCTATAGTTAAAGGTTAAGGCCTTCGTCGCATAAAGCAGATTATACGACTAATGTTCATGTCAACATTCATATCTCATGTTTAGTCCCTGTAACTCAGCCCTTGTCCATAATAGCCACATCACTTCACTGATTAAAACACTACATTAAAATATGAGGCCAGCAGCTGAAAGACAAACTGGAAACAGGGGAGCAGTGTGATTTTTAATAAACCTTGGTGTGGAAAGCTCAAGGTTACCATGGGCGGCACGGTAGCGCCAGGGGCGGACTGGGACAATAAATCAGCCCGGGCATTTTTTGGTTTGGACCAGCCCACCAATAGCACGCAACTCCCAATCATCATCATCACGATCCCCACGAGCCTAGATATTCCTCGTCGTCACTCGCTTTGGGCTCAGCCTCTGCCTCTTCATCCTCCTCTGGTAGCCCCACTAGGTCCACCTGTTGCGAAGAAGATGATCCAGCTGCAGCAGCAAACATCTCCGTGATAGTTTTGCTTTTCCAGCCGATTCCTCCAGTGATTTTCTTTTTTCTCTCTCACTTTCTCCGCTCCTCCTCTGGAATGGATGATTCCATGTGGTGGAGCTGGAGGCACAGGTTGTTGAGGGCCTGGAGGGAGAGGTGGAAGTGGAAGGACTTGAAGCGCAGGTAGTAGATGTAACTGAATGTAACTGAAGGCAGATTACCTCAGCAAGCAGATGTCATCTCTGGTTGTTTGTCAAGTCCTCAATACTGGCTCTGGTCACATGAAAGAAAGCCAAGGCCAAGCCAATGGATGATTCCATTCCAGAGAAAGCAAAGCAGGCAGAAAATAAATAAATAAATCCCAACACGGCCCATTTTGGGGGGAGTATGGAAGGGGCAGGGGGGGGGGGCTGACCACGCGTGTGGCACATGTATTACTGATGCGCCTGTGATGGGCCGATGGATGATCAATCCAAGGCACGGGCTGCGCAGAAAATAAAAAAATAAATAGGCTGTGCCGGCCCATATTGGGGGAGTAATAGAAGGGACAGAGGGGAGGGGGCTGATAATGCGTGCGGCACATGTACCACTGATGCGCTTGTGATTGGCCATTGGATGATTCCATTCCAGAAAGCACGGACTGCGCAGAAAATAAAAAATTAAATCTAACGCACCGGCCCATTTTGGAACCGGCCCACCGGTCAAATGCCCAGTAAAATATAAGCCCAGTCCGCGGCTGGTGCTCTCGCTTCACAGCTAGAAGATCCCGGGTTCGATTCCCACCTGGACGGGGCTTTCTGTGTGGAGTTTGCATGTTCTCCCCGTGTCTGTATCCTCCGGGTACTCCAGTTTCCCCTACCACTAAAAACATGTACAATAGGCCAGGATGAATGATGTGTGCGAGTGTATGTATGGAGGTGATCAGAGAACCGTTGGCGCAGATGTGTGCAGTCGCGACATACTCAGCTACTACTGAGTATGGAGTGAATGTAAAAATGCTCTCATGTAAAGCGCTTTGTGACAGGCGCTATATATAAATAAAGATCTTCTTCTTCCACAGAGGATAAAAACCAACAGGGACCTTTCCTTCAGATAATTGTTCTTCAAAAATCAATGCAGGAGCGGAGGACGTCTGGAGACCATCTGCAACCCAGCTTTTAATAAATGCTATCTCAGTAGTTTAAAACAGCTCCTACTTGGTAAAAACTCAGTAAGGTTTTAATACAATTATAAACATTTCCAACAGAACACAGCAGCAGAAGCTTTACCTCTGGCCTTTGGCGCAATTGTCTCTATACTAAACTAAATACTGCTGCTGGTGGAATTAACATACACACAAAAAAAAAGATTTATTTCCATCCAGTGTTGCATTATATTTTCCATCTGGCCAATCCATGTGTGAAAATGATGTCTCATGCTTCCTGAACCACTCCTTCACAATGTGAGCCCGATGAATCCTGTCCATTTGGAATATGCCCGTGCCGTCAGGGAGGAAGAAATCCATTGATGGAATAACCTGCGTGCTCATTCAGGATGTTCAGGGAGTCAGCTGGTCTTATTCTTTGGGCACATAGTGTTGCTGAACCGAGACCTGACCAACTGCAGCGACCCCAGATCGTAACACTACCCCCAACGGCGGTGGTGACTATAGGTAATGTACTATAGTGATAAAAAGATGCACACTTTTAAAAGCAGACCAAAAAGACTGAGAAAGAAAACGATCATCATTCAAATTACTGACAAAAACTGCAGCCATTTCAAATGCCTCTAGTGGTATGCTGAAAATACTGTCACAGAGGGTCCATTAACAGATTGAACGGGGATAGCTGTAGATAAAGTCTCTACGGACAGTGTATTAGTTGAGCTGAAAGCTTCCCCAGCATGTCAAGCCTTTGATGAGCTGTTGTATCGCATACCACCACCGGAAAGTCTGGCTTTAAAAGGGGACAAAATCTGGACTAAAAACTAATTCAAACCAGGACTAAATCATGGTTAAGTAGGGTCTAATGTTTTTTCTTCTCCTAAACACAGAATTAACTAGGATTAGATGTGAAAACCATGACACAGTGACAGACTTAATAGGGACTACCCAAAGAATCCCTAAAATGAAAACCTAAATCAGGACCCCCCCCCCCCCAAGTTTGAGCTCAGAAATAAGGATTTTACAAAAAGATACCACCACAATACTAATTTATCAACAACATAAAATGAAAAGAAAAAATGTCAGAAAAGAACAATTGGCAGCAGCTTTAGATGATAGACTATAGTACACTAGTCCCGGCCCCGCAGTTTGATGCCCTGGTGCAGGTGTGGCCGCGGCTTACCTTGGTGGTGTCATCCTGAGAGCGCTGGTATCGTTTCCAGCGGCAGCCGTAGATCCCGGTGATGCACGACAAGCACAGCTGTCGCTCGTACACCTGCAGAGGCTGGTGTTTGACCATGTCCTTCAGTCAGTGCCCGAGCAGCCACCAGACCACGAACATCCCACTGACCGAGACGACCCTGGGAAAAACAAACAACACAGAAGAAAATATCTTTAAAATATTGTTGGGAATGATGGAGCATGGCAGAGGCCAACCAATAATGTTTGGGAGGAAGTGTATAGGATCATTGAGCTGCATTTAAGAGCACTGAAAAAGAACTCTCAGGGACCTGATCATATTTGATTTTTATCACCCAGCTCTAGCCTAAAGGGGACAAAACAAATCAAATTCCATGAATTCCATACAAGGCTACTTTTTGGTCCTAAACCAGAGGTATTTATCATTGTGCTGGGCCTGCTCTGCTGCTGTACAGAGACTAACTGTACAGCACTGGAGAACCTGTACTTGTCACCCTCGTAATGCATGAAGTCAAGACACTTAAAACTCTTCCACTTTGATTGCAAAGAAAATCAGTGCACATTGTTAACTCATCCCAAAACTAAAAGCACATAATATTCCAATTTGTACAGCTGAACTATAGTCGAGTTCATTCTCGTTGTTGCCTTGCGAGGGACAGCATTAAGCAAAGTTAAATTAGGTAGTTATTCAGCTGCAGTTTACAATGACGACCGATGAAAGGAGCAGGTTCATCGATAAAGCTGAAAAAGTTAAATGACTTGAAACAGCCACATATTGAACCAAGAGTATATCACAGACGAGCTCCAGTCTGCCCAGACTTAAAGGTCAGGAGCAGGGAAGACCCCTCGTTGACCTGATGTACTCTGGCATTTAAATCACAAAAAGGTCACAATCAAAACTTAACCTGCACAGTGAAAGCATTACCGGAAAATAAAATCTGGGGACTAACTGTGTGAGCACTTGGATGAGTTTGTAAATGTAAAGACCAAAAAAAAAAAAAAAAAGTGTGCTCAATGCTGCTATATTACATATAACAGTAAGTGTCCAGAAGAAATAGTCCAACATTAAATAAAGCTTGCACTCAACACACAACACAGAGACACTGCCCTGTCATCTTGGCAGCCTTTGTGGCTCACTGAACAGTTGCTGATTCGGCTGAAATGATAATCATATTACAGAAGTGTAGTGTTGACTGTTCGCACCACTTTGGGAAAACATGACCCAGCCTGTTGTGCTGCTCTTTCTGCTTCAAAATACACCTCAGAGCTTGTTATTGGCAAGCGAGACAATCAGCTGTGTAACAAAATCCAAAAGTAAAAATGCATCAATCACATTTTTCACAAATGTTATTGGGGGAATCTGAAGTCATGTAGGAGGCCTTTTAAACTTATTTGTTATAGCGCATAAACATCGTTAAACACATACAGTTGTCTTAAAGTTAAGGTGTACTTTGTACATGAAATATTAAAAGATAACTTTACTCGGCTATGCCACCATTACCCACTCACTGTGACCTCTGTGCATTATAAATAGATATATTATATTATATATATACACAATAGACATATTCCCATTGAAGACTGCCTTTGCCCCTGTATTCCCACTGTGTGGAGATGATGGCCCCGGGACATGTGCGGTTCGTCTTAATAACAGGAAACATGGCCTCCACTGCAGAGACTAATGAGACGCTGCCCAGAGCCTGAGACACTGATTACAGCAGGAAGAGTGCAGTTAACATCCACAACTGCCCTCAAACATCAGAAGAGCGCGGGTCACATGTCGCCCCTTTTTTACACGCCCCGCAGACAAGGGCTAAAAGGTGAGGAAGACATGGACGAAGAGAGGCTTAATCGTATAATTAAACTGGGGTCACAAACCAGTGTCAGAGGGTTTAATCAAAAACATCGAGGCTATGGTCCCCCACCTTTCTGTCTCGCATGTCCCTTGAGTCTTTATTTAAACTCTGAAATTTGCCCCCTACCTCAAGGGTGGGGCTGATTATTTAGAAATAAGAAAGACATAGGTTTAATAGTGTATTGTGGTCAAAATAAAAGCATATTCTCAAATTAAAACCTTGAACATTAACTTTCTTTCTAGGGCTGAATGATGTGGACAACATTTCATATTCATGCCAGATATCTCGATATGATACAACTATGGGTTAGGTGAAAACCAAGCATTTTTTAGAAAATAAAAACATAATACAAAAGAGTGCAGTTTTATTCATGAAATCTATATAGTTTATATCTTGCTTTTTCGATTTTAATGTTCATATCTCAATATGATAAATCGTTGCTTTTCGATATTAATATCTTGAATGTTCATATCTCGATAGCGATACAATAACGATTTATCTTTCAGCCCCATTTCTTTCTATCAAAAATAGAACATAATTTCATCTTTTTTAATCTGAAATACTGTACCCCCTGCACAGTACCCCTGGGTTGGAAACACGGAGCTGGACAACAGTGGGTCAGTAGTTAGAGCAGTCATCCACAGTTTCCTTAATATTTGTTCACAAAGTAATGCATGTCCCGGCATGCCAGCTCAGCCTTTCTGCAAAACAACCTTGGTGAGTTCATCAAGCAGTGCTGCTCCGTGTTGTCACTTGTCAAATTATAACATTCAGATCATCCACAGGATCGGACTGGTTTGCATAGAAGGTTTCTACATGTTTTTAACCAGAAAAGTTCCCACCCAAGTCAGAAATGTTTGTTAAATCACCTCTCAACATAATGAGGCCGAGAGACGCTCAGGCCAAAGACTTGTCACCTTGAAGACTCGTGCATTTTTTACTCGATTCGAATATGTCTCATTGCTGAGCAGTGTTAGCACAAAGGCAATGTGCCAAAGATAATCCCTTTATCAGCACGGTGTCTTACTGGAAACTCATCAGCGTGAAATAACCCAGCAGACATAATTAAGTCTTAAATAAATGGCAAAAAATTGGCAAAGCTATTACTGCAGACAGTGGCAAGTATGTAGCGCAGCATAATGCTAAGGCTATCAGCATTGCATGACATGGTCAAATTATATCTCCTCAATCAGGAATGAAGGGAAATAGGTAATGTTTTCTGTAGACTTAAACTCTGACGAGGACAGCAAATATGTCTGTCTATCAGGTAATCAAACAGAATTTTAGAAGTTCATGAAGTCAAGATATGCTATAATCCAAAACCTGCATGAATGGAGTGGGTTGCATCAGGAAGGGCATCTGACATCTATTCCAAATGTCCGAAATAAATGTAATCAATAAAAGCAAGAGCTCAGCCAAGTCATGATGACAGTGAACTTGATTGAAACCAAAATCTCAATTTCTGCTGCATCGTTTCCTTTATCCACAAACCAGTTTACAGCAGCCAAGGAAATGTTTCAGCATTTTCCATCAAAACATTGTACCTTCCTTCTGACCGGGAAACTGGCTCAAGACGGACAGAACATTTCACGTTAAAATGACCATCATTATGTAAGAATGATTTTAGACTAAATGAATAATATGCAGAGTAGGGGTGTCATGATTTCAATTTTTTGTGTCACGATTATTATGAAAGAAAATATTGCGATTTTACGATTATCGACCGAATGAAAGGAAAGAACTGATATTTTTAGTTTTTGTCTTTAAAGCTTTTTAATACTTGTAAACATTCACGGTTTCTAAAAATGAAAAATGCTTTAAGATTGTTTGCATTAAAATAAATAGGCCTACATTGAATAATACAAAACAATGTCAACTTTACTTCTTTATAATGACCATAATTATTTACTATAATATAGTAAAATAATTATGATAATTATGGTCATTTTATTGGGCCACAAGCTAGGCTAGGTTTCCTGTTCTCAAAGTTATGCTGTTGCTTAATTATATGTCAGATGTTTTGATGAACAGAGAATGAAACGTGTTTACAAAATGACTAAGGAGACTCTTTTGAACAGCTGATTTCCACATGTGTGCGGTTTCACTTTCCTTTCTGTTACGCTAAAGCAGGGTGGAGCGTGTCATCTTTTAGTTTACATCCTGAACCAGTTGTGGCTCAGGATGTAAATTTCCGAACATTTGGACAACTTTTTGGGGACTTATGCAGTTCGTTACCTTGACCTGGACATTTACAGCAAAGGATTATCTCAAAGATGTCTATTCCGCACTATTTTACCATGTCTGGAAGTCACTGCTGCGTTAAAAACTGCTCCAATACCTCACACGATAGATGTGGAAAACGTAGGAACAATGGGATACCGTTTTTTAGGTTACAGAAATGGACACAGCATCGAGGAGCGCAAGCCTCACTCTGACCTGTCAAAACATGTTGGAACCGTTTGTGTACATTGAACCTCTCGTAACAATGTAGTGTTTATGAAACGCGCACTTTATTACTTTGTCATTTTGGTCAAGAAGTGTCCGCTAAATGCAATGTAATGACAACACACTAAAACGCATGTGAAGAAACGTACTTTTGCCAGTACAACGCTGTTCTCACCAGCTGGAGGCTTGTAGAGCAAAGTCCTGGACCCAGCCACAGCAGAAAGTCTCGTATCTTTCCAAAGACTTGTGGCTTTTAAACTCCTGCATCGTGTAGTAACTTACACCAAATACAAGGTAATTTACTATGTCCATGTATGTGCACGGAGGTAAATGGTCCAGGTCTCCGCTGCAGGGCGCTCGTATGGGTCGATGTTTTGGATGTCCGCAAGCTTCTCCAAAAACCGCTGTTTTGCGCTTGGTATGATCTTGTTCCTGTAAGGTCGCTTTTCTTTCACCTTATCTCTTTGCATTGCTTTACTTTCTTCCTTTTCGTTGTCGTATTCGTAGTGCCGTGTCCGTCTCGCCGAAAACGTAAATGCGCAAAATTTAAAGTGCTCTGGAATATGAGGAATGCGTGATGCCCCTAATCGGCTTCCAACATGGGCGACAGGCTCAGAGCCCCCCCCCCCAAATCACCCCAACTCGGGACGCGACTCCTCATTCTCAATATCAGCGCCTTTTGCTGCAACTTTCTGACGACAGGATTTGCATAACGGATGTTCCATCGACAACAACAACGCCATGGTCATCTTTTGGATACATAAAGAGGTCTCACACTGCTGACTTCAATCGTTTTTGGGTGGATAAAACACTGGAGGAGAACGTCCGTCTGCTTTGCTCAACTACCGGTGAGTTTACGCGCCGTTTATGGCGTGCAGCGGCTCGTGCGTCAGCGTGAAAAATTTCCGCGGTAAACCGTGGCTTCTGAAATTCTTACGGATAACCTACCGCGTCCTTTTATAATCGTGGTAATCGTAAAACCGGTTAATCTTGATATCCCCTAATGCAGAGAAGCCGACAATAGGGCCTGATACTATGTTTGAATGAGAGATGATTAGAAAAGGTTAATTCTGTCCAATCATAGGCTTCGCTCTGCAGTTTCTAAAGCAACTTCTGTTTCAGACAAGTGCTTCTAATAAACAGCAACCAACATAGCATACATAACGTCTGCCATACTATGAGGAAAGCATAACAAGTAGAATGATTGCATAAATCCAATGAAAGGCTCACAGTGTATCCACAAATAGAGTTGCTAGAAGATTATGGACATCTGTTCAGGACATCCCACAAGGCAATAGTGCAATAAAATAATGGTAGATATAACAGATTATCATCACTTCTAGAGAAAACATATTTTGGTTTTGATAAAAGCAGCAGGATAGGCGAGTGTTATGAGGGCGGGACCTCACACCAAAACACATCCATCACTTTTACTCACTTCCACTTATTACCGCCGAGCACTGCTGCTGACCCGGGCCCCGATTTATATGACACTGGGCGCTCCACTGTCGAGGGAGAAGATTTAATGACCCCCCCGCTCCGGAGTTTGACATCAGTCAGCACAGACCTCTCACTCTGCCCAGTCAGCTGCAGCCATCTCACTCTGACAGCGACGAGATGTGTGGTTTGTATATCAACTTCTTCTGTGGGTTTTTTCAAAAGCAAAACAATGCAGCAACAGTAAAATGCTGGATAGGGCAGAACAGATTTTTTTTGTTATATAAATGTATAATGAAATAAAAGGATTTTTGATGCTTGAAAAGACACAAAATTGTTAATCGCACTCCAAACATTCAAAATTACGGCGGTGTTCGGTTCACACACTACGATGTCGCTTTCCTAACTTTGCTATGCGGATAAAGCAAACATCAAGTATAGCCAATGAGAGGTATTGTGAAGCTGAAAGCTGCAGATTTGAAGATGCTTTGATCCAGTAGTCTACGGCTGTGGTTCTCATCAGGTACGTTTGGGCCCTAAAGAGGGTTTCAGGACCGTCATCACTGGGTAGCGAGCATATGCCAAAAATAAATGGTTTGTGAAACAGCCTTATGCTCAGTGCTTGAATCTACATAACGTTATAAAGGAAATACTTAAATTTTATTTTGCATAAAATGGCAGAAAGAAAAATCTAAATTCAAAGAGGGGGTATTATGCTTTTTTCAATCACATAGCACCAGTCTATAGCATACTACAATGATGACGTAACCTTCTGTTGGTCTGTATATGCAGTAAATTAAAATAACTGCTCTCTCAAAATGGCTGTACTGAACGTCTTGAAATAGGCCTCTGTCTCTTTAAGAAGCTTTCCGACACGCCCCCTTCAGCACACTGCTGTGGCATCTAAACAACAACGCTGTGCGGGGAGGGGGCTCTGCTGAGCTGAGGAGCAGTGGTTGGTGGCTTGGCTGGTGACAAAAGGTCCAGAGGCGTCTCCAGGAGGTGGGGGCGTTCCTAGGAGGACTGAGGCATAGCTACACCTAAAATGGCTGCCGTCTAAGTTTTTACTGATTACTCAAAAATATGTGAATGAGCCAAGGCAACACTCCAGGCATGTGTTTAATGAGGGAATGACATAATAACATGATATAAAGCTTGAAAAAGTCAATTTTACATAATACCCCCCCTTTCAATAATTATTTGAATAGCAGCTTGTCATGAAGGAGGGTCCCAAAGATGCAGTTGAAAACCACTGGTCGACGCATCACAAATTGGATGAGTTCAACCCAATTGCCCATTTTTCTGCTGCCAACATGTCAGATTGATGACAAAATTACACACAGAGAGAGGGGTGACCAAGTGTGATTGATGTTCATGTTCGTATCAGACAAAAAAAAAAGGGCGAACCATTTATCATGAGAATTTGTTTCATTCTTGACGTGAAAAAACCTGAACCAGGTGAGTAAATATAATTTCCCCAGCCGTAACAAAACTGAAGATGACAAAATGTAACTGTAAATGCATTTCCCAAATTGTTGCATTACAATAGCTTCACAGTAGGCGCTCGCTCAGTGTCAACTTTGCCTTGACCCAACACAAATGATTCACTGCTCCACACACAGTTGTTGAGTGAGAGGTGTCCTTGCTAGAACATTCTGGCCCGAAAATGTTTTCAAGGGCCGCTGCAAATGGGTTACATAAGGACTCTTGGGTGCTTGTAATTCTTCATTTTCATGTTCGGGACATAGGAAGACTTCAAACTGCATAAGAATCCTTTTCGATAAGACTTTACCACTGACAGGTTAACAACGCTGCATCTCGTCATAGTGGCTTCTTTAAGTAAGAGAAATCTAAAACCGTTCAATGATAATGCCCCAATAGCTGATATATGGAGGATTATTCACTCTGACAGATAAAACTTATAAAATATGGTTCACAGGGAAACAACAAATATTAGGCCCGTAGTCATAATGTTATCCCTGATCGTTATACTGGACAAACGTGGAGGAGGAAGACTGAGGCTATGAATTCACAGCTATTACAGGCCTGTCGCTTCATCATGGAATTTATGGGTCAGCGATGATGTGAATTCCGCCGAAAATGTAATCAGTTTATTCGATTTTGAACAGCGGCGACCATTACTTCCAATTACTTTTATTACTGAAGCAAAACAAACACCCACCCACTCATTTTCTGAGAGGATGGAACAACAAAGGTGGAAATGGGTCAAACGCTTCGTGGAAATATTACTCTCATTTTTCATGACAAGACAAAAATAATCATGCGCTTGAAGCGATAGGACTTCTCATGAGCTGCAAGGGCTGTTTTCTGAGCCAAAGGTGATTCAATAGAGAGAGGAGTGTAGGGAACGGAGAACAGGCAGAATCTGACAAAGCACGACGATGGTCACAGAATATAGAAAAGCCATGAGGTGGGATTTGCCTCGAGGCAAGCTTCAAAATGTCAAGCCTTGAAACCGCAGCCAAGAAAGACGGATTTCTCAGCTGTGTTTGGACAATATAGTCAAGCTGTTGGGACTATAGGAAAAGTTAAGATCACCACACAAGAGGTGCTGTTTGGAGATACTTTTCCCCAGCTGTAGAGTAAGAGCGCAGCCCTTCTGTTGAGCCATCATAAGTTAGCCAAACGTATGTGTCTGTCCACTTATGTTTGTAAAAAAAAAGCATTGACCGTGACATGAGGAAAATTCATTTATGTTGGATCTTCATTATTGCAAAAAAGGAGAAAATGCCTTGGCAGTAGTTTGAAGAGGTCAAGGTCTGTAGTTTATTCAGCTAACTTTAGAAAGCACAATTTATACACAACCTTACACAAAGCTGTGATTGCATATTTTCTTGATGGGAGGGGCTTCCGATACAGCAGCCTTAAACTGAGGACTTTTATGGGAGAACAATTGTCCGAATACTCCATGTAACATCTGCTGCTGGCTGATAAAACCATGAATAGACATGGCAGAGATAGTGCGCTGAAGAAAGGAATTGCCCGCTCCCTCTATAAGCCACATTTGAAGATCTTCATTCAACTAGGTTTAAAATAAGAATGCTGTGCCCATATACAGGCATCTTATAAAATCCCATACTGTTTGGTATAGTTATCTGAAACTTGGTTATTTTGTCAAAATGTGATGAAGATTTCAGATAAAAATATATTCGGGAAAATGTAAACTGGCATGTGGTGCAGAGAAAGTTTTCATTTGTGTAATAATAACTAATCCATTATGTATTTAGTGATCTGCGTATATTCAAAATGTCACGCCCTAAACCAGTTTCCAAATGTTCAGCACTCTGTATAGTACTATATCACTCTGTATAGTAAATGTATTGTACAGTAGTTTGAATACCCTACTACGAGTACAACTACTGAAGCTCCTAATGTATAATGGTTAAGGAAACCAAAGTATGGCAAACATAATCTATCGTCTCTGTGCCGTAGCAAAGCTTTTCAACCCAAACCTCCATACAATGTTCAAAATACAATACTGTTTTGGCATGTAGGAGTCTTAATATTATCTGTCAGACTCTTGTGCTGTCTGCAGCCCCAGGGAAATACATGCTACTTCTGAGAGAAAAGCACAGCTTTTCTTTAGCTCAAATCAACATCAAGTCCATAACAAGATTACCAACTTCCCAAAGAAGCAATATCTGAAAGGTAAACTTTAATACAGTATGTCTAGACTGGAAAACAATATCACAGCACACATAATAATAATACAATCGACTCAAGTTGAGGCTCAAGTGGTGGGAATTTCTGGCGTGAATGAGAGTAATAAGAGTGCGCTTGTTATCCCACCAAAAAGCCATTGTTGCCGTTTTCAATGGAGGACCTGTATTTTCAAAAGACTTTGAAGAAAGCTCAAGTAGCCAAAACACAATGGTGTACTGTAGTTTATAACATGTGGAGAATTATGTCAATTAGACATTAGCTACACACCTGCTCCATCTGCCTACCTCATGTTACTGGGTGAAAATGACTTCTCTCTGACTGGATAGTGCAGAACATGAAGCTTCTCAATGGTGATAGAGGGAGTTTGTAATGTGTCCACAAATGTCAGGCATCCTTGACACAGAGGGGCATCGCTACACACAAACAGCAGGGGCTCAGAGATAGCTCAGCTGGTGCCGAATCAAGCAAATTACACATGCTTTTGTGGTTCAAGAAACAGTCAATAAAACATTTACTGGAAATCAACAGGATGTTATGACATAAACATTATTGTTTATTAGGCCACTTGTGATGTTGGCTTTGACTTTCGGCATTTCATTTAGCCTCACCGAGAACAAATAAGCCCCACCGATCATCATTTGCTGGTGACTTGCAATTGAAAGAGAAGATTCACTTTTGAAACCACAGGGGAAGAATGACTCCATTATGTTGACTACACCGTTCATCTTCGTGTGCTTCAAGGTCTCTTACGAAATGCCAGGCATCCAGCATTGCCGTTAACAACCACAGCCCATAAAAGCTTAATTAATCCACACCAAACATAAGGAGCTTTATGGAGACATGAAGAACTAATAGAGTGTGTACAATCCACATTTTTACAACTACAAATAATAAAGCAAGGCGGGTGAAATGTCTTGCCCAAGGACAGAGCGACAGAACAGATGGTTCTCCAACGAAAGTGCACGCAATTGTGTTGATTAAATGTCTCCTCTTGTTTTCTGTACGGTTGTGCTTGTGGAAGCGTATTCCAGCTACTAACGGTAAGCGGCCAAGTCAGTTCTTGCAAATTATTTAAAACTATGTGAAATATTTACTCTACTTCACTGCTTTTGGGGTTTGCTATAGGCAAGTCAAATCAGCCCTTACAGTTTGATTGTCAACGTGACACAAGTGGCAACATTATTTCATTTTATTGAATTAATCTTAATGAAATGCATACCTGTATTTGAGAGGCAACGTTTTGACTTCAAATATGGCCCAGCCCTGCGTCAACCTGACTAACAAATGCATTCTGTGCGGCAGTCCTCCAGTCTGCTGCATATAGTGAACCGATGTGGGATATCTTGCACGTTATCTCATTTAAAAAAAGGTGCAGTAAACAGACAGAAGGCACAACCAACAGTTACATAAGCAGGGCAAGGCAGGGTAAGACGGAGGACACACATAATCAATACATGTCTCAAATGAGCTGTGTGCGGATACGAACACTAGACATGCGGCGTTCAAATTGGCTGCAATATTGGGGCAAGGCTTACCCAGGGATGTAGAAATGTGTAAAACAGCCAAACAAAGCTTAGGTAGAGAGGACATTATATATTTCCCACTGAAAAGCTGCACGATTTTGGTAATGTATATCGTGATGGCATTTTCTATTACTGCCTTACAAGCGGATGATGGCAATTTATTTGATCCAGTATGATAGCGTTAGTAACGTTATGGACGATTAAAACACATATCAAATTAATGTATTTGTTTTTGGCTTACGGTGTCAAGTGAGTAGTGATCTTCTAAGCCACAGCTCATGGTGCCATAACAACCAGTGCTTCCGTTTCCATCTAGCTCCAAAGCTATGGTACCAGCATGCCACACTGGGCAACAAAGAATCTAATTTATGGACTTTTAAAAAAAAAAAGAAAAATAACTGTGAGTGAGTGATTTACTTTACAGTGATTTGAACAGCAAATATGAGCACTGGGCTTTGAACCAGAAGAGTCTTAACCATTTAAGTCAAATAAATCATCTGCACCTTTAAGTTGATTTTTTCAAGCAGAACGAATATAATGACAATGGTCAATCTTGGGTGAGCCACCAACTATTAATATCAATAAAACGATCCTTTCAGACATGTTAAGTGCTTTGAATAATTCAGTACAAAAGATGCAGTAAGCAAAGCCTCCCCAAGCCTGTCTCTAGATTTTAAAGGTTTTATTTCAGAGGTATTGGGAGAAGTAAAAACACTGTCATCCAACCAAATATGTAGTCAAGAAATCAGGCAACTGCGAAATTAAAATCCAAAGTGTCAAATTTTGTTTAGAACACACATGGGGCAAGACACAGCCATGTAAAAGTGTATGAACCATGCCTATTATGGCAAGTGGCCCAATTTTATACCACACATAACGCAAACCATGCGTCATTGCCCCCCGACTGCTCCAAATTGCTTGTGTTGTTAAAGGCTGCTACTTCATAATAGACCACACAGGACAGTACAATGAATTTAATATTGACTGCTTTACTCAATGGTTAATTGTATAGACCAGTGATCAGAGTTGCAATAGTTGTAAAATTAAAATTAAAATGAGTGGAAAAAATTCAAAGCTTGTGAACGTGTGAAACATTGTTGGTTACCATGGTGTCTTTCTCATAGCCTACCTGTCAAGTTCGCAACATTAGCCTAATAAAATATGGGGGGAAAGGGGGGGGGACCTAATAAAACATATATGTAATCAAGAAATGGGCATTCCACCAGACTGCACAGGCAAGCAAATACATATTCCAAGTAACTCACCTGTCCAAAGCTGGATAGGCTGCCCCCTTTTTCTCCCCCGTCTGTCAGTTTCACCGGTGGCACAACGCGTTTGGTTTCCTCTCCCGAGCTGTACCCCTAGACAAGACAAGAGTCAGACAGGGACGACCCGACAGAAGCAGCCCCGGTCAGAGCCAGCGAAGCAAATAGGTAGATGGGTGGGCCCCGGTCCCGGTCCCGGTGTCAAAATGCTGACACGGCAAAACTTCTTGTGGAGAAAAAACGTAAAAACAAAAACCGCGAAGCCGGTTAGGTTTTGGGTTTTACGCGTCCCGGCTGAGCAGACAGGCAGGCAAGCAATTGGCTCAGTTTAGCAAATTAAAGTCTAGCATTATGATTAACTCTGTATTTAATCGGGTAAACGCGTGTGTCTTCGTATTGTTTTCTCTGAGCGCGTGCTAATTCAATGCATTGAGTAAGCGATGGGACGAGAGTGGCTCCGTTTTAACTCAGCCCCTTTCGTGCAGTGAGGGAGTGCGTTCAAATACAATGGGAATTTGGAAACTTTGGCCATAATAATATAGCCTACTTTTAAATATTTTAGACCTACTATTGATAATGGGCATGTCAATGTTTGTGATTAGTCAGATATCCATAATATTATTGTTATTATTAGATTTATAAGTGCGTAACTAGCAATTAGCAAAATAGTCTAGTTGTTGTTTTCCCCCATCTTTCAAATAGCCTAGTGGACACGAAGGCAACAACGTGCATGACCTTTGTCCACATGCTGTAAATTAGTTGCTAAAACATCAAAGAAAATGTTCGAAGTTTTGTTCATAGATTGAAATGACGCAAATAGGGTAAAATATCCGTTGTCCCATTAAATAGTAAACAATTTGTGGGCCAAAGCATATCTGTGTCTTATTTGTAATTGATCACAGTCTATTCTGTAATGATTTGATGATGAATAGAATAGGCCTACTTCAATAATAACCCTAAACTCTGTGGTGAATAAATTAATAAATAAATTCGTTAATTCATTAATTGACTGATTGATTGATTGATTAAATATAAATAGATATAAACAAACTCAAAAGGACTGTGCTGTGTTGCCTTAGAAACATGGGGCGCGTTGGTAAATTGATAAAGCAACATTGGGCATAGGCAGTGTTTGGAATAACGCCGTTTAAAAGAACGGCGTTAGGTAACGGCGTTATTTTATCAGTAACGGAGTAATCTAATTCATTACTCTCCCCGTCGTTACAACGCCGTTATCGTTACTGGGTAAACAAAGTGGCACGTTACAATTCGACTGAATGAGCGCCGCGGTGTCAGCTCACGCAGCAGGAGCAGGGGAGAGGGTGGGCGGAGTCTCACGGAGTACTGTTGCATCGTGCTCTCTGCTCCAAAAACTACGTGTGTCCCCGACCCGCGTTGCGGCCGCGGGGGAGAATCGAGTTGGTGATCATTGATCAATAGTGTTGGAACTTATTTTTAACCCAAGACGCAGAATCGGTGGAGACGCGTCTTTCCCCCTCCCTCTCTCTCTCAGCGCCTTTTCTTCTTCCTCTGTCCGCTCCAGAGACAGCAGCCCGCTAACGTTCTGTTAGGGCATTTAACCTTATATTTGCTGATGATTTTTTCCGTTTTGCCTGATGAATGAACGGAGAGACTTGCACAATGCCTGTGTGTAAAGTCTGCCCTGATCGTTGGCAAATGTTTCTTTTACTCCTGTTCCTCCTCATTCTCTTTGAATACCGTTCAGTCAGAGGGGCCTCCCCCACTCTACCTCCCATTCAGGTCATTCAGTTACTATGAACATCTTTGACATGATAGGACATAAATACAATCACATCTAATTTCAACTGACTTTTGAAAACTGGAAAAAAAAACTAAAAACTAAATTCTTTGATATTTAGCAAAATTTTTTAAACAGTAACGCAAATAGTTACTTTCCTGGTAACAAATTACTTTCATTATAGAGTAATTCAGTTACTAACTCAGTTACTTTTTGGAACAAGTAGTGAGTAACTATAACTAATTACTTTTTTAAAGTAACGTTCCCAACACTGGGCATAGGGCATGAGCAGATCTAAAGCATATTGAATAGTACGTCTACCTCACGAACAAAACAACAATAATAACAAAATAATAGTCCCTAATAACATGAAGTAGACTATTTATCAACTTTAGCCTAATTGTTTCTAACCACTCAGCCAAAGTTGGGGAAATTAACAATGTGCAATAGTAAAGTGAAATGTATCTCTTTCCTTGTGCCTACATCTAAAAAAAAAAAAGAAAAGAATAAAAAGCTGTGCTTAAACTAGCCATATTTATCAACAAGGAAACAGTCTGCCGTAAAGCATGGCACAAGCCTATAGAAAGAGCCTATGCCTTGGGTGTGTGTAAGCCCCCAGACAATCATGAACAAAGAAATAGTTTTATAGTCATATGCTGTATCAAATGAATAAACTTGAGACATCACAATGATTTACATTTTTTAATTTAATCTCTCTCTTTTTTTCTTTAAAAAAATTGCTTATTGCAATGATACCACCAGGCCTTATGTCAGATTTTCTTTCTAGCAGTGGAATAATATTGTTATATTTCTTTTGAAAAAGGCTTAATCAATTGTGACCTGGCTAATTGTTGTTTATTGTGACAGTATTGCTCCCTGAAAGTTGGGAAACTTTGAAAAAGAAAATAATAATTAGAAATTGTATTTCTAATTAATTTCAATATATTTATACAGGGGCAGTGTTTCTGTGCCACACTGATTTACAAAATATGTCAGTACACAAGTAAGTAAACAAAACAAAATTATATTTTAGTTTACAAAAGGTCAGATCAACAGGCTTTTTAGATTTATTGTGCTTGAATACAAATTTCACCAAATGATGTGATTAGTACATGAACCATAAATCTGCAAAGTACCTCACACATCTCACCCCTGTGTGCACCATCAGTCGGGGACTTCCTGGCTCTGGCACTATCTCAGAGATTGGGGTGTTTGACCTGGGTTTCCCTTTTCTCTCGCGGCAGGTTAGCATTCGTCATTGGGACAAGCTGCTGTGGCACATTTGATCTTAAAGGGCAGCCAGCATCTCCCAGCTGCAAGCATCGGACACAACCTCCAGGAGTCTGCTCAGTGGGCGAGGGAGGTATTTTTGTGACTGTTTCTTAAAGGGGAAATCACTATTTTTAAGTTATGGCTCTATTAAGTAAAACATCCTCATTATGTATTGTTGTACGTGTGTATAGTAATCAGCCAGTGCACTGTGTGTAGCATATGGCTTGCAAAATGTCTGTGTAGGCTCTCAGTAGTACAGGAGTTCTCCATCTTCAATGAAAGTTCTTGAGTCATCATCTGTACTCTCTACACTTCAACCACAGACGA
Source organism: Neogobius melanostomus (assembly GCA_007210695.1). Classification (NCBI taxonomy): domain Eukaryota; kingdom Metazoa; phylum Chordata; class Actinopteri; order Gobiiformes; family Gobiidae; genus Neogobius; species Neogobius melanostomus. The sequence continues at coordinate 133,653 of VHKM01000144.1, forward strand.
TGACTCAAGAACCTTCATCTAAAATGGGTTGTCCATAAAAATGAAAATTTAAAAAATACATACAAATAAATCAATAATTTCCGTTCCATTCAGGGCAAAGCTTCACAAAGGTTATTAGATTGTCGGCCTCAAACCAATTGCTATAAAGAAAGACTACGTACCTTTTGAGACTGATAACCTGGGACTGGGAGGTAAGAGTTTATTGCCATCTAGTGGAAAGTTGTCCCTAGTACAAGTGAGGTCCGAAATTAATTTCCAGTTCACCTTAATATCACAGTAAAGACAAAGAAAAAAAAGAAGCTAGTTCACGGATGAGAGAAGTTGCATGGATTCATCACCTCCACAATCATTTCTAACTTAAAACTGTACAATGAACTTGAAGCACAATCTGCATTCTTTTTTATTTTTTTAACTGCCAACATGTAAAAGTATGACTGAAACTTTTCTGGTATGTTGCATCACTGACACTTGTTCAATGGACCCTTTGAGATCCATCACCCCTTATGACTCAACAGCGGGGTTTGCAGTTTTGCTTTAGTGTTTGCAGCAAATACATTTTCTGGACTGCACCTCCAATGGCACCATCTACCCATGGTTGTAGTATGTATTATCAATGAAGACGAATTAAGTTTAGTTTAAATAACAAAAGAAGAAAGTATGAAAGTGATTTTTTTTATTTTATTTCCTGGAACTGGAACTGCTAATCGGTCACTGTGAGACAAAAAACAAGGTCGGGGTTCACCCATCAAGTCCCAAGAGAAAGATCAGCTACAGAATATTTATATATGAATTTTAAAGATTCAAAGATTACCATATTTGTTTTATAAGGGGGGGAAAATAACCACAGGAAGACTAAAGACTAAAGTCATCCAGGGGTTTTCTATCTTTCAAGAAATTACGATTAAATCTGGAGAATCACCACTCAAGGCTGAGGTTAGTGCAATGATGCGCTGAAGTTGCCTCATGTCCTCAAACAGCATTGAGGAGGTAGAGCTATGTAACAGCCCCACCCACTCTCCAAACATCTGCTCTGAAATGGACATGGACAACAAAATAGAGGAATAGTGCTTATATAAAGTATTCTTTGCAGCACTGAACTGGTTATCAATGTAATTATTGTGATGAATAAAGGATATATGATAATTAGACATGAATGTTCGTGCTTTCACTCGTAAATCATTTCCTAAGTAGAAAGCAGTTCTTTGAGTCGTCAGCTGATTGTTTGGAAATTGAGGGCAACTTGCTTCTCACAAAAAAAAAGGCTTTAGGCATTAGGACATGTTGTATTCCAGGCTACCCCAAATGGATTGCCATTTCTGAAAGGATACGTCCAATACTTGAGTGCCATAAGAAACTCTGAGGTCTGTTTGGTCCCAGACTTCCTGAACACACGTCACTACTGTATATTGTTTCTGTACAACTCTGATGCTTCATTTCCTTCCTTGCAGATGTAGCATTAAATTTAGTATTTATGGAAGACTTACATTTGTGTTCTGGGTTATATTTTGGGCTCTGGGCTATAGATGTGTATTAAGTGGTTGCAGGCTGACCCTGGCTGCCTTATGTGAGGAATTTGAGCGTAAACTGTTGTTATTGGGGGTGTTGTGACAAGTCAACATTGCCTGAAGGACAGGAGGGGCTTCTTTCCCTTCAGCAGAAATTGAGATACATTCTTCCTTAATTAAGTTTTCACATTTCTTTCATAAATTTGCGCCAATTTAATGAGCAAGTAAAGAACACATTTTCATAACAAGGCATTCAAGTGTACTACTCAAAATCCAGAATGTTTCAGATGCCATATCATCCCCCAATCCGTCAATAAACTCAGCTGGCAAGTCCAGGCATAAACTTCAAACTGCAGAACACAAGGCCTCATGGGAGGGGTTATAGAAAAAGGACATACTACACTTTAAACTTAAAATCAAATCTGTATTTCTAAAACAAATATGGAAAAGCCAATTTTCATGGAATGTATGATGCAAACAGTAGCCTTCATCAAGTACTATAACTTCAAAATGACAAACAAAAAATCGGCTATTGCTATTAACGTGGGAAAAGAACATCCTTTGATATGTTTTTTACCAAATGACACTATATAAATTAACTAAATAAGAATAACAAAACATGGAATAGCCAAAAATAGCTTCAAAGCCAATTAGATTTACGACGGAGGACTTTTGTGCACCCCCATGTCTGCACCACCCTGAGCTGCTGAGTTGGACCGACGTGGCAGTGAGGAGAGAGGGGGCAGGGCTAGATATGTGGGGAGCACCAGCACTCAGTAAAACAGTACTTCTAGATTGTTCTATTGGAAATTGCATACAAGGGTAACCAATCTAAAGAAAGATAAAACCAACAGTAGTACGCGGCAAGCTAAGATGTGCATTTTTCGTTTTGTTTTGCCTTATTTGTCAATTATGGCACAAGTACAGTTCTTTATAATATACTAAAACTGATACCTTCAAAGTTAGGCTTGGAATGACACTAAGCTGGGATGCTTAGTGCAACTAGTTTTATTGTTCAAATTGTGTATTCACTTATGATGAAACATGTGATGATGAAAGATTGAGTCAGATGGCACCAAAAATGAAGCCGTTGTTTAAACATTCTTTGCTCAAAGGCTGGATTAGGGTCAGTTTTGTGCTGGAGTTTGTGCATTGAGCCGCCTTTAGCTGGGAGACTTTCAAAGCTGGTCCCGGATCAGTTGACTTAAAGCCGACCCCTTCATACCAAGCTGCAGAGTGGGATGTCCCAAATCCGAGCTCCCAACTTCCTGAGCTAACACACATTTGCTCATTTGAATATTCCAGTCCCACTTCTAGAACCTTCTCAGTGAAGGGTATATAGGCCCACGAGTGTGTTACTGAGACACTGCTTCTACCGGACCCAAAGGGAGAGAAGATACTATTACAATCTGTGCCAGGTAAGACTGAACTAGCTTTGATTTCATTGAGGAATGCAGAAGAGAATGAATGCTTTGTTTTCATGGTTTAAAGTATCCCTGCAGGAGTTTTCACCATTCTGCAAGTTTTACCAGCCGCTATGAGCAGACTGTTTGCATGATCTTATGTTTCAAGTCAGTATAAAAGTGAGAGGAAACTTTGCACGTCCTTTTACCGCTCCCTGTACAAAATACTACTACTTTTTGTTGATCTTGGATCCAAATGGATTTTATAGGTTATCAGATCTGATTTTTCTTTTCTCGGTCAGATGTATCAACTGAATCTGACACTGAATGAATGGGATATGAAGATAAAGAGATACATATAACCTAACAGTCAGCCTGTCTCCATCTGAGCCGTGTAACTGTCTGTTTCTTGCTCTCTGGAGATTACTGCATACACCTCTTGTCTTTCAGAATGAAAAACACAGACTTCAAAACAACTCAAGGTATCCAAGAAGTTAAGCCTCTCTGCAGTATGTCAATACAGAAGCCAATACAGTATTTTCCATTCAACATTAAAAAAAAAAAAGTAGCTGTAAGAAAGTCCCAGTGGTTCTTTAAATAGCTAAAGAACTGTAGGCTGCGATGTGTAAATAAGAGAGCCTGAAGGCATGTGATTTATCTTAACAAAGTCAAGAACAGTAACAAACAAAGTTAGTAGAATCTGAAACGATGGATTCCATGACAAAGAGACGGAGGACTGAGGGCTCATATTACAGCCTGGAATCAGCACACAGCCTCACTCTGAGTGGACCGCTGCTCCAGCTGTGCAGGCCTCGGCTGCTGCTGACGTGGCTCCAACATGGAGTCCGTCTGTGGCCCCACCTCGTAAAGGCTCCTCAGCCAAGTCTCTCAATTACTTATTTACATTTTACAGTAACATTTACTGGGACTTCACTCTAAATTCACACAATGTTGAAGTGATACATCATGAAGGGTTTCAGGATTTAGGGTAAACCTTTATTTCCATGTGTTGTGTGCAGGCCGCTCTAGCTGCTGTTGGAGACAGACAGGATGTGGATGACTAATGTTGTAGCTCTGTGCCTCCTGGGCCTGGTGGCCTCTGCAGAGGACAAGAAACTGAGCAGCCATGCAACCATTCTGGCTGATAACAGTGCCAACCTGGCCTTCAGGTGAGATCTTATTTTACATGACTGCTACCACATTAGTATTACTGATCTAAACTAGTATATAACAACTTTTAACACTTTCCTTGCAGCCTTTACCATAACATGGCAAAGGAAAAGAATGTTGAAAACATCTTGATCTCTCCTCTGGTTGTGGCCTCTTCTCTGGGTCTGGTGGCTCTTGGAGGGAAGGCGTCTACTGCATCTCAAGTGAAAACTGTCCTGAATGCTGACAAGCTGAAGGATGAACAGCTGCACTCTGGACTGTCAGAGCTGCTGTCTGAGGTGAGGATCTTGATATGCATATAGTGCAATATGTAATATATGGGACTGCTCTTGTAAATACTTATTCTATGTCGTCTCTTCAAAGGTGAGTGATGCCAAGACTCGTAACACCACATGGAAGATCAACAACCGCCTGTACGGCCCCAGCTCTGTGTCCTTCGCCGACACGTTTGTGAAGAACAGCAAGAAACACTACAACTACGACCACACAAAGATCAACTTCAGGGACAAGAGGAGCACCCTCAACTCCATCAACGAGTGGGGCGCCAAGTCCACCGATGGCAAGCTGCCAGAGATTACCACAGATGTGCAAAACGCTGACGGAGCCATGATTGTCAATGCAATGTTTTTCAAACGTGAGTAGTTAAATTCATACTAAATAACCACTGATCCTTACATGTGTTTGACAATGTAAATGTAAATGTTTTTATGTGTTTTCCTCACAGCCCACTGGCACGAGAAGTTCCATGAGAAAATGGTGGACAACCGAGGTTTTCTGGTCACCCGATCCTTCACTGTGGGAATTCCCATGATGCACCGCACTGGTAAGATCTTAAATTCAGCAGAAATGTCAGCAAAATTCAACACATAGTCAGAAACAAACAAAACAAACAACTGTTCATGACGTTCATGTCAGAGGACAAGAAAAGGTTATGTGATGATGGATTGTCATTTGGTTCAGACAAAACGTAAACATTTAAATATTTAGGCGTCTTTTATTTAATTCTATCTTATGTGTCTTAGAACTGAAACTTGAATCATAATTTTATGTTTACCCCCTCAGGCCTGTATGACTTCTATGAGGACACGGAGAATAAGCTGTTTGTGCTGAACATGCCTCTGGGACAGAAACAGGTCTCCATGATCTACATCATGCCCTACCACCTGGAGCCTCTGGAGCGACTGGAAAAACTTCTGACCAGGAAACAAGTGGAAACATGGCTGAGCAAGCAGGAGAACAGGGCTGTTGCCATCTCCCTGCCAAAGATATCCCTGGAAGTCAGCCACAACCTGCAGGTAAACACAGGATCATCAGAGGGCCCTGTTAAACTGACCATTCTCTACCACTACTACGCTTGTTGTAATGTGCATCTATTTTCAATATACTGTAATTTAAACGTACATTTTATCTTTCAGAAACACCTCGCTGATCTGGGTCTGACTGAGGCCGTGGACAAATCCAAAGCCGACTTTTCGAACATCTCTGGAAAGAAGGACCTGTATCTCTCCAACGTCTTCCACGCTTCTGCCTTTGAGTTGGATGTGGACGGAAACTCGTTTGACCCCAGCATCTTTGGCAACGAGAAACTCAGAAATCCCAAACTTTTCTATGCCGATCACCCTTTTATTTTCCTCGTAAAAGATAACAAGACCAACTCTATCTTGTATATCGGCCGAGTAGTTAAACCAAAGGGAGACAAGGTGCGTGACGAACTATAATATAGTTCCGTTAGTGTTTCCAAAACAGGAAGTTGTTTGTGATTTTTCTTCTTTTTTTTAAGCTGTTACCTCACATTCCAGTAAGTTGGTTTCACGTACATGGAAATATTCTGATGAGCCTATAGTTTAATAAATGTAGCGAGCAGCATGACAATTTCATATAATTTGGCTATGGTTTGTTCTGAACATCTGTGAAATTACTGAGGCTCAAATGAGCAAAGGTGAAATTATGTGTCCATTATTTTACTTGCCCTTGCTGAATCTAGAACGTGAAAGCAACCTATGGGCAAAACTCATCATTGCTTTATACAAAATAAAGAGGTCCATTAAAAACCTAAAAGGCTGTTAGCTCAGCAGAGAGTGCTTATATTAAGTATGGCCTCCTCCTGTGACTTCCTGTGTTGCCGATTATGGTCTAATTATGGTCCAATTCAGGTGCGTTTTTCTTGCATTATCTTTAACGTTTAAAGAAGAAGAGATCTTTGCACAGGCTTTAGTGACAGTCTCACTCCAAAGTCTCCACTGCCTGTTTTGACAGCATCTGCCACTTTTTGCACTGACTTGTTCCTTTGTTAGCATTAGAAAGGTGGCAAATGTCTGGTGCTTAATTTATGCATCCACTCAAAGCCATCATTTTGTTGCTGTTCGGGTGCACAAAGAAACTATTGGAATGACTTGTGATAATTTTGTGAATTTTTCCAATAAAAATCATAAAACACCCATGTGTCTATTGATCCAATGGAAATAACTGTCCCAGCACATACTCATTGTGCCAGACCTACATCTGGATAAGACATTCAGGGGGAAAAAGTTAGCAAAAATACTCCACAAACTCAACAGTTTCAATTAAAGGAGCTCACAATATACACTCTTGTACTGTAGGCCAGTGGTTCCCAACCACCGGGCCGGAGACCGGTACCAGGCCGTGACGTATTTGCTACCGGGCATGAGGGAAGAAAAAGAAGCATTTTCTCCTATGTCTCTTTGGTCCACACGCCAATTAGCTCGTATATAGGAAACTCCTGATAGAAATTCTTCTTAGAAATCCTTTGGACTCGAGTTCATCTGGTTTTATTACAGACAGAATCAGAGCAGCCTCGTGCAGCTCCAACCTCTTTCTGTCACCAGCGCTGCTGAGCGTCTGCTCTCTCCCTTTCCCCTCAGCTCGCGCTATTTTTTCTAAAAGCAGGAAAAAGGTTGGGGACCCCTGCTGTAGGCTACACCATCGGCATGATTATTCCAACAGGTTTAATCAAGAATGATTTACTGAGAAAAAGTAAACAGGTGAATGTCAATAGAGAGAAGGAAACTAGTTGCAGCACAGACAGAATACATGAATTATTTCCAGTCGAGTGGAGGGCATGCATTCCTGATCTGGTATGTGGAGATTAGAACAAACACAGATACTCGGCTTCAGTTGCTGAACTACAAGATAACTAGGCAAACCTTGCAAATGAAAATATACGGTTGCGCTCATGGGCCACTTTTACCACAGTCTAAAAATAAAAGGCCTGTCTGTGGAGGACAGAACTGGAGAACAAGGCTCTCATGGGGAGCAGTAAGCAGTTTAAGAAGGCAGTAATATATTGTCCCCAAAAGAAGCTGCATAATAATGAATCTCTTCAGTAAGAAATAGTACTGTAGTATTTAAGTCTTAGAAGTAAAAAAAAAAAAAAAAAAAAAAAAGGTAACAAAAAAAATAGAAACACTGAACTGCATGTTGTTTTAGGTCAACTGCGCCCTCTTCTGGCGGGTAATGAGGTGAAACAGGTAAAGAATAAATGACTTGTGGAGGATGTTTTATAAAAGTGTAATTTTCATAATTATTACTTATTTTATATTTATCAAAGATTTTGCATTGCCATGGTAACGCACTGTACAAGACAGGTTCAACATAAAGTTAATTACAGACAGACAGTACTTTCTATCTGCTTACAAAGCATTAACATTCAGCATTATACCATTTATATCAGAAAATGGGAGCAATGTTAATAAATAAAGTAACTACTGATACAATAATTGCCCTAGTTAAAATGTACTTGTAATACTTTAAAATTTGACTCACAGGGTTAAATCTATGGTAGTATAATTTTGGTCAAAAGACAAACAAAAGTCTGCTCAGCATTTACCACTGCATCTTTATGTCATGCACTTGACACAGTAAATGCAACATAGAGCACTTTTATAATAGGACAGGATTTCTATAGCCCTTTTACGAAAACTCTAGACTAAGGGGTTTAACTTCTGCCAGAATTAGCTCCAGGAACAAAATGTTGCGGCTAATTTCCTGGTGACCAGTGTAGGGTAACGACTATTTCCTGTCCACATATTTAACCTACATGAAAAATAAAATACAATAAAGATAAAAACAAACGAAACATATGAAAATTTACTGAAATGTAAAGCGGAGCTTTTTATACAGTGCCTTGCGAAAGTACTAATACACCTTGAACTTTTGCACATTTTCTCAAGTTTATAACCCTAAACATAAAGATTTTATTTTGAATGTTTTACTGAAAGTTCACACACAAGTAACAGACAACTGTGAAGTGAAAGCAAAATGATACATGATTCTGTTATTTTACAAAAAATAGAACAGTGAAAAGTGGGGCGTGCACAAGTATTCATACAGCATGAAATAATACTTTGTGGAACCCCCTTTTGCTGCAATAACAGCAGCAAGTCTTTGGGGTATGACTACAAGGTTTGCACATCTAGAGCAGTTTTCAGGTCTTTCCACAGATTTTCAATAGGATTTAGGTCAGGACTTTGACTGGGCCATTCTAACACATTAATATGTTTGTTTTTAAACCATTCCATTGTAGATTTAGCTTTGTGTTTAGGGTCATTGTCCTGCTGGAAGGTGAATCTCCGCCCCAGCCTCAATTCTCTTGCTGACTCCAGCAGGTTTTACTCCAAAATGTCCCTGTATTTGGCTCCATCCATCTTTCCAACTATTCTTACAATCTGCCCAGTCACCGCTGAGGAAAAGCAGCCCATGGCATGATGCTCCCACACCATATTTGACACTGGGGATGGTGCACTCAGGACGATGAGCAGTGTTAGGTTTGTGCCATACATAACGTTTTGCATTTGGGTCAAAAAGTTACATTTTTGTCTCATCTGACCAAAGCACCTTCTTCCACATGGTAGCTGTGTCCTCTATATGACTTCTAGCAAACTTCAAACGGGATTTCTTATGGCCTCCTTTCAATAATGGCTTTCTTCTTGCCACTCGTCCATGAAGGCCAGATTTGTGTACAGTACGTCTCTAGTTGTCCCATGTACAGATTCCCCGAGCTCAGTGGCAGTAAGTCGCAGCTCCTCCAGAGTTATCTTGGGGCACTTGATTGCATTTCTTACCAGTGCTCTCCTTGTTCGGTCTGTTAGTTTAGGTGGACGCCCGTGTCTTGGTAAGTTCGCAGTGGTGCTATACTCTTTCCATTTCCGAATGATGGATTGAACAGTGCTCCATGAGATGTTCAAATCTTGGGAAATCTTTGTATAACTTAACGCTGCTTTAAACTTCTCCACAGCTTTATCCCTGACCTCTCTGGTGTGCTCCTTGGCCTTCATGATGTTGTTTAGTGACCAATACACTCTGACCATAGCTCTGAGGCCCTCACAGAACAGCTGGAATTATACTGAGAGTAGATTACGTACAGGTGGCCTCTATTTAATGGTTAGGGCAAGGTGTGAACATTCTGCAGTCATTAGGAATGTTATAAAGGCAATTTAATGCACTCAGAAAATGCTCTATGAATACTTATGCAGACCCCACTTTTCACATTTCTATTTTTTGAAAAATAACAGAATCATGTATCAATTTGCTTTCACTTCACAGTTGTCTGTTACTTGTGTGTGAACTTTCAGTAAAAAATTCAAAATAAAATCTTTATGTTTATGGTTGTAAACATGACAAAATGTGCAAAAGTTCAAGGTGTATTAGTACTTTCGCAAGGCACTGTAATTTGAAATTTGCTCAGATAGTGGTTCTATTTTATTAATTTGGTCAACATCAAATTAACGTTAGCCTTTAGCATTAAGACTAAAACACCTACATCTATAAACAAAGAAGTCTCTTCAAGAATCCAATATAAAGGTTTCTATATGTTGCAAAAGATGCATGTTTTCTGCCATGTACAGTTTAATATCTAATTATAATTCAAAAAAATATTGAATTATAATTCAAAAATATTTATATCAACAAGACATGGCTAATTCCCTATAGAAATAAACAAGGACAGGAAAAAGTTATTACCCTTGGAAGTCAGCATCACATTGCAATGCAACATTCTGTAATTTGATAATTCTAAACTGTCACTGCATCATAAAGTGTCTTAGTTTTACTTTAGCAGCCAACATTTCCAGCATCGAAGTGCTAATAACATTCAGCCAGCCACAACACGAACCAGCGCTTAGTGTGACGTCATGAGTTGAGACCTCATTGTCAAACCATTAACTGCAAATATCTAGTGATCAAAATAGGCATATCTGATCTTCAGTCTTAATGAAGTTGAAGTTGTAGTAGGTGACCACCCAGTGGTCAGTGAGAGCAGAGAAGTACATCCTTCTTTGAGAGTATTGTCCCTGTGCATCAGTAGGTAATGCATCCACTCTCATTACATTAGCACCATCTCGTTCTGCTGTGCTGGCTGCAGCCAGATTAGCTGTCGATGGACAATCCTCTTAAAGCCTATCCTCAAACTCTGTCTCCTCATTCAAGTCTTCTTGTCCACCTGCCGATTCGCCTTTCGAAACATAGTCTTGATTTCCTCTGTCACCATCTCCTGCCAGTTGTCTCTGCAAAAGTTAATAGAATACATTAGATCTGATAGATTCACATTACATAAATGGAACTCAACATAAAAGTATGCCAGGAAAACAAAGACGAAGGAAACACATGCAGAGCTTAAGACGAGGTTAAGATCAAAAGATTAATGACACAAGTTGATCACGAAACAATGAGATTTACAAACCATAGAGAAGAAAGTGAAAACATAAAAGCCACTTCTAATACAACTGCAACACCACAGTAACCGGTGCACATGTAACATGCAACATGTAACATGTAACACTACCTCTTCACTTCACGCCTTTTTCTCAGCTTTTTTTCTCTCGTAAGAAGCTATTTCTTCTGGGTTCAATCCATGATTGTCCTCACTGAACAGTATGTAAATAGTTTGTGGGTTAAATGCTTTGGGCCAGTGTTGTGTATAGCAGTAGTATGGCATTGATGCTTGATACATGACAGAGCCCCAGATGTTTCTTATTGTTACTTCAAACAACATGAATAAAGATGAAAGTATTGTGAATGAATGAATTAGCACTTACCCTGGTCTGATCTCTGGTGGTTTTGGTAGTGGCTTCGTAAATCCTGTCTTCCCTACAAGCCAGTATGTCTCTTCAATCCCTTTACCCTAAAAAACAAAATAAAGAAAGAAAGAAAGAAAGAAAGCTTTTATTCCTTTTGAAGTCTGGTATGTGAAAACTGCATTACCTTCAGTTCAGTCTTGCCTCTGACTTCGATCTTGTAGCCTTCATTGAGTGAACGAAGGATCTTTACAGTTGTAAGATTTACATGGATTCTATAAGCTGTGCAGAACCAAAATTTAGAATTACAAAGTCAACAATTCATATTGTATATAACTTACGCAGTCCAGTGGATTCCATTCTTGAGGCAGTATTGACAGTGTCTCCAAAAAGGCAATACCGAGGCATCGTCAGACCAACCACTCCAGCAACACATGGCCCTGAACAGATAAAATGTATTTGTTTTAGCAATTTATCCATAACCTTTCATAGACATCACAAGTGTTCACTATTGTTTTTAATTTCATTTGTGTATAAATGTATAACAATTTATCAATACTGTACAAAAATATGCATAAACGTAAGTGATCATCTGTGAAATGATGGGTTTATGAAAGTACTTTCTGTATATAGTATAGTAGTACCATAATTAGTATTAATTCAAAACAAAACACAAAACAATAAGAAGAAATAATAAAATGCCTAAAGGCTGACCTGAGTGGATCCCAATGCGGATCCGGACCGGGATTTCCGGCATGTGGCGCATCCGGAAGCTTCCCACGGAGCTGAGGATGTTCAGAGACATGTTTGCAATCTCTGCAGCATGCTTGTTTCCGTTTCTCTTTGGTAAACCTGATGCCACCATGTAAGCATCACCTATGGTTTCCACCTGCACAAATACAGGACTATCAACATCCGAGGAGTCATGTACAAAGAACAATCGTTGGGAGTTTGTGTGAAACATGAATAAATGCAGCAGAAATCTAGAGGTCTTCCTGAAGATGTTAGATCATCTACGCTGACAGGGTTCAATTCAAGGCTCACAACAGTGTTTGAATTTCAAACATTTTCTTTATCATCTAATTTAATTACTAAATCAATCAATATATATATATATATTTTTTTTTTTTTGATCAATGAATCACTTGAGTGAGAATTATGCTATGCACATGATGCCTTGCCAACCAATTACTGATTTACACATATTTATTTCACATATTTCAGACCTTGTAGACATCATGGTTGCTGAGCACAGCGTCGAACAGTGAGTACAGGTCGTTGAGGAGGTCGACCACCTCGATGGGGTCGCTGAGGGAGGAGATGGTGGTGAAACCAACAATGTCACTGAAGTAAATCGTGACCTGATCAAAGTACTCCGGCTCCACTGTGGCGCCTGTTTTCAGAGCCTCCGCCACAGAACTACAAAGACATACATTTAGTTCATAGTTTTAAAACTTCTGCTACCAAAGAGAAGTTTTAAATCTATTCAGAGTCAGTGAATATCTGAAAAATGTGACTCACGGTGGGAGCATTTCTGACAGTAGTTTCTCTGTCCTTTGTTTCTCTACCTCCAGCTCCTCTGTTCGCTCCCTGATCAGGTCTTCCAGGTTAGAGCTGTACTGTTCCAACATCCGAAGCATGGAATCAATGATGTTAGTCTTCTTTCCTTTGTTGATTATCTTGAACTAAAAACAAGGGTTTTACACTTAAGCATGTTGTGAAATTCATCGTGGAAGATGTAGCAGAAGTTACAGTATAGTAGTTTAGTATTAGTGTGTAATTTTACCCTGTCAAAGATCTCATCAAAGTTGGGTCTGCGATCAGGCTGCTCACTCCAGCACTGTTTCATGAGCTGGATACACTCCAGAGGGGCCTGGTCAGGAGCCACAGTGGGACGGCACATCGGAGGAGGCTTCTTCACTTTACGGATGATCTCTGAATGATTAAAGGTCATAATAATTATCATATTATAATATACCATATTACAAACTCATCATACTAATTTTAAGCTGTAAAATAACAAGAAAGCTTTATAGAAACCTTTGATGAATGCCTGCCACAGTGATTATAGAGAAACTACGAAAAGCATCAAGCTCTGGTTTTGGTGCTTCAAGATCTCACCGCAGCCTTTGATACAGTGGATCATGAGATTTTATTATCACGCTTGGAATCCTGTGTTGGGATTAAGGACACGGTTTTTAAATGGTTTTGGTCCTACCTCACAGGACGGCAATTCTCTGTGAGCTTTTTCATCTGCAAAAGCCCCTGTCGCTTGTGGAGTTCCCCAGGGCTCTGCTCTAGGCCCAGCTTTGTTCTCTCTGTATATGCTGCCACTGGGCTCGATAAAAAAATAAAATAAAATCCTTTCATTGCTTTATCGATGACGTCCAAATTGAAATTCCTCTTAAGTCAAAAAGCAGTTCAATGCAGTCTTTACAGATGCCTCCAGGAAGTGAAAGACTGTCTGAAGCTAAACCTCCTCAACCTAAATGAGAGCAAACTTCCTCAACCTAATGAGAGTAAACCACTGAATGGCCTGGCTCCAGAGTATCTGTCTGAAATGTTGAGTTGTATTCTGACAAGGGAATACAAAAAAACAGTCACTGGACCCAAACTTTGGAACAAGCTCCTTTGATCATTCGACCAGCCTCATCCATAGGGGTTTTTAAGTCCCTCTTAAAAATGCCCCTTTATGCGATGGTTTTCAAGTGAGTTGAACATTCCACATTATTGCTCTAATTTTTTTTATAGCTTATTTATGTACCTTGTATATATTTTTACCTCTTGTCTAAAACATGTACAACACTTTTGGCAGTGTCGACTGTATTTTAAATGTGCTATTTAAACAAGTAGGCTCACCCTGAGGAAGAAGTCCAAGCATGCAGTACGGAAGCCCTCGGACGACCACTTCCTGAAGGACAATGGCAAAACTGTACACATCTCCTTTATATGTCCCTCTGCGGGAACTGGCTGGATCCCTCAGAAACTCTGGAGCGGTCCAGAACAGCTCTGACAGATGAGACACTAGTGAAATATACATGTACCAGGTCAAAAAGTGAAGATTAAATGATGTGTTTACCTTCAGGCGGTGGCTCCTCAAAAGGGGCTTTCTGGGACTCCAAAAGCTCATTAAAACCATAGTCAGTTATTTTGAGGACAAAGCGACCATCGACCACACAGTTACGAGATTTCAGCCTCCCATGGGGAAAGTCTCTGTGGTGAAGGTATTTCATTCCCTGGTATTAATACAAATATTATTATTAAACACCAAAATGGCCAACAGAATAAGCACAAAACATTCTTAATTTTAAGTTTAAGCGGTTAAGTCCAGGCATTGTTTTTCTACCTTGATGAGGTCCAGCAGAAGTGAGGACTTGAACATCCAGTCCAGCTTAACATCCTCATTCTTGAGCAGGTCCTGCAGACTGCCTCGGGAGCAGTGCTCTGTCACCACCGCAAACATGGAGCAGTCCTGGAAGAAGCCTAAGAACGGGTTTACGTTTTCATTCCTAAGATCCTTCATCTGGGAATAACAAAGAAGATATATTCATATGGACACCAAACAATGATTATAACACATGATCACTATTCCAATAATAGAAACCTATCAAACAGTAACAAATGTAACCCAATTATTTAATTATGGAACAAAGGCCTAAAAAAACAAATAACTGCAGTATACCTTGGTGAAAATCTTGGTGGCACTCTGCTTTACTTCTTTAAACTGACCTTCCTCAAACTTCTTTAGCCACACCCAGTCACCCTGAAAGAAGTATTGTTTATATATTGCCTGAGAGCATCATTAATATTGAGTGTAAATTTAGATTTTTAAAAGTATGTGATAGGTAGGTTCAGCTCAAGTAGAAACAACCTACCTCATAGACAGCCACATTGGTGGTTTCATGAGTTTCCGTCTGCATGCTGTTCACAGAATGAGAGCGATCTGCTGATTTGTTGTCTATTACACTTTTACACTCACTAAGATCTTCCAAAGTGATTTTCTGTAAACCAGAGAATAGCACTTTTGTAAGGAACTGCCTTTTCTGTTAATGACAAATCAGAAGAAGCATCTTGGGGAGTAATGTGACTTACTTTGTTGCTCAACTGAGGGTTTATAAAAGTCAGATCTTCCAGGGTTAAAAGGATCCTATTAGGTCCTTTAAACATCTGGATTTGCTGAAGCCTTCTCCTGCAAATGAGAAACATGTTTAGAGTTTTCAAGAATAAACTCTACAAAACTTATGCCATTACATAAAAAAATCATTTGGGTAACATACAAAAAATACATATATTTTCAGTATTCATTTCTAACAAAAGCAGTATACTTATTGTGCTTTCTGATATTGAACAATATTGTAGTAAAGATGTTCAAATATAGTCGACGGCCCTCTGGTCAGACTTGCCTTACCCACCTACAGTATTTCTTGCTTATACAGAACTTTTTTCAAATAATTTGTTGTTCTCATTTGCGTTAACAAAGCCCTGTCACACTGGGTCACACTGTGGGAAACGGGGTCATTAGCCTATATAATTCTTTAAAAAGCAAAGAAAAAAAATGGCTAAATCAAATAAATCGCAAATAAAGACACTCCAATAAAATAGCACACACATGCTACCATAAAATAATACAAATTTGTACATATTATTTTAATCTACATGATCTGGCAACACCCCACATTTTTCTCACAAACCCCATGAGGGTCCTGACCCCCAGGTTGAGAACCACTGGTATAGGGGATGATATTATGAAAATAAATGAAAATCTTTACAATGTTGGAAAATTGCTGGTCAGGTGAGAGCCTACAAAATCATATTGTGCAACGTGTAAATACCTTATGAAGAAACTTATTCCAAGACCCGCAAGACCCAGTGAGAAGGTCACAACAAAGACAACAATGATGTATGTAACTTCTATACCTACAAAAACAGTTACATAAGTTAGAACATGGTTATTTATTATTTTACAACAAAACATTTATACACTTGACATAACTAATACTTAAACTAAGACAAAAGCACAACTTGTACCTCCTGTGCAGGCAATAGTGGGGTCAAACCAGCAGGCAGAATCTGAAGGTGGTGGGGCTCCTCCTGGGAAGAATATGGACTTTCCAGCAAATCGCAGCTTAAACAACTTCAAATCCACCAGGTAGGTTTGATACAGCTCAGCGCCCTTGTTATTTGTGTCTAATATGATATAGTTAGTAGTGACTTCTCCACTCTTGTCGACTTGAAACTTCTGGTTGAAGCCGTTGAATACAATGTTTCTAGTGAAATAAGCCAGATTGGAACCCGACAGCCTCATGCCAGCTTTTCGGGTGCTGTGGATGGACTGGGCCATGAGGTACAGACTGTTGTAGATGGTGCCAAACAGAGGGTTCACCTGAAAAACAAAGACACAGAAAAAAATGTAATATTTTGATTAACAGCAAACGCAGTAAGCACAATTTGATATTGCAGCTTTAAATAAGTTAAAATGTATGGTGTTGGCAAAGTAAATTCAAATATTTCTTTCTGTCAGATGCTATTCATAAACCAATATGCAACATTTACTTTTTCTATTGAGAAATCACACTCCTGACCTCAGGCAGACAGAAAAGCAAAATCTTTACTCTTATAAAAGGTACAGTAGAAAGCCAAGTAAGATTTTATTTTTGAAGGCTTCTATGAATTTGTCTGGCATGGTGGCGCAGGTGGCAAGATCATTGAATCTTGTAAAATCCCTACCTGCTCTGGCATCACAGGTAGCATCACTTCCTGGGATATTTTGGCGGCATTGAGCGCCTCGTAGAAAGATAGAGGCTCGGACGCCATGGTAACAGTGAGCACAGCATCGTAGGCCTTTCTCAGTCGACTGTTGTTTCTCAGAGCGAAGTGAGTGATGTTGTTGTAGGGCACGCTGTAGTGCAGGGTGTCGTAGGGAATGAACACGTACTTTCCAGATGTCAGGCCTTTCTCCTGTGCAGTAAGTAGGAAACTGGCCTGCTGTGCTCCTCCGATCAGGACCGAGTGCATGCACATGATGATTACTGTACAAAATTAGAAAATATGTCATACAGCCAGGTTTTTACATGGTTAGATATTAGTCAATTTCATTTTGTTTTTGTGATTGAAAATATTTTCTACTAGTACAAAAGAGAATTAAAATTTGTTTTAATCAAAGCAAACTCTACTCATTATAATTGGTTGCCACGGTCACGACAACAAATGATCTGCCGACATGTATTCAGTCAACTGTATGCTCATTTGAGCATGTTTTATGCATGCTCTTCCAAATATGACAATCTCAATTTATTCAGGCTTGAGAATATTTGCATGTGCTTCATTTTATCATAACCTGGCTCGGGGTTAGACAAATAGGAAATGCAGTCAAATTCAGTTACTGTTTCTATGCGATGACGTGACAATATAAACTTACCTCTAATGTTTCCTACACCCTCGATCTTTTGCAGCGTACTCTCCATCTCAGTCTCATTGCCGACAGAAGTGACCAGACCCACTGGGAGCCCTCTGTTCCTCAGAGCAGAGGCCACCCTATCGGCAGAATCTATCCAGATATCCTCTTTTGATGAAACTACTGCAATATTTGCCCACCTGAAGTGTTTAAACACAGTAAACAACACATCGGTGGGTACAGGCACTGTCCTGGTAAAAGATGGGTATCCAGTGGCTCTGTCCAATTCGTAGTTCAAACAGCTATGAGAGAAGAGAGCCTTATCCCAGTTTTTGGCCAAAAGTGACGCAGCAGTACAATATCCAGGGCTTGTGGGGCCAATAAATGCATCAGCTCTTTCTTCATAGTAAATAAACGCAGTCAGGGCTTTGGATGTCTCGCACGGTTCTTGCAGGATGATAAAGTCCATTGTTAGGCCCAAGTCTAGATTGGGATCTCCATTGATCCTGCTTATGGCCAGTCTGGCAGCTGATGTAGGGAATGCCTTGTAATAAATAGGATCGCAGTTCCAAGGTCCTAAAACTCCTACTTTGAAAATTAAACAGTGCACGCAGCAAGGGAAAGTCAATACTCCAAGTAAGATCCATAGTGAGAAGTTATAAACGCGCACATTCGGCAAAACGTTCCTTGCTTTAGTTGTGGGCACACACGGATGGCTGGACTCCCACAGTGGCCATTTGAAGTTTGGAGGGATATGTAGCATTGTCCTTCCAGAGTGTTAAACGCTAGTGAAACATTGTGTTCACTGCTGAAGTCAATAACGCCTGCCAAGAAAAGCAAAGCTATGGCAGAAGATCGAACGTTTTTACCAACAGAAATCTACTCAAGACGCACCTACCATTTCGTGTCACGTCGGTCCAGTTTAGCATGTGTTCCCTTTGGTGTCCACATCACCTCATCATTCTCTGCTGATCTTTCAGAGAGGTCATGGTGCTTTGGTGTTGGGCTGAAGGGGAGTGACAGGTGCCTCGGTTGCGTTTTTGAGACAGCTTCAGCACCCTGGAGAGCTACTTAGACACCGCAGTAGTCCCCTCCTCTGTGCAGCGCTCCTATGGGTCCCTTCACGCAGCGCAGCATATCTGAAGAATCAGTCGGGAGTTAGGTCGCATGCAAGACTCCACGGAGAAGTAGAAAAAGTACAAATTTGCAATGTGAAATTTGAAAAGTGCTCTAAGTATCAGCTTAACAGGCCCATTCAGGCAAATCCTTCCAAAGTGACCCGGGGGCCAAAACGTAGGTGCTACTCGCTAATCCATTTTCACTGTGGCACAAAATAAGAGGATTGACACCAGGCCTTAGTCTACTCTAAACCTTTGTTATCATGAAGGCTATCACTTCAGGTTTCAATCAAAGCCATTATTTTATGACCGCTATCTTTTTAATTTAAGAATATAGAGACCTGTATCCACAAATAATGAATTTAGACACAATTATTGCAATATTTCTTTTCAGATATTAAAAAAAAAAAAAAATCAATATTTTTTCTTCATACATTTATGTTTTTATCATGAAAAAAACAAATACAGATGTGTTACTATGGCCATAAACACATTCAACATCCAGTTAAGTACCATTCAACAAATATTAATAATAATGTAATTTTTTCTAACACTGAAGTCTATACCAAACCACATGCTGTTACTGGTGTGACGTGTGTAGCCGGTTAAAAAGCCCAAACAGATCATTGCAATCAGTGTTTGATTTAATGATGAATCAAACTAATTTGTGTGCCAGATCTTAATTTGATTCGATTATTTATTATTTATAACATTGTAAAAATACTGTTCATTTTGCCTGGAAATTAATAAAAAAAAAAAATCTATTGTGATATGGATCAATGAACAATATTTAGTGAGCAAAATATGAGGCAAATACAGTATAGCGGCATAACCTATAGATTTCAATAATTACAGCATAAAGATTTCCAGGTGTAGTTGAGGTCACTTGTCTTGCCATAGTGACAGCAGTGTCTCATGCCATCTGTTTTAATTGCTGTAGCATGTTAGCGGTGCAGGTCTGGCAGATTGAATTAATTTGAACCCCAGCGGAGAGGGAGTAATTAGACTTAACACAGGGCTCTCCTTTGTGGTCCCCCGGGCTCAAGTTTGGTTTTCCTGCGTCAGTCCTTTCAGCTTCTTCTAAAAGATGCTACCAGCCAAGCAGCCACAGCATTAGGATGCACCCAACAAAAGCATGACATTGCTGTTGCAATAAAAGTAAAATTGAAACTTTTTTTTTTTTAATAATAATAATCATACCCTGTGGCAGTTGAAGACACAATAGGGAGGGGAAAGGAAGCTATGCCTGCTCACATATCACGTGTCTTCAGTATAGCTGTCTTTCATCCCAAATGTATTTTTATAATCAATAATGGATGAATGTCCTGCAATTAGACACAAATAAAGGCAATGTTAATAAAAAAGTAATAATCAAATTAATCAAATAATTAGAAATACTTGTCTGTAGAAAGTGACTGCACCTTTGTTGACCCATATCCTACATAAGCTGTTGAGCCTCTTAAAGTAACACCTTAAAACCTTGAAGCGCGATGTTATCTAAAGGGCAAAATGGCATTGTAGGACTAAATATTCTCCAGGGAAATCCCAATCAAATTTACAGTATGAAATTGACTTAAAAAGTAAAACAGACTTCCTCCCTACCCAAAGAACAGTGCGTGTACACACTGTACAGAACCTTTGTAAAAAAAAAGAAAAGGAAATCAGTTAAAAAAAATAAAAAATAAAAAAATAGGCCTAGTATGATCAATTATTGCAATTTCTATAGCAGTCTAATATGAGGTTGTAATAAAAAATAAAAAAAAGTAAAAAAAAAGAGGTAGGATAAAAAGTTTGCCAAAACTCAGGTTTCAGGGTGACGCACTTGTGCCATCTAGTGGATTGTTCTGTAATTGCAGACTGCCTTCAAGTAGCCTAACCAGATTTTATTAACGATTAGACTACTACCAAACCTAGAGTTAATGTCTTGAACATGAGCTGCAAACCCCGAGACAACTGAAAGAATGGCTTCTTTGCCAACAAAGGTGTAACCACTAAGAGGTATTAATAGACAGGAACATATTTTTTATTTATTCAGCAGGTATATGTGTGTGAGTGTGAGCAGGAGGGACGAGGGAAGTGGCATATGAAAGAAATGCACTTTATGAATTGTGTAGTCGTTGCCTTGCTTGTTTTGACTGTAATGTACTGCTGTGTGTTTTGTATGTTCTTGTCTTAGTTTTTACCTGGAACTATGGATGGAAATTAGCCTTGAGCTAAATCCGGCATATTTACAGCACTAGTTGTCTGTTCATTAATATGCACTGACTGACCCATTCAAATAATTAAAAAATAAAATACATGAAATGTTTAAATGCCAAATATAAATGAACAAAAAAAAGAATTACACAAGACTTGGGTAACGATGCAAATTGCTAATATATGCTGTGTTTTAATGTTATATAATGGGGCAAATTTGGTCTGCTGTGGGGCTTGCAGGATTTACAGAAGAAGCATTGTTTTGTTTCATCGCTTTAAGGTTTGGTGCTGCCCTGTGAGGCAACTCACAGGGCAGTGATTGGGCTATTCAAAACAATTGATTGTTTTATGTTTACGTTATTAATCATATGGTTCATTTTGTATTTTATGTAGACCATGTTGAGTAGGCCACTTGACTGGTTTCAACTTTCGCATGAATTAAGGCGAGTTTAAACTGAGACCTGCATTCCCTACGGTGCGAGTCACATCATGCCAGCATGGCCGAATTTATGCAGGGGCTTACAGGGGCTAAGCCCAGGGGCCCAGCAGGTTGAAGGGCCCATGGGCATAAGGAGAAAAATGGATGCTCAGCGCGGGTTGTAAAAACTAGTTCCCTCTTTCTTTGCATACTCCCTCACATGTAAGGCTTTATCAGATGACTTTGTACCCAAGACTAAATCAGTTCTAAACAAGGTCTGAGCCATTTTCATTGAGTTGACACTGGGGAAAAAACATGTACCTATTAGTCTGTTAAAAATGCATGAGAATGCACCAAATTGCACCATTAAAATAAAATAAAAACTCAGGGGGAGGACTCCCAGACCCCATTTTAAATGTGTCCTCCCACCAGTCAAGGTTCTGCCATGAAGGCCACGGACCTCAAATTGGGGTCATTATGTTAAACTGTTCACAAATGTGTTCTTTCTTAAACTAGTGCAATCTTTAAGAAGTTACTTCCGCATTTTCAAAAAATAAATAAATAATCATTTATCCTTTCATTGGAGAGAGAGAGAAATCCGACAGACAGCCATACAGTACAGTGGGGGAAAAAGTATTTAGTCAACCACCAATTGTGCAAGTTCTCCCACTTAAAAAGATGAGAGAGGCCTGTAATTTTCATCATAGGTAACCTCAACTATGAGAGACAAAATGAGAAAAAAAAAAATCAGAAAATCAAGTTGATTTTGAATCAGATTTTTTATGAATTTATTTGCAAATTATGGTGGAAAATAAGTATTTGGTCAATAACAAACAAGCAAGATTTCTGTCTCTCACAGACCCGTAACTTCTTCTTTAAGAGGCTCCTCTGTCCTCCACTCGTTACCTGTATTAATGGCCCCTGTTTGAAATTATTATCAGTATAAAAGACACCTGTCCACAACCTCAAACAGTCACACTCCAAACTCCACTATGGTCAAAACTGCAGAACGGCACCAGGCTGGGAGGACTGAATCTGCAATTGGTAAGCAGCTTGGTGTGAAGAAATCAACTGTGGAAGCAATTATTAGCAAATGGAAGACATACAAGACCACTGATGATCTCCCTCGATCTGGGGCTCCACGCAAGATCTCACCCCGTGGGGTCAAAATGATCACAAGAACGGTGAGCAAAAATCCCAGAACCACACCTAGTGAATGACCTGCAGAGAGCTGGGACCAAAGTAACAAAGGCTACCGTCAGTAACACACTACACCACCAGGGACTCAATTCCTGCAGTGCCAGATGTGTCCCCCTGCTTAAGCCAGTACATGTCCGGGCCCGTCTGAAGTTTGCTAGAGAGCATCTGGATGATCCAGAAGAGGACTGGGAGAATGTCATATGGTCAGATCAAACCAAAATGGAACTTTTTGGTAAAAACTCAACTCGTCGTGTTTGGGGGAAAAAGAATGCTGAGTTGCATCCAAAGAACACCATACCTACTGTGAAGCATGGGGGTGGAAACATCATGCTTTGGGGCTTTGGGGTTTTTCTGCAAAGGGACTGTAGGAACCGATAATGTAATAACAGCCGATAACGTAATAACGACCCATAACGTAATAAATTTGACCAGTTTCAAATGTAATAAGTCGATAACGTAATAATGGACCGATAACGTAATAACAGTGGTGAGCCGATAACGTAATAACGATTGACCGATAACGTAATAAGTTATTACGTTATCGGCCTTGCAATGAGAAAATCCTTTGAAAATGTAACTACAGCCAATAATGTAATAATATTAATCAAGTTGTTTGATGTATCAACACAATGTGGCTACTTTTTCATGTCTTCTTTTGGGTTTGTGCAATATGCTAACAAAGAAGACACACACTTTTTTTTCATTAAAAGCATTTAATTATAACATCATGCAAGGATTGTAAAAATAAAATGGCTATATAGAACTCACACATTTATGTCAGTGTTATTGAGTGGTTAGGCTGAACAATAAACACACCTCCAGTGAGCAATAATATACAGTGTTTATATATATATAATATATATATATATATATATATATATAAACAGACTTGTCCTCACCCTCTGCGGGTTGTCTCCTTCAAGCTCTGGTCCTCTACCGTCGGCCTGGAAGCTTGCGGGTTCTGCGTAGTATTTTGCTGTTCCTAGAACTGCACTTTTCTGGACTATTTTTGGGTCGTAGCTTGTCATCCGATGGTTAGGTCTCAATGACATATCAGACAAACACTGATTTATACAAACGCCTTGAGTAAATTTTACATTTTATAATTTGGGTTGAGATGGTCACGAATTAGCTAACCTCGAAGGCTACTTTCTTTCTTTCTTTGGTATGGCTACTGCAGGTGCTGAATGCTTTTGATGTTATTAATATGTAGCCTATGCCAATGTTCAACTGTTCCATGCTGTTTAACATTGTTCAACAGAGCCAACAATTTACATAACAAAGTTGTGTGCGTGTATATACAGTGCCTTGCGAAAGTACTAATACATCTTGAACTTTTGCACATTTTGTCATGTTTACAACCCTAAACGTACAGATTTTATTTTGAATTTTTACTGAAAGTTCACGCACAAGTAACAGACAACTGTGAAGTGAAAGCAAAATGATACATGATTCTGTTATTTTTCAAAAAATGAAAGTGAAAAGTGGGGCGTGCACAAATATTCATACAGCATGACTTAATACTTTGTGGAACACCCTTTTGCTGTAATAACAGCAGCAAGTCTTCTGGGGTATGACTACAAGGTTTGCACATAGAGACTGACATTTTAGCCCATTCCTCTTTACAAAACAACTCAAGCTCTGTCAAATTAGAAGGAGAGCGTTTGTGAACAGCAGTTTTCAGGTCTTTCCACAGATTTTCAATAGGATTTAGGTCAGAACTTTGACTGGGCCATTCAACACATTAATATGTTTGTTTTTTTAAACCATTCCATTGTAGATTTAGCTTTGTGTTTAGGGTCATTGTCCTGCTGGACAATTCTCTTGCTGACTCCAGCAGGTTTTCCTCCAAAATGTCCCTGTATTTGGCTCCATCCATCTTCCCAACTATTCTTACAATCTTCCCAGTCCCCGCTGAGGAAAAGCAGCCCCATAGCATGATGCTCCCCCACCATATTTGACACTGGGGATGGTGCACTCAGGACGATGAGCAGTGTTAGGTTTGCTCCATACATAACGTTTTGCATTTGGGCCAAAAAGTTCAATTTTTGTCTCATCTGACCAAAGCACCTTTTCCACATGGTAGCTGTGTCCTCCATATGACTTCTAGCAAACTTCAAACGGGATTTCTTATGGCCTCCTTTCAATAATGGCTTTCTTCTTGCCACTCGTCCATGAAGGCCAGATTTGTGTACAGTACGTCTCTAGTTGTCCCATGTACAGATTCCCCCAGCTCAGCGGCAGTACGTCGCAGCTCCTCCAGAGTTATCTTAGGGCACTTGGTTGCATTTCTAACCAGTGCTCTCCTTGTTCGGTCTGTCAGTTTAGGTGGACGCCCGTGTCTTGGTAAGTTCGCAGTTGTGCTATACTCTTTCCATTTCCGAATGATGGATTGAACAGTGCTCCGTGAGATGTTCAAATCTTGGGAAATCTTTGTATAACTTAACGCTGCTTTAAACTTCTCCACAACTTTATCCCTGACCTCTCTGGTGTGCTCCTTGGCCTTCATGATGTTGTTTAGTGGCCAATACACTGACCATATCTCTGAGGCCCTCACAGAACAGCTGTAAATATACTGAGAGTAGATTACGCATAGGTGGCCTCTATTTAATGGTTAGGGCAAGGTGTGAACATTCTGCAGTCATTAGGAATGTTATAAAGGCAATTTAATGCCATCAGAAAATGCTGTATGAATACTTATGCACGCCCCACTTTTCACTTTTCTATTTTTTTGTAAAATAACAGAATCATGTATCATTTTGGTTTCACTTCACAGTTGTCTGTTACTTGTGTGTGAACTTTCAGTAAAAAATTCTAAATAAAATCTTTACGTTTAGGGTTGTGAACATGACAAAATGTGCAAAAGTTCAAGGTGTGTTAGTACTTTCGCAAGGCAGTGGCAAGAAAAAGTAAGTACACCATGTGGAATTTCTCACATTTCTCCCTAAATTGGTCACTAAATATGGTCTGATCTTTATCAAAATCACAGGAATGAGTAAACAGTTTCTGCTTAAACTATACCACCAAACATTTACATTTGATCATATTTTTATTGGCCATAACATGTAAACATTCACAGGAGAGCGTGGGATAAGTAAGTACACCGCCTGAATCTCACTGAACTGCAACAGTTTTGTAAAGAGGAATGGTCCAAGATTAATCTTGGACCATTAAGATTAATTAAAGATTAAGATTAATTAAATTTATTCCATGCGTGTTGTGAATGTCTCAGGTTTTTCTGCAAAATATCTTGATAAACTTGTGAATTAATTTTTCTATTGATGATATCACGTTGTCCAGGCCCTGAGGCAACAAAACAGCCCCACACCATGATTCCCCCTGCCCCATACTTCACAGTGAGGAGAGGGTTTTGACGTTGGTGCTGTTCCATTTGTCCTGCTCACATGATATTGTGTGTTCCTCCCAAACTGTTCAGCTTTGGTTTGCGAAAGAGCTCTTGGATGCTCCACAGCATTTCTGGAAAAATATTCAGTGGACTAATTAAACCAAAGTTGAATAGTTTGAGTGGAACACACAACATCATGTGTGAAAAAAAATGGAACAGCACATCAACATCAAAACCCTATCTGTAGCAGGCTGGACTTGCCACTAGATGGCACCAGCCCTAAAATATAAATAGCCCCTGCTTTAGCTTTACCGTCGTCTGCTTTCACTGCTACCGCCCCACGCACGCCGCCTACCGTCACTCTTCCGGGTAGTCTCGGAGCGTTAGCTGCGGGCGGCTCACAGGTATTCAGTATTCTCTTTATTGTAACTACCGTGTCTTTAAATAGTTTGTGATCAGGCGATTGTATTACTTTAGCTCCGGCCTGCGCCGCGATGTTCAGAGGCCGGCTATGGTGGCCGATGGCCTGGCTTTTGTCCTCCGTGTGGGTTCCTCCGGTTGTTTGTGTCCTGGCAGCGCGTGCCTCTGCGCTTGGAGGAGGTACGTGTTTGTTTTGGTTCACGCAAGAGTAAGTGATTACGTAGCCTAACGTTTCCTTTTTTAAATAGGTCTCCACGCAACACCATGGCTGTCTCGCCTTCTCGCCTTTTACCTCCTGTACCCATGTCATCTGAGTTATTTCCCTCCACTGTGATAAATCCATTGGGATACTCTGATAAAAGTAAATTAACAATTGTGCCCACGCTGGTCACAACCAACGTGAGAAGGAACTGAAACGTAAACCTGTTTTTATGGTACTTGGTATAAGGAAATTAAATCAAAATAACTTATTGAGCTTAACACAAAGTAAATAAATGAAACCTTATTTTTTTGTAATGGAACTGTCTGCCTCTTATTCAATTACGAACCTGTGTGTCTTTTAGTGCTTGTTAATTCAAGCTGGCGTTGTTGGTATTTTACTTATTCAAGTATATTATGTTTAGTTTTCAAACACCCTAACCCCTCGTCATGCCACATTTGGCGCATGTCGTCAGGATAATTGATTTAAAATAGAGGCTGTTCCATGTAAAAATAATAAAACTTGTGTATCTCTGCTAATGCAAGCAAAGGTAGCTGCCTAGTAAGTGGCTCTGTTCTTCAGTGCTGGTTTAGCAAATGCACTGTCCAACCTTTTATGTTCATTTGTGTTATTTCAAAGTGTGTATATTTGCATGTCGTTTTGTGTGACTTACTTTTTATTTGATGTATTTGTTATTCATGGACATAATTATGTTGACAGTTTTGTTTTGTTCAAAAACCACACTTTTGAATATGTTCAAGCTACAAACAACCTGCTGATGCTACCATTAGTGATATCTTGATTAGCTGTGGCAATGTGTTAACTCAAATTGTGTTCTGTTCAAAGGCGAGGCAGCTGTGGTTCAAGGACAATTGTTAGGGAGCCATGGGGCGGTGGCCGTGAGGACACAGCAGCTTGGGGCCCGCGGCAGGTGCTGTGCCCTGGCGGCCTCCAGTGGTGGCTTACACCCCAGGCAATGGTACGTAAAGTGAGATGAAGGATTCCTCATTTACTGTTTGCGTGTCGGCGCATCCATTGTTACACAAGTTGTCAGTGAGGAAGAGCCTCGGTACAGCTAGGGCCCAAGTAAGTTTCAAGTGATTGTGTCAACTGGTCGCTCTCAGGGCACCTCATCTAGCCTGTACACGGGGTGGTACGATGAGGAGGTTGCAAAGGTGTAACCAAACCAGTTTGTTCGTGTTGACGGTACACTATTTTGGCCTTCTGAGGGTGGCTCACACTGCCCTGACAGCAGTAGATGGTATGAGATGTAGGGGCCGCTGTATGAGCCGTACCCGTGTTTCCTCGTTCATCGCCAGTGCTCGCGCGCAGCTGTTACTGCATCGGATATGTAGTCATGTAAGTAGCCAGATTTAGTCTACTCGTTGTTCGTGTTCTCCAATTGTGTAATGTGCCGTTAAGGCCCCTCGTTCGTGTTGCTACGGACATTGGATGAGGTTGCATGAGCGGCTGTAGTAGCTGTCTCGTTTTCATTTTTTTAGAATTGTGCCGTCACGCAGTCCTGTCTAAACTTTTGTTGGCTGTGGCACGGTGCGAGGGCCCATGTCTTTGTGTGCGTGTGATGTATGCATTTGTGTAAATGTGTAATCGTCGGGACGCCGATTAAATTTGGGGGGGATGAGGATGTGACGGTGCGCCCACTAGGGGCGCAACGTAAAACGTATAAAAGGTCACGCCTGTCTTCGCTCTGCCTCTGGTCTTTGTTCTTCCGGGTGGTCAGGCCGGCGTCCGCTTGTGTTTGGAGCAACAGGCTAACAGGTAGAGCGAAGTTCCTTTTCAAAATTAATTAAATTGGTTTGGCCCTAACAAGCACTGCGTTATAGCGTCGAGGGGCACAACTATCCGGGGGAGCGCTTCAGCGCAATGCGGAACCACTGTGTATCGGGTGCGGAGGTCCCGAAGGTCCGGTGGATTGAGCCACTGTGTATCGGGTGCGGAGGTCCCGAAGGTCCGGTGGATGTAGCATTTTATCCCAATGCCGGGTGACACTGCGCTTCGGAGAGCGGTATGTTTTGGTCATAGCTAAAGTGCGGCGGGTTATGAATTGTTTTGTGACAAACTGTTTTATATATTGTAGGTCGAACTCCAAGCACTGGCGGGCCAGTGCAGGACTCTGCCGTCTTGTTTGTCCTCGTCTACCCGTGTCGGTTATGTTTTTGTTTACATGTGTGCATTCATGCTGTCCTGTACGCCCATTGTTGGGGGCGCCTTGGTCTCTGAAAATCATGATCTAATAATAACTATGGACTTCTGGTTTTAAACATGGAACTAAGAAAAAAGAGAAACTTGAGAAAAATAACTTTAATAAATAAAACACTGAGTTATTTAAAGTATGGAACCTGCCTCTGTCAATATTACTTACCTGTGGGCCTTTGGGGTTAATAGCTAAGGTTAAAACTGCTACTTGCTAGAGCTGCTAGCTATTCCTACCCCCCTGCACCACCCCCGGTTACATTTGGCGTTGTCTTGGCTGGATATATTGAAAAATCAAAGGGTTTGGTTCCATGACTTTTATTTTTGTTACAGCTAATGTGTCCAGTAAGCTAATTGTATTTCTTTTGTGTTTGGCCTAGCCTGCCAGTTGACCAGCTCTGTCATTTTGGTTTTGTTTGCATTTTATTTTGTATAGTTTTCTTCATATGCGTTTTATATGCATGTTTTTGTTTGATGTGCTTATATTGTGCCTTGATGACTATGGGGAGTTTATATGGCATGGTCTGTACCCTAATACACAACTGGAAACATGTTAATGCTAACTGAGGGACACCTGCTGGTTAAGTGTTTGTAACACGGAGTAATTATGTGTTTCTCTATCAAAACAAGACGGCAGTAGTTCGAGATTTAGTGACCCGGGAGAACAGAAGACCACAGCAACTTGGATCCTGCTGTAGCCCGCACGTGGAAGCCTCCGACGGGTGGGGTAGTTCCACGGGCGCAGGTAGAACCAAGCCTAGTTTTAATTTTTAAAGATGCTCCAACCTTAAGGGTGTCTCATCGGTGTGGGAGATGAGGGAGTAGTCGTTAATTTTAGCTGTATAGGCTGAAGTCCGTTGTTAGTCTTTGTTTAATATGCGTCGCCCTTTGCCCAAGCATTGTAACCCTCGAGAGGATAGCGCGTCATAGCCCCCTTCCAGTAGTAGGTGTTAGTTTTTAATGTTTTGAGGCATCGTCGGGCCGCCGATAAAACTTTGGGGGGAAGATGTGACGGTGCGCCCACTAGGGGCGCAACGTAAAACGTATAAAAGGTCACGCCTGTCTTCGCTCTGCCTCTGGTCTTTGTTCTTCCGGGTGGTCAGGCCGGCGTCCGCTTGTGTTTGGAGCAACAGGCTAACAGGTAGAGCGAAGTTCCTTTTCAAAATTAATTAAATTGGTTTGGCCCTAACAAGCACTGCGTTATAGCGTCGAGGGGCACAACTATCCGGGGGGAGCGCTTCAGCGCAATGCGGAACCACTGTGTATCGGGTGCGGAGGTCCCGAAGGTCCGGTGGATTGAGCCACTGTGTATCGGGTGCGGAGGTCCCGAAGGTCCGGTGGATGTAGCATTTTATCCCAATGCCGGGTGACACTGCGCTTCGGAGAGCGGTATGTTTTGGTCATAGCTAAAGTGCGGCGGGTTATGAATTGTTTTGTGACAAACTGTTTTATATATTGTAGGTCGAACTCCAAGCACTGGCGGGCCAGTGCAGGACTCTGCCGTCTTGTTTGTCCTCGTCTACCCGTGTCGGTTATGTTTTTGTTTACATGTGTGCATTCATGCTGTCCTGTACGCCCATTGTTGGGGGCGCCTTGGTCTCTGAAAATCATGATCTAATAATAACTATGGACTTCTGGTTTTAAACATGGAACTAAGAAAAAAGAGAAACTTGAGAAAAATAACTTTAATAAATAAAACACTGAGTTATTTAAAGTATGGAACCTGCCTCTGTCAATATTACTTACCTGTGGGCCTTTGGGGTTAATAGCTAAGGTTAAAACTGCTACTTGCTAGAGCTGCTAGCTATTCCTATCCCTCTGCACCACCCCCGGTTACATATCCTCACTGTGAAGTAGTGGTGCAGGAGAATCATGGTGTGGGGCTGTTTTGTTGCCTCAGGGCCTGGACAACATGCTATCATCAATAGAAAAAATAATTCACAAGTTTATCAAGATATTTTGCAAAAAGACCTGAGACATTCACAACATGCATGGAATAAGTGAGTACACCCTTGTATTAAATTGCTTTTCTGTAGTGGCAGATTAGACGTTCACAACGATCAAGATGAATCTTGGACCTCTTTACAAAACTGCTGCAGTTCAGTGAGATTCAGGCGGTGTACTTACTTATTCCTCCCTGTCCTGTGAATGTTTACATATTATGGCCAATAAAAATATGATCAAATGTAAATGTTTGGGTGGTATTAGTTTAAGCAGACACTGTTTACTCATTCATGTGATTTTGATGAAGATGATCAGACCAGGGGCGACAGTGGCGCAGATGGTAGAGCGGGTCGTCTCATGATCGGAAGGTCGTGGGTTCGAATCCCGCCTCCTGACCGTGCACATTGTCGTTGTGTCCTTGGGCAAGGCACTTCACCCACATTGCCTCCAGTGTCTGCCTACACTGGTAGCCCCCTAGGAGAGACCAACAGGCCCGGTTTGAACCGTGAGGCCGTCCTTCCGTGGACCCACCACCTGCAGAAGGAGCCATGGGGGCTGGTGCAATGTGATTTGGGCAGCTCCGGCGGCTGCCCCCACGACCCGGCAACGGACAAGTGGAAGAAAATGGATGGATGGATGGATGATCAGACCACATTTAGTGACCAATTTAGGCAGAAATGTGAGAAATTTCAAACGGTGTACTCACTTTTTCTCGCCATTGTGTATATATAGGGTAGGTTCCAGACAAACAGACCAACCGACTATCCTGTGGAGGGCTAACAACCCACCCAGGAGAAACCCCTTTTGTTACAAAACCTATCAGAAAGAGAAGCCAGACTGCCCAACACGGTACAGGACTACGGCCTGCCCCGACCAACGAGTACGGCTCAACCTTCGTCGTAGGACCTGTGTCGCTACATCGAACGTCCAGACACTCCTTCGCCCGGAGCTGCCACCCTGCTGTCCCAAGAGCTCTGCCGCTATAACATCACCCTGGCAGGGCTCTGTGAAGTTCGATGGCAAGGCAATGGCGAAACAACAGCAGGCGACCATTGCTACATCTGGAGTGGCCCCGAGAGACGGACAGGCCTTTATGGCGTGGCACTCGCCAATGCAAAGGCCCTCCGTAAGTCCCTCATCAGCTGGACACCTCTGAGCGACAGATTACTGTCGGTCCGCTTTCTCCACCAACAAGGCAAGATGACAGTAATCGTTGCTTATGCCCCCACTGATGTCGCTGATGAGGATGCGAAGGATGCCTTCTATGACCAACTCCATCAGGCTGTCGGCTAAGCCCCACCACGCAACATCACCATCATCCTCACCGATGCCAACGCCACTCGTCCAGCAGTGATCGGTCCACAGGCTCAGTCGTCGGCACAACTTTTGATGACAGGTCAGCACAATACAGCGGTAACCGCCTTCTCGTTCTCTGCGACCTCTGCGTCGCTGATACCTGGTTTCCTTGGAAAGTAATCCATCACTGGTACAGCCCAGATGGCAGAACCAGGAAGCGCTGGACCACATCCTTATCTCTCGACACTGGAAGTCGTTTGTCACCAACTGCTGTGTGTACCGAGGTGCAGAGCTTGGCAACACAGACCATCGGCTGCTGGTGGCCCAGCTCAAGCTAAAGCTGCGAGCCAACCAGCACACCAAGACTCAGCCCCGCTTGGACTCCTCCCTACTCAGCGATCCCAACATCGCCACAGACTTCAGTTGTGCCATCCGCTGCACCTTCGATAACCTGGCTACTGACAAAGTGAACGGGCAGACCTTCAAGGACAGTGTCACCCAGTCAGCTCACAATGTCGTCAGATACTCTCAACCCTCCCCACAAAAGCCTTGGATATCGGAGAGGACACTCGACATCATGAGGCCTGGCTCCGAGGCGACCTCACGGGGTATCGGCGACTGAACCGCCAGCGCAACGTGGCTATAGCTGAGGAAAGGAAAAGTTTTGGCAAGCGGAAGCTAAACACCTAGAGTCCGCGGCCATTAACAACAACATGAGCCGTGGCTTCAGCCTGCTGCGCCAAGCCTGTAATGGCCCACGCATCAAGACAGCCCTGGTGAAAGACTCTGATGGCAACCTCATAACAACTGAAGCAAACTGCCTCGAATGCTGGAAAGAGCACTTTGGCCTCCATCAACAGCACGGTACCACCCAGGCTGATCCCACCATCTATCGGCCACTAACGCTGCAGCCCCTAGTGATGTCTGCTGTACAGACCCTGTCACACCCGAAGAAGTCAGAGCCGCTCTGAAAAAACCTAACAACAGGAAAGCCCCCGGCATCTGTGCAATACCCGCTGAGATGCTGAAATCAGGCGGTGATAGCATCGTCGAGTGGGTTGCCCACATATTCAATTAGGTGTGGGAGACAGAGAGGCTTCCCAGTGACTGGACCAGAGGGGTCGTCCTGCCCTTCAGGAAACGTAAGGGTGACAGGCTAGTCTGCGGCAACCACAGAGGCATCTCCCTTCTCTCCATCCCCGGCAAGCTCTTCAACAAGATCTTGCTCACCCGCGCTTTCCCAGCCATCAGAAGCAGACGCCGTCCCCAGCAGGCTGGCTTCATGCCTAACTGCTCCACAACAGACCACATCCCCGCCGTTCGTATGCTGATAGAGAAGACCTAGGAATTCCGTAAAGACCGCCATCTCTACGTCGGGTTCATAGATCTGAAGGCTGCCTTTGACAGCGTCTGCCACGCCTCACTGTGGAGTATCCTACCGGCCCTTGGAGCACCACCTAAGATCGTTACCCTGTTCAAGCTACTTTAAAGCAACGCACAGAGCTGTGTCTGTATCAACGGCAGAGACTCCGACTGGTTTCCCATCTTCAGGGGTGTTCGCCAGGGCTGTGTGGCTGCTCTTGACCTCTTCAACTGCATCATTGACCATCTGATGTCCAGGGTTTGTGAATTGGTCCCCAGAGTGTCCTTCGGCAGCTACCACCTGACTGACCTGGAGTACGCTGACGACACCATCCTGTTCAGCACATCCTATAGCCAGCTAAGAGCCACTCTGGGCATCTACAGTGAAGAGGCAGAGAAGCTTGGCCTCCAAGTGAGCTGGATGAAAACCAAGTTCATGTATGTCGGTGTCGGACCGGATCCACCTCCCCTGCGGCTTGGTAATGACATTGCCTGTCAAGAACTTTGTGTATCTGGGATCCGTAGTGACAGACAACGGGCACCTAAAACCAGAGATCATCCGCAGAAGAGCCCTGGCTGCATCAGCTCTGCAGTCTCTCTGGAAACCACTCTGGCGGTAGCCTGGAAAAATCCAGACTCACCGCTGTACCAGCGAGTGAGTCTGGTCACCGCTGCGTCGATTCCATTTCCCACAGTGGTAGATACGCAAGCAAACAGGAAGCGGAGTAAACCAATCGGTGAAGGGCGGGCGTCTGCCGTTGATGCGCTGTCATTAGCGGTTTTGTGTTAATATTAGCGCAGGATTATGAATCACGAAACTCACCTACTGTCGATGTGTTTTTGGTCATTTACCGCCGATTGGAGACACGCTTTCTCTCTTTCGTGCGTCGCTCGTAGATTGTTATTCAGGGAACTTCTGCGTCCCGTGAGTGACGTTGCTCGCTAACAACACGTCACGGCAAATAAACAAATCTGATTGCACGGGAACGGTTTGATTTTGCGGATACATCCAGCGGGGGTGGGTGACCAGACTGATCCCCCGCTGTATACAAAAGGGAAGGGAATCTTATTTGTATAGCGCTTTTTATATGACACAAGTCACACCCAAAGCGCTTCACACATGAAAGGGAGGGGGGTTCATTCACTCCATGCTGATGGTGGTAAGCTACATTTGTAGCCACAGTTTCCCCTATAGGGTAGACTGACAGAAGCGAGGCTGCTCACATCTGCGCCAACGGTCCCTCCGACCACCACCAACCACTCACACATAGGCATTGGGTGAAGTGTCTTGCCCAAGGACACAACGACAAATACAGAGGGGAATCATTCTGGTCCAACCAGGCTACTCTGGTGGCACCAGACCATCTCACGCAAGACGGAGCTCCGGATGTACAACTCTGCAATACTCTCCATCCTGCTATATGGCTCGGAGACTTGGCCTTTAAACAAGACTCTGGCTACAATAATAGATGGCTTTGATAGCAGGGCTCTCAGAACCATCGAGAACATCATGTGGCTCCAGCAGGTTTCCAACGTGGTGCTTAGAGCCCGCACGTGCCAGCCCAGGGCATCCTGCCTGGCTGTGCAACGTCGCACCCACTGTTTCGGCCATGTTCTCCGCCTCCCTCCTCACCATCTGACTAGAGCCATTCTCCAGTTTGACCCGCGGGCCGCAGGCTGGAGACGACCACGAAGCAAACCCCGCACCCGCGATGGCTCGAAGGCATTGCAGGAGACCTCCTTTGTGTATGTGTGTGTGTGTGTGCGTGCGTGCGTGCGTGTGTAATGTAGTTATTACTTTCAACAATTATTGCTCACAGGAGGTGTGTTTAAAATTGTTCAGCCTAACCACTCAATAACACTGACATAAATGTGCGAGTTCTACATAGCCATATATTTTTTCCGTTCTTGCATGATGTTATAATTAAATGCTTTTAAAGAAAAACAAGTCTGTGTCATATTGCACAAATCCAAAAGAAGACATGAAAACGTAGCCACATTGTGTTGATACATCAAATAACTTGATTAATATTATTACATTATTGGCTGTAGTTATTACATTTTCAAAGGATTTTCTCATTGCAAGGCCGATAACGTAATAACCAGCCAATAACGTAATAACTTATTACGTTATCGGTCAATCGTTATTACGTTATCGGCTCACCACTGTTATTACGTTATCGGCCCGTTATTACGTTATCGGCTTATTACATTGAAACTGGTCAAATTTATTACGTTATGGGTCGTTATTACGTTATCGGCTGTTATTACATTATCGGTTCCTACAGGGACCAGGACGACTGATCCGTGTAAAGGAAAGAATGAATGGGGCCATGTATCGTGAGATTTTGAGTGAAAACCTCCTTCCATCAGCAAGGGCATTGAACATGAAACGTGTCTGGATCTTCAGCATGACAATGATCCCAAACACACCGCCCGGGCAACGAAGGAGTGGCTTTGTAAGAAGCATTTCAAGCTCCTGGAGTGGCCTAGCCAGTCTCCAGATCTCAACCCCATAGAAAATCTTTGGAGGGAGTTGAAAGTCCGTGTTGCCCAGCGCCTGCCCCAAAACATCACTGCTCTAGAGGAGATCTGCATGGAGGAATGGGCCAAAATACCAGCAACAGTGTGTGAAAACCTCGTGAAGACTTACAGGAAACGTTTGACCTCTGTCATTGCCAACAAAGGGTATATAACAAAGGATTGAGATGAAATTTGTTATTGACCAAATACTTATTTTCCACCATAATTTGCAAATAAATTCATAAAAAATCAGACAATGTGATTTTCTGATTTTTTTTTCTCATTTTGTCTCTCATAGTTGAGGTTTACCTATGATGAACATTACAGGCCTCTCTCATCTTTTTAAGTGGGAGAACTTGCACAATTGGTGGCTGACTAAATACTTTTTTCCCCCTTAAAAAACTTTTACATAAATCCGGCCCTGCACGCCAGTAGTTACTTGTCGGACCAGCCTTGTCGCAGCTTATCCGTGCGCAACAACAGGAAAACTCAGCCTTTCCTTTCACATTATGTTTTATCTGCCTCGCAGATGCCAAATAAAACAAACCGCTGCCTTGTTGCGCAACATGAACAACTTTTCCTTTGGGATTTCCGATTTACGGAGAGCCCACGAGAGGGCGCTCCGAGGTATGAGAAGGATTCCGGAAGTTGCAGGCTCTTGCTTAGAAAAGTAAACGCCCAGTGTCTTAGCGATGAAAATATGTTTTTGAGTAAACTGTACATTCAATACATGCGCTTATGATGATTTATTGCTATATCAGATTAGTAAGACACGCTGTGACCATAAGGATAAAGACCAATTATCACTAGTCCACTAATTATCATGACATAATGACTTCAACTATTCTCTCGCCTAGATATAAAAATACATACATATACATATACACACATTATTTTAACACAAAAACCTTTCTTAAATACATATCTGGTTCTAAAGTTTACCCGGAAGTGTTGTCATTTTGCAAGCTGCTAACTTGACGTGGGTAAAACAAGCGAGGAGCAGCAGCAGCAGCACAGTTTTATGGGATGGGGCCAGACGAAGCGTGTTTCAGTGTTTCCAGCAGCGGTGGCAGCACTTGTGTTGGAGATCACTGCAGTGGATGAGATAGGAGGCGGCGGACTGGGAGCTCATGTAGCCCGGGACAGAGCGCACTCACAGCGGGGGAGAGGAGCGGCTGCCTGCGCGGGCTTTGGGGGTAAAATGGGAGCAGTGAAGTGAAAATCCCCCGAAAAGTGGCGAGTTTGGACCAAAGTTTCAAAAGTAAGTGTCAACTGCAAATGCAGACATCTACAGGCATAAGAAACACCAGAAAGTGTCATTTAATTGTGGTTTAACCTGTAACTCCTGGTTATATTGCGGTTTGGGACAGAAAGTCAGAGCCCCTGTCCGCCTTTCTGTGGTCAGGTCAAATTTCACTTTTGGCTAGGGTTTAAGAAACCACCCTGCTCTGTCCCCGACGAACTGACCGGAGTCCCAAACTAGTTTTGTCTAAATTATCACGAAGATCTGTCCAAAAACGCGTGTAAACAAACTAATCCTGTGGAGATGTGCCCGACAGCGAAAAGGGGCGGGGTTGGCTTGGTATAAAAGATATTAAAGTAGCTTTGTACGTGGTCATTCTTAGTGTTGGTTTGCGTCGCTGAAACAAATTTGATTTTTGCATTATTCCTATGTAAGTATACTGCATTCCCACGACAGCAGATTGGGGTTTTGTTGAGTCATGATAGATAAACGTTGATGAATACACTGACAGATGTACAGCAAATTAAAAACATATAGAAAGAAATTAGTATTATTACTACAATATTCGTGTACAGCTTTACAACACATTTCCACATTCACTCACTATTAATGTTTTCATTCGATTTGTCATTCATTGATCGCTCAAAACTAAATTGTTAAGTATTAATGGTACTGTAGTGTCCAGAGTGTATTTAGAAACAGGAGGCTGGTAATGTGTCAGGGCACAACAGTCACCCATTTGGTTTGATTGAACTGTCAGCCTGAAGTTTAGTGGGAGAAAGCTTTTCCACTGAGGTCTTGCACTATTGGAAATCAAGATGGGGAAGGTGTTTTTAAACTTAATATTTCTTTCCCCCCGAAACAAATAAAAGAGTATAAAGAAAAAGGGAGTTTACACACATCCTTTAGAACAAAAATGTAACTCTATTTTCTCAGTGAAACTGCTGCTCTGTTTCTGGCTAATTGTTTTTAAACCCCTTAAGGGCCCCCAATTTAATTAAACTCCCAGTCACTTTCTTCATGTGGTTTGATAGGCTTACTGTGGCACCACTTTCTGCTTTGTGCTTTGAAGTGAAGAGTGGTGACAATAGCAGTGGGACGCAGCCTAAATAACAATTTATTAGTCTAATTAAAAGTGTAAAAAGTTCCTCTGATGCGGGAAAGGTTGGCGTAAAAGTTTGCCCATGACAACTAAGTGTGAAAATAGTCGTGAAAGTGAGAAGGACCCGGGACGTGATTTCACAAACCCTTGACAAGAGTGTTTTTAGTGGGGATGTCATGATTATTTGATTTGACAATTAATCTTTAAATGGACACTGTTATATAATATATATTTTGTTATGTTTTGTAAGCTTCTGTCGTTGTGTCCTTAGGCAAGACACTTCACCCTACTTGCCTCCAGTGTCTGCGTACATTGGTGTATGAATGAGAGTGTGAATGGATGACTGGTTCCTTACTGTAAAGCGCTTTGGGCCTGATAAAGGTAGAAAAGCGCTATATAAGTTGAGTCCATTTACTATTTCTGTGACAAAGCAGTTTCTCCTCTGGAAGATTAGAAGCTACAATATCCGGTTTAAAGGCACAGTGCTGAGCATTCCCGGTTCTATGTAGTTACGTCAGAAGAGCAACTAAACCCTTTTAAAAATGTATAACCCTAATTAACAATAGCAAGCCAGTATTATCGGGCGACGGTGGCGCAGATGGTAGAGTGGGTCGTCTCATGATCGGAAGGTCAGGGGTTCAAATCCCGCCTCCTGTCGTTGTGTCCTTGGGCAAGACACTTCACCCTCCTTGCCTCCAGTCTCTGCGTACATTGGTGTATGAATGAGAGAGTGAATGGGTGAGTGGACCCTTGCTGTAAAGCGCTTTGAGTGCCTAATGTAGGTGGAAAAGCGCTATATAAGTTGAGTTGAGACCATTTACCATTACCTAATGTGCTAACAATTGAACATCTACACCAAATCACAGCAACGGGGTCGAAAAAAATAAAATAAAACGAAACCCTACTGTAAAATAACTCGCGTGCAATAATTTCTGTATCAGAGCCACTTTATCAATCACCTGCACTATGACTGTAACGGCCAATGTTGACTTTTGATATTTATATTCAGTTTAATTATGTTATTATTAATAATATGAATTATTATTATTGTATATATTTTGCCCTTTTAACGTTTTTTAATATTCATTGTATATAAGATACCTCAAGTTATTTTTATTCATTTGGTCAGGACAGTGCATGTTAATGAACATGCAATTAAACATGCCACGCTGGATTGTAGCCTTCTTTCCATCCACTGTCCCCCACTTGCACACTCTCATTCAACCTGGTCTATTTGTTTTCAGAGGTAGGGGAAACCGCAGTGGCAATCGAACCTGTGACCTTCTAGCTGTGTGGCACGAGCGCTAACCTCTGCACCACCGTGCCACCCTTTTACTTGATTGCACATTTCCTGTCTATTGGTACCCCCTGAGTGTTCTTTAGAGCTTATCTAACAAGTACATTTCTCTACTGTGAAATCAATAAGGTCCTGTCTGTAATGGCGCATTGTTGGCTGGCTGAACGCGTGCATAAGAAAAAAGTAAAAAATGCCAACACGTAAAAATGTAGTTGGATATGTCAATCCGTTTATTGCGGTACAATGCGAGTATGGAAAAAACTGAAAAACAAAATAATAACTCACAGTTTATGGATGTTTGTTAAGATTTCTCAGCACGTTCAAAACCGTGTGCTCCAGCAGCGCCACACCTGATACTAATTGGCGCACCTCTTAAAGTAAATGGGCCACTCCCCGAGCGCCCCCTAATGGCTCCACCATACCGGCCCCTAATTTTTCATGGCCAAAAAGACATAACAATTATAAATTAAATACAAGTGGAGCAAAAAACAAACAATACCTTATTTTACACAATAAACCATTTTTCAAGAACTATATGTTTTGTGTTTCCAAAACATTTTACATTCACCCAATACCAAAATAAAAACCACACATTTCGAATGGCATTCATGTTTTATCTG
The DNA here is from genome assembly GCA_007210695.1 of Neogobius melanostomus. NCBI lineage: Eukaryota > Metazoa > Chordata > Actinopteri > Gobiiformes > Gobiidae > Neogobius > Neogobius melanostomus. The sequence continues at coordinate 173,654 of VHKM01000144.1, forward strand.
TGTACATGATTTGCCACTTTTGTTTCTCCTGTATGCCAAAAAGGTATTTGCGTGGACATTTTTGGTTGGGTGTGTCAGATTCCTTAGATCTTTGATTCTTTAAAGCATTCGTTGGGCGATGGTCATTGCTATGGGCAATTTCGTTGTTTCTTCCTTTACAATCTTCCCAGTATTGTTCACATGTGTCACTCCTCTTTTCTTGAACAGTGTTTTCCTTCTCACTTTTGGCGCAGCCTTTTTCTGCTGCATTTCCTTTTTGCTTTCAGCTTCACCCTTTCCTATGAAGCATCCTTTAGGTTTGCTCCCTGTGAGCATCTTTACTTTCTTCACTGTTCCCTTTTCCAAGAAATCTTGACAGGAGTTTACATGTTTACATTGTGTGCCATTTACAATCCAACCCAACGGAGTTTTAACAGCAAAAGGTCCATTATTTTCACAATTCACAACCTTTTGTGGCTCATGCAATTTTGAAGCATTTAATCCAATTACCAATTCAACATTTGACTTAATTTTAGGAATGTCAATATGACTCAAGTATGACCACTGTTCAATATCATCTTTTGAAACAATATTGTCCTTTGTAATTGGCAGTACCTTTTGGGTGTACACACCAGGAATGTTATAAAACATTACATCATTAACATTTGAGACAAAAAGATCATGAATAAGGTAAGTTGGCACCGTTTGTTTTGATGACATCGTCTGTAGACTAATGTGCGTCTTTTGTCCTTTTAGGTTTAGTTTTTGCTTCAATGATTCAGAACAAAAACTCGAAGTTGAACCATTGTCCAAAAGTGCATACGTTTGAATGGTTTTGTTGTTCGTGTTCGACTTTACATTTACAGGAAGTACAGAAAACTTTACATCATTGGCCCCAGTTTGGTCTTTGCCTGGTTTGACAGTGGTGAAAGTACAGTGAACATTTGGGTTACTCTCATAAGCTTCAGTGTTCACAGATTTGTCAATTTTGACAGCAACATGCAGCACAGTTGGATGGTTGAGGTTGCACTTTTCACATACAACACGTTTAGTGCACTGTTTACTGAAATGTCCATAGTTTAGGCATTTGAAACAAAGTCTTTTTTCTTTTATGAAATCAATCTTGTCATTGTGTTGCTGGAATTTGAACTGAGCACAGCTGCAAAGAGAATGCTGATCAGAACAGAACAAACAACTTAGGTTTCGGTCATTTATGGCGTGTACATTTGTGGCAAAATTAAGTTCATGTCTCATTTTCGGTCTTTGACTTTCAACTTTAAATGGAGTTCTTTCAACAGTTTGAGCTTGAATGTCTCCAAACACTGGATCTGACAATATTTTAACTTCACGTTCAACAAATCTGACGACATCACAGAACCTTGGTCTACGTTCAAGTGTTTCTTGAATGTCACAAGCAATACTTCTGAATTTCTCCTTCATTTTGTAGGGTAGTTTGGAGATTACAACTTTAAGATTTGACGACATGTCCAGTTCTCTCATTTCACTTAAATCGGACATTGCATTTTGACACACTGTAAGAAACAAAGAATAATCGTGCAGCAGTGACACATTTTCAGCCTTAACGTTGGGCCAATTCAAAACCTTTTGCATGTAAGCATGAGTGAGTCTTGTTTCATTTCCAAAGTGTTCTTGTAGAAGTGCTTTGGCCTTTTCAAATCCTGCTTCCGGTGGCATATGCAAACAACTTTGTATCAGTTCTCTTGGACGTCCCCTGGTGTATCTTTCCAGAAAATACAAGCAGTCTCCTCTTGAGGAGCACTTGTTTTCCACACAGTGTTTGAATGCTTGAGTGAAAACTTTATATTTCAGCGGATCACCTTCAAAAATTGGAATGTCTCTGGGAGGAAGTTGAGTAGCCTTCTGCTGCTGAATGAGAAGGTCTGAAATTTCATTCTGCTTTTGCAAAAATTGCACAAGTAAATTATTTTGTTCTTGTGTTTGTACAGATGAAGTTTGAGTTACTTGGGTTTCTTGTTGGATGGCAGGAGTAACGGTTATAGGATTAACAGTTGTTGACCGTTTGGTTGAAGACAACACATTTACAGTTTGCATGCTTCCTTGTTTGGTTGTGGTTTCACTTTGAGTGAATTTTGGTTTGGTGGTGGGGTCATGTTTTCTTGCCTTAGAAACATAAGAGTTCATACCATCACTATATGTTTCTAGGACGGCAAGTTCAGCGTCGGCAGCTTTTATTTCTGCTTCCAATTCCACCTTTTCAATTCTCCTTCTTAATTCTTCCTGTTGTGCTTCCCACTCCTGTTTTGCTGCATTGCCATTTGTTGCAGTTTGTTTTTCTTGTAAGGCATTTTCTTTAGCAAGTAGTGCCGCTTTTTCTCAAAGTTGAGGAAGTGGTAGAACAATCTGACCGTGCACTTTTGCGGGAAACATTTGATGCACTGTCAGTAGGTTTGATTTAATTATTTTCACATTCATTGTCATTTTCATTAGTTTTACTCAAATACTCTGACACAGACTGAGAACACTCTTGGACACTTAATAGTTTTGCTTTAAACCAAATTTCATTCTTTTCCTTTTCATCATCAGGCAACAACTTCAATAAACATTGAGTACATTTGGCCTCTTGAACAACAAACTCATACTTTGCAAATACACTTTTAACCTCTTCATGTGACCCATCATTTTCCATTAATTCATTAATTTGTTTTTGACATTACTTGCTTTGTTTAGCAGACCTTTTCTTGCTTTTTCCAAATCCGATATTTTTGCAAGCAATGCTTTTTCTGTTAGCTTTTTAGGTATTTTACTTCGGACACCCTGTTCAACCACAGAAGATGGCTCCAAACACACTTCAGTCTTATGCTCATCAGAAACCGCCTCAACTGTAGTTTCACTCATTTTGTACCAAAACTCAAAATATTCAGTTCAAAATCAAATGGGTACCTTTAACAAACACTTTCAACTTGTACAGTCTTTCAAACAAAAATAGTCTTTAGTAGAGACCTTTCTTTACCTCCTTAAGCGTGTTTCCAGTTCAGTACTTCACCAATGCATTGGATTTACTTTTCAGAGTTACTTTAGTTTACTTCGTGTGCACACTTTCACATATGGCCATTATTTTATTGTAGCGCTACGCATACCTCGATCTTCCTAGTTTACAAACAAACCACAGGCCTGACAAGCCTGTGTGGCCGCTTCCTGCACGACCGGCTTCCTCGTTCCGTCCGCCTGGTGGCCGTCTCGATTCGACTCGACCTCGCCGCCTTGATGCGGTACGTTCCTCCGGCCCCCGTACACCTCTCACGGCGACCGCTCCTCCTCCTCCAGCCCGCCGACCGCTGGACCGCGACGTCTGCCCGTAGCCGATACAGTCCGGGAAGACCCAGTCGCTCCCGGTTCGGCTCCGCTTCTCCTCAGCAAGCCCACCTCCGCCAGACAGCTCCGTGGCTCCGCGAGACCCAGTCTCCTTGAACGGCCACAAGCTCCTCCACGTCCAGCAGCTTCCAGGTCGCTTCGGCTAAGCACCCAGTGCTTAGGCTGACGGGTGGTACTCACAGCAACGTGCAGGCAGGCCACGTCCGTGCGGTCTTCACTCCAACATGATGAGAGCTGGTTTTGACTTTATGTAATGGCGCATTGTTGGCTGGCTGAACGCGTGCATAAGAAAAAAGTAAAAAATGCCAACACGTAAAAATGTAGTTGGATATGTCAATCCGTTTATTGCGGTACAATGCGAGTATGGAAAAAACTGAAAAACAAAATAACTCACAGTTTATGGATGTTTGTTAAGATTTCTCAGCACGTTCAAAACCGTGTGCTCCAGCAGCGCCACACCTGATACTAATTGGTGCACCTCTTAAAGTAAATGGGCCACTCCCCGAGCGCCCCCTAATGGCTCCACCACTGTCTTATCTTATTTGTTAACCTGCTGGTTTGGCACATACAATGTAATTATAATGTATCGTAGACTATGCCACTGTGTGCTGTTTATGTGGATATGTGTGATTTGAAGGCAGAGAAGACAGAAGGTTGTTGTTAGAAGAGATTTATTACAGGAAGTCTGGACTCACCACCTGGTTAACTAAGAGTTCACGGTTCTCAGTGAAGCCGCAGATGGTGAAGGTAAAAATGCAGAGCAGAGGAAGAGACGAGGCGATGAGCGGTTGATGACCACCTTGGTAAACACATGACCACTTTTGGTGTTTTACTGGGAGTTTTCTCATGTTTAGTCTGCATTTGGGGCTCTGTGGTTTGGTAACAAGGCTTCCAGGGACGTTAGCCACAGAGGGAAAAAAAACACGCATTGAGCAGCTACTTGGTCTGTCGCAATACATAATGTCTACTAACTTACTATTGTATGAAATCTGAGCAGTAAAGTGGTGGCGTGTGTTGGGTTGGTTATGTGCACTGACTCATTATAGATGAGCTGTTTTAACATGCTCAGTTTAGAAAAGGGTTTACTGTAATGATCATGCTTTAGGACACAGAGTCGGAAAAAAAGGTCTTGGATAAGATTGTCGCAGTATAACATTTTATTTTGTGATTCTTCTACTCTACATGCTACATTTGGAAAAAGGGTCAATAAAAAAGTGGAAGGATTATAACATTACAGTAATAAAATGCAGGCCCGATATGCTAGAAACCTCAGCAATGGAGTCTAACTGCTGTGGGGGAATGATGTTTCATAAATTCTTTATATCTCACAATTCAAGAGCAAAACTCTTGGGCCATACTGGCTATACAGTATACAAATTATTAATGGTTTTGGATGGTCAGTGCTCAGTTTTGGCTCTGTCAGTCTGCACTGTTTATCCTATTTTATTCATTCTGTTCTGTTCTAGTGAATTTTAGTCAACACAGTTCATTTTTGCAAGTTAGGGTACTATTTATTAATTTATTTTTACATGCAATAAACTTTCACATTTTGTTACCCCACTCGGACTTTGAATTGTTGGTGTAATTAGCTCGCATATGCTAACAAGTTGTAGAGGTCTGTTACTTCATCTTGTTACATAACTCCTAAAGCCTAACCTTTACTACAATTCCGATAGCAGCATTATACAAGCGCACTTTCACATGCAGTTTACAGTGACCTGTTCTTCAACAAAGCATCTACTGGAATCAAGTGTTACATACATCAAAAGTTTATTCAAACCAGTTTAGAGAAAAGAGGTTTTTCTAAGATAATCCTTCATAGATGAAGTAAGTGGAAGAAAAATGCAGTCAATTTATGTCCCTAGTATTTCAAATATATTTGCTATTTATGTTTTTAATTAAAATTAAGTTCCCCATCCTGGAGCTTTAACATTTGAATCATTACTGAAATATTCACGGCTACACTAGTACAACAATCCCATGCATTTTAGAACATGTTTCTGGAGGTCCAAACTACACGGTTAGAAGGATTTCTACATAGGAAAAATGGAAAAGTTATTTCTTTGCAGAGGACATAGCCTCTGCAAATTGTGACATTTTGCACATACAATGACCCTGGGTCAGTTTACCGCTCTAATTGAACAATCTTTAACCTCTGCTCACTCTGCTTATGTCATTGAGTGTCATTGAGAACCAGGGTAAACACAACTTGAAAAGGCTATTTGTTTGCTTTAAATGTTCAAAGTTATCAACTTGTATCTGTCTTGCCTTTGTTTTTACTGTGTGATACAGAGACATTGAAAACATTTCCTTGAGCACCTGCATAAGACTTGTCCTCAGTCCTGCTAAAATCCTGAAAAATATATGGGCCTTTTATATTACACAGCATTTCTTCCAGGTGAGTAAATGAACAAAGAATGAAAGTACAAATGAACACTTTATTAAAGAAATTAGGTCACACCCTTTGGGAAAGTCACACTAAAAAGTAAGACTGTAAGAAGTAGACCTGCTGGAGTTGCGCAAAGCATTAAACGACTTGCCTTGTTGTGCTGTCTTTTGTATGAGCACAAAAATCATTTGTGCAAATAAGTTCAGATGGCTACTTTTTTTAAAGATGTTAAACCTGGCTGTCTTCTCTAATTCTTAGTGTCCTTTCCTTCCACAGACAATGATGTCTTCTGTGCTGTGGCTCAGTGTATCCTTGCTGGTATTAGTCCAGGTCAGTGCGGTGGAGAACTGCCACCCGGGCTGCCGCTGTGATGTGGAAAGTTTCGGCCTGTTCGATAGTTTCAGCCTCACCAGAGTGGACTGTAGTGGGCTTAAGCCCGGGGCGACAATGCCTATCCCCATCCCGCTGGACACCGCACACCTGGACCTCTCCTCCATCTCTATGGGACAGCTCACGGACGCCATGCTGTCCGGGCCGGGATACACAACGCTGGTCAGCCTAGACCTCAGCAGCAACCACATCACAACGGTAAGCACAATGACAAAATTAGGTTTAGGTTTAGGGGATTGCGCTTTCGATGAGTTTTGATTAATTGCACAACCCTACTATCTATATTCATTTTGTTGGTGGTGTTCATGTAAGCACAACAAACATTTATCATGACGTGAGAAGCAAAACAATGTTTTACAGGCTGATGGAGGTGTAAGCAATTGCACTATTAAAGCTATAAATTTTTATTGCATTATATGACACAACTACTTTTAGCTACTTTTTTGGCCTCTGTACAGCCTCTTATCTATCACCTTTCCCCTGTTTTCTTTTGCACGCTCGCTAGACTTAACAATAAACTCTTTACCTACTTTGTAATATCATCCGCAGGTAAGCCCTAGTGCTTTGTCCAGGCTGCGTTATCTGGAGTCCTTGGATCTAAGCCACAACAGTCTCACAGCACTGACCCTGGACCTGTTCTACGGCCTGCCATTATCAGACGTGGACATTAGCTACAATGACTTCCACGATTTCGACATGAATGTGTTTGCTACCAAAGTGAACGCTGAACCAGTGACTTTGGATTTGTCTAATAATAAACTTACAACAGTGACTACAGCTGCAAATGGGAAGACATTGCACATTCAAAGCTTAAACTTGAGCGCCAATCTTTTCACGAGTGTCCCAAAGTTGTCTGGACTACCCCTGCGCTACCTTAATATGGACGCAAACCCTATTAAAAGAATAAGAGAAGCGGCATTTTTGCCCCTAGAAGAGTTGGTTTATTTGTCCATCAGCGGCTGCAAAGAGCTCTGGGAAATCGAACAGTTTAGCTTCAAGGGTCTTCAAAGTTTACAAGTCCTGGATCTTTCTAACAACCCGAATCTGAAAAAGCTAGACCCTAAAGTTTTCATGGGACTGGACTCCCTGCAAGAGCTGAATTTGTCCAACTCCGGGGTGGTATCGTTGCAAAATGACATGCTCGCCCACCTGCCCAGTATTAAAAGCATCACACTGGGGCAGGATATCCGATGCTGGAAAACAAAGAAGCCCGGGCAGTTTCATTTGCATCTGGGGCAACTACAGCCCACTGAGGTGCTCATCTGTAATGCGGAGGGCATTGGGTTGTGAAATTGCGATGACAATATGCCAAATGAAATATCTTAATGCAATCAAGATGCCAGTAGTGTGCCTTAAGTACAGTGGATTCAGAAAGTAACATTTCAGACCCCAGTTATTTGGATTTTTTATGAAGTAGCCATTTACTTCAGTTGATCACATTCACTTTTGTCGGTAAAAATGTACAGTGATGAGCATGCATTAAAGGTGCATTATGCAAGTTTTTATGTGGAAAAAATATATATTTGTGCGTATTTGACCTTATAGTGACCCAGTGGCTGTATGAGTGGTCAGCATGATGCGTTTACTTTACGGTGGCCTCTACAATGCTCCAGGATCACTTGTTTTGTAGGTTTTCTGGGGAGAGGGTCCGTCAGCAGTGAAAACCTTCCAAACAATTAATCCTGGAGCGTCCTAGAGACCACTGTGATGGAAAGTAAATGCGCCATGCTTAACCTCTCATACAGCCGGTGGGTTGCTACATGGTCAAATACGCTCAAATATTAACCTATTTTTCACATAAAAAGTTGCATAATGCATCTTTTAAGAAAAAAAATACATTTTATAAAAACTGAAATGTCACACTGACAAGCACTGACTGTGCTTTTTTGAATAGAAATTAAGAGAAGGGAATGGAAACTTTCTGAATCAACTGAACCTTAACATCTCTGTTAATATTTGAGTTAATATTTGAAGTTGAAAATGATTAAAAAGGTCTTGCCATTTGTTTGTATGACAGATCCATTTCTATATTAACTAAATAGGACCAAATGAAAAGCCTTTTGCAATTGTTCTTGAGAAAGATTTTGATTCTGCACTTCCAATGTGTGTACTGTAACTTTGTCTCAATACTGCTCAGCTACACTACAGACTACTTCAGTAACCACTACAATTACTGCCTGTTCTTAATTGATTTTGAGTGCCATCTTAGTGCTGTTGTTCTGATTCATTCAACATATTTGTTTGTTCTTTCACTTCTTTTAGAATATGGTTTATATAATGGGGGAAAAAATGTTTGGTGTAATTAGAAGTCAGATTTTAATCATTGACAGGACTTTATCATTTTGGTTCAGTATTTGTTGTTTTCACACATCTAGATTGTGTCGAGTTCATATTCATTATTCACATTTATCTGTACTCTTAATATTGGCTCACCTAAGCCTACCGCACAGAACTTGGTGACCTATGTTTTTTTTTTTTTTCCTTTCACAACCGAAGTCAACAAACCATGACCGTGTTGGACAATGCTCTTTGACCTTTATTTTTCGGAGAAAGTGCTTTGATACCAGAGGTGTATCCTTTTTACCCGCTGTGTGCAGACTCTCAGTAATTAAACAACTGGAAATCATTGTTTGACATTCCTGTGGAAAAGGCTCAGGAGGACTGCACGTGGCACGAGGGATTTTCATTTCATAGAGGTTTATACTGTATTTGTATCTCTGTATTTGTATGTTGTGTAGCGAATTGCCTTCTATGCAATAAATCTAATACTCTGACTTGATAGTAGATACTTATGACAAAGTAATAAATAAATATCTACTTTTTGGTAAAGCAAAATCTCTGAATCTCTAATAAAAAAATAAAGGGCATTGACTAATATTACATGACGCATCTCTATTTTGAGGTGCAGTATGTTTCAACTGGTTCATGTGAGAAAAGAAAAGCAACGCGCACCAGAAGTAGTCCAATACACTTTGGTTCAAAGAAGAAGGCTAATGCCGAAACGTAATTACTATCATTAAAATTTGGACATCGGCTTATGGGTGTGCGATGTTGTTTTTTGATTCAACTGGTTCATGTACCAATAGCAGACATTGTTATGTAACCAAGTGACGTCAACAGTAACAGGAAATGTTTGTGGTTGCCTCAGAACATGAGTGTGTCTTTTTGGGCATTATTGGACATAATCCTTTTCCACAAGGCCCTGACTAACTCAACAACGGGTGTGTCTGTCTGTCTCTGGACAAAGAAACGTCCTTTAGTGCAACTTTACTCACTTTACTCTTTAGTTCAGTTTACTAGAAAAGGAATGTTCCTGATTGTGTCCAAAGATGTTTTTTAAGGCATTTGAGTGCAGAACATGCCTTGGTTTGGCACTCTAAACCGGGCTGGTGTCCTGCCAAAGAGGTGTCCATAGCAAAGAGACAAGGAGAGAGAGAGAGAGAGAAATGGCTGTCGTCACGGTGACTGAAGATTCCCTGTGTGTTTTTGGCAATGAGAAAATGCCCTTCTTTCTCAAACTCCTACAAGACGCAACGAAAAAAGTGCAACTTGAAAGGGCTATTTCTCATACTGCATAAATGAGGCTAAAATGCTCGAGGGACAGAGGACCGAACTTGGTCATCTCCGCTCTAAAGAATGGCATTTTTGTCAGACTGTGTAGCACCACAGTTCTTCATGTCAAGATGGATAATTTACCTACTTGCTTTCTTTTTTGTGAGATAGCCGTATTTCAGGGATTCATTGTTAATAGGCCTCCTCAAGCTGCTACTGGCCACCCCCTCTTATGTAGTGCCTTCTGGCCAACCTATTTACTAATTTCCAAATATGTGTATTATTAACAGCACTATTATTTGCATTATTATTATTAGCAATATTTTATTTGATACTGTTTTATAACTTGCCGCATACCTTAATGGTATGAGTTCAGTTTCTGTGCGTCATTTCTCTTCAGTTTGGGGGAGGCTGCATCAAGATGACCCCATTGCCCTAAGCACTTCCAGATGCGACTGTCTCTAAAAGTCCACTAAGAACGAGTGAATCCAGCTATAGTATTCCATGCTGTGTGCGTGTTTCGCTCACTCTAATAACTGTGAAAAGGCAAAGCAATTCCAAGAACGCAAACTAATCAGATTAAAAACAGACGAGTCCTGTCCACCTATGAATTCATCTTTTGATCCTTCACAGATGGCTGATTTTGTTCAAGTTTTTTCTTTTTCAAACGACTCACAAAATGCGAATCATGGGTAATTAGTACAGTCTGTGATGAGCAAAAGCTGTCGAAAAACCACTTTTTCCCATTATACTTTGGGACAAAAGTAACTCGTATGACTGGTTTTAGTTAACAATTACAAGACATGAGACACGCAGTTCCCAGTTCTGTGGGAAATTAAGCAAAAGACAACTTGAAAAAGGTTCATACTCTCTTCTTAGTTTAAACTTTTATAGGTTGTTCTTTTAGTACGACAGAAGTAAACAAGCCTTCTGTCTTACTAAAAGAACAACCTATAACAGTAACAAAGACAACTTGCTTAGGGTGACTAGATGTCCCAGTTTACCCGGGACAGTCCCAGTTTTTACGCCCTGTGTCCCAGGTGTCCCGGTTTTTCACTATTGCCATACCTGAAGCTACGTTCTTACTTTTGGTAATGTATACTACAAGCTGTACAAGCCTGTTTTACCAGGTTTGGCCACCGCAAACCCCTCACTCGCACTCATTCATGTTGGCCTATTGTACATGTTTTTAGTGGTAGGAGAAACTGGAGTACCCGGAGGAATCCTACGCAGACACACAGAGAACATGCAAGCTCCACATAAATAACAGAGACAAATTCCCATTGTCTCTTTGTTTTTAATGTGGAAGTAAGACTTGTAAGTACAACTTGATAGATCAGCAATGGAAAACAGTATTTCAGTATATCTGTATGAAGTCAGACAGGAGGATCCTTATGTCGCCGACAAATCTAAATCTGGAGCCACAGCAACATTATCTTCTCTCTTCAAGCAGGATGATGCCTAACCATACGATGCTCGCTGGGATTTTAAGTGATGTTATCAATCCTGCTGATATGGACGTGTAATCACCGAAGACAGCACTTGCAACATGTTATTTCCTGTGTCTGGGAGTTTAGCAATACATTTTACGCAGTGTAATTACGTAACTGCATATGTTTCCTGTTTATTAAGAGCCATGAACGTGTCCAGATGAGTGTCAGCTTACACAAAGTCATATTGTAACGACCAGGACTTATGTTATGGTGAAACCCAATTGTAATAATAAAATGATACGCCCATTTAAAGCTATTCATGCAACTAAATCTCTTTGCTCCAACATTTGAAGCGCACTATTGTCAAATTCATGGTTTTCATTTTCACTCCCGGGAAACATGAGATTGTCTCAATAAAGGGATACTTACTAAAGCTATTGTGTGAGTCCAGGTGTATGTTTACTGGCTTCATGAAGACGTTTAGCGACAAACATTCGAATGGCACAATGACAATGTTTTGAATGTGTCCTTTGTTTTGGTGAAAATAGACACCAAACCACAGTGTCAGTCAACACACAGCTTATAAGATGATAGTAAAAACATTGTATTCCCATCCCCAGAGGTCACTTATGTAAGAAAACAGAATTCATTTGAACATATTCTGTATGAGAGCTCTTTCCAGTGAATAGACAAGTTACAACTGCACAATGATGTACATTGCCTCTCAAAAGTACTAATACACCTTGAACTTTTGCACATTTTGTCATGTTTACAACCATAAACATAAATATTTTATTTTGAATTTTTTACTGAAAGTTCACACACAAGTATTATTTATCAAAAAACAGAAAAGTGAACTGCAGAAAGTTCACACCTTGCCCTAACCAATAAATAGAGGCCACCTGTACGTAATCTACTCAGTATAATTCCAGCTGTTCTGTGAGGGCCTCAGAGCTATGGTCAGAGTGTATTGGTCACTAAGCAACATCATGAAGGCCAAGGAGCACACCAGAGAGGTCAGGGATAAAGTTGTGGAGAAGTTTAAAGCAGCGTTAAGTTATACAAAGATTTCCCAAGATTTGAACATCTGACGGAGCACTGTTCAATCCATCACTCGGAAATGGAAAGAGTATAGCACCACTGCGAACTTACCAAGACACGGCCATCCACTTAAACTAACAGACCGAACAAGGAGAGCACTGGTAAGAAATGCAACCAAGTGCCCCAAGATAACTCTGGAGGAGCTGCGACGTACTGCCGCTGAGCTGGGGGAATCTGTACATGGAACAACTATACAGTAAGTCGTACTCATGCTTCCTCTGGGATATCCATATCAATTGATATCCAGTAACAACGTGTCCTATCATAACTACAGTACGCAGACGATACTCAGATCTATGTTTCACTGACAGCGGGTGAACATGGGCCTGTAGATACTGTACACTGTGTCACTGTATCAAACAGATTAGTGTGTGGATGCAAAACAACTTCCAGCTAAATACAGATAAAACTGAGATAATTATCTTTGGCCCACAAAAACACAGAGAGGTTGGCATTGGTCATCTTGAAACGCTTTCACTGGGACCGAGAAGTCAAGTTAGAAATCTCGGAGTAATCATGGACTCAGACGTGAATTTTAACAGTCATATTAAGTCCATTACATCAGCGGCCTATTACCATCTAAAAACATTGCTAAAATAAAAAACATAGTGTCTAAACAAGACTTGGAGAGATTATTTCATGCATTTGTCTCCAGTCGGTTAGACTACTGTAACGGCCTGTTCACTGGCCTTTCCAAACGAGCTGTTAGACAGCTGCAGTACATCCAAAATGCTGCGGCTCGAGTCCTGACCAAAACCAGGAAATATGATCATATTAGTCCAGTGCTCCGGTCTCTGCACTGGCTTCTGTCACTCCGAGAATAGACTTTAAAATAGCTCTGTTTGTGTACAAGTCTCTTCATGGTCAGGCACCGAAGTACATCTCGGACATATTACAGCCATATGAACCACCTCGGGCCCGGAGATCCTCAGGGAGGGTCTCCTGGTGGTTCCCAGAGTCACCACCAAACACGGTGAGGCTGCGTTTCAGTTCCACGCAGCAAAAGTCTGGAACAGTCTCCGTGGAGATGTGAGACAGGCCTCAACTTTGACACTGTTTAAGTCCAGGCTGAAAGGTGTAATTTTTAATGTAATTTTTCAATGTAATTTTATTGTGTTTTTAATGCTTTTTATTGCATTTTATTGTGTTTGGGTGTCTGGTGTTGCTGTGAGGCACATTGAGTTGTACATGTACATGAAATGTGCCATACAACTTGCCTTGCCTTGCCTTGCCTCTACACAAATCTAGCCTTCATGGACGAGTGGCAAGAAGAAAGCCATTATTGAAAGGAGGCCATAAGAAATCCCGGTTGAAGTTTGCTAGAAGTCATATGGAGGACACAGCTACCATGTGGAAGAAGGTGCTTTGGTCAGATGAGACAAAAATTTAACTTTTTGACCCAAATGCAAAACGTTATGTATGGCACAAACCTAACACTGCTCATCGTCCTGAGTACACCATTCCCAGTGTCAAATATGGTGGGGGGAGCATCATGCTATGGGGCTGCTTTCCTCAGTGGGGACTGGGAAGATTGTAAGAATAGTTGGGAAGATGGATGAAGCCAAATACAGAAACATTTTGGAGGAAAACCTGCTGGAGTCAGCAAGAGAATTGAGGCTGGGGCGGAGATTCACCTTCCAGCAGGACAATGACCCTAAACACAAAGCTAAATCTACAATGGAATGGTTTAAAAACAAACATATTAATGTGTTAGAATGGCCCAGTCAAAGTCCTGACATAAATCCTATTGAAAATCCTTTGAAAGACCTGAAAACTGCTGTTCACAAACGCTCTCCTTCTAATTTGACAGAGCTTGAGTTGTTTTGTAAAGAGGAATGGGCTAAAATGTCAGTCTCAAGATGTGCAAATCTTGTAGAGTCATACCCCAAAAGACTTGATGCTGTAATTGCAGCAAAAGGGGGTTCCACAAAGTATTAATTCATTTTGTATGAATACTTATGCACGCCCCACTTTTCCCTTTTGAAAAATAACAGAATCATGTATCATTTTGCTTTCACTTCACAGTTGTCTGTTACTTGTGTGTGAACTTTCAGTAAACAATTCAAAATAAAATATTTATGTTTATGGTTGTAAACATGACAAAATGTGCAAAAGTTCAAGGTGTATTAGTACTTTCGAGAGGCACTGTATGTTAGTGTCCTTGTTTGATCGGATAACACATTTATTTTGGCCAGCATTTGCTTTTATGAGATAGGACCAATGACTAACTGTATTAGGCATAAAACTAATGTAAACAAGACAAGAAACTAAAGAAGCTGTTCATGGCCTCTGACAGTTTGCGGACCACTTTAACGGTCATATTATTCTGTATAAAGATGAACTATAACATCAACTGGAAATGAGCACTGTCTGCTATAACCTGGCACACAACATCTCTTCTTTTATAGACAAATGTCTTTTGTGCATTGTCCAAATCAAATTAGATTAAATTCAATGCTTTCTCCAGTCCGCAAACACCAGCAACACCAGGTGAAATGCACAAAAACAAGCAACAAACAGATCTCTGCCACTAAAAAATAGTAATTATACTATAGTAGGCAACAAGGAAAAGACCAAAAAAAGAGGAAAAGCTCAAGGATATATGATAAATTTGTTAAATTTCCTTATAGATTTCTTTTGCTGCTATCAATTTAGTCAATGTTGCAGGTTTTGAGCTTATGGGTATGTATTGCATGCATTATGGTAAATATTCAACCAATATGGACATATGGCATAAATGAAAAAGAGCACCACCTGCAGTGCTTTTTAAGGAATTCTAGAAAGGCCATTTCCACTAAGTGAGTAATGTTATGTTTTGTTTATTATGGGTGGTCTGTGGAGGTGCTTTCCCAGAGGATTCACACTGCCCTTTGCACATCCTGCTACACCATCTGCTTTCAATCACACGCTCTGGACGAGAGATTTCCTTTGAAGGCACTGCTCCTCCTTCCTATTACATGATCGTTGCATCATCTTTTTTATTTGGTCACACAGCAGGTAATAAAGCACAGATATGATCAACTCCATCACCGGCACTACAGAACGGGACAGGCACCGACTGCAGCACATTGTGCGTGCTGCTGAGAAGATGATTGGCTGTGAGCTCCCATCTCTCCAGGACCTGTTCACCTCCAGGACCCGGAGGCGTGTGGGTCGGATCACAGCTGACCCCTCTCACCCCGAACATAGACTATTCGGCACGGTAGTACAGCGGTTAGCGCTGATGCTTCACAGCTAGAAGGTCCGGGTTCGATTCCCACCAGGGACGGGGCCTTTCTGTGTGGAGTTTGCATGTTCTCCCCGTGTCTGTGTAGGTTTCCTCCGGGTACTCCGGTTTCCCCTACCACTAAAAACATGTACAATAGGCCAGGATGAATGTGAGTGTGTTTGAGAGTGCGCATGGGGGACGACGGATGGAAATTAGCCCAAGGCTACAATCCGATGTGTCTTGTTTACATGCATGAGACCCATGTATGTTCATTAACATGCACTGTCCCAACCAAATAAAAAATTCACCCTTCTCCCCTCAGGCAGGAGGCTACAGTCTATCCAGACCCATGCCTCCCGCCACTTGAACAGTTTTTCCCCCTCCGCCATCAGACTCATGAACAATAACAAGACCCAATAACTTAGTTACAGACTCATGGATGTAATCTGCTCTGTTGCACTGTGTGGTGTGTCCACACTTAGATCCGCTGCTATCACTTTATATAACTTTACTTTATACTCATACACATCTGTAAATATAATCCCGCTGCTGTTCTATGTCAATTGTTGTTGTCTTACCATATTTCACTTTTTATTTTGTATCTTATTTAATATTTTTATGCATGCCCCTAAAGCCTTATAGTTTAAAGCTTTATAGCTTATTTTTATCTAAATTCTGTGTTATATGTTTTATGTTGCACGTCTGCTTTATTTGTTTATTTATTTTTATTTGTTTGAGCAGTCAACCCGCCCAAAGGGAGTGGCCTGAAGCCAAAGGCTTATAAGCGCCCACCCCAAAATAAAAATAACATTACATTTAATATTTACAAGGTAGCAAATCATAAACAAAGGAACATAGGGCAAAGTAACAATAAATGATGAAGAATAAAACAAAAACAACAGCAAATAAAGAACAAAAGAATGTGCTACTTTTATGTTATAAAGGTTCATTAATACATATTATACTCTGAGATCTTGCTACTTCCCAGTTGTCATTACCATCCTCAATATAATTTAATTTGGGTTATCATTAATTATCATTATTAAAGGTGCATTAATACATATTATACTCTGAGATCTTGCTACTTCCCAGTTGTCATTACCATTCTTAATATAATTTAATTTGGGTTTAATTATCATTATTATTATATTTGTTTAATTGAGTTATATGTGAAGTGTGATGTAAGCCCTGCATAGTGTGGTGCATTAAAAAGCCAGGGTGTAGAACGGGCTAGTTGAAGAGGGTAGTAACTCCCCCTCAACAAACCCCCACCCAGCTGCCCTAACAGCTGATTTGTAGATGATGTTCCTATGCTGAGTGGTGCATTAAAAGACAAGGTTTTGAGCCCGTTGGGAGGGTCCCTCTCAACAGATTCATAACTTGCCTACCCTAATTCTCAATTTGTAAATTTGAGCAATAGAATGACAACCGTTCCAAGCAGCAACACTCTTCCTTGATAGGAAATACACATAATTGATCCTACTGCGCCTCCTAGTGGCAACACATTTCTTGTTCTCTGTATGTTTCAAAAGTCTTTTGTTTGTATTTATATTATATATATATATATCTGCAGAAAAAATCCTAGTTTGTGAACCTGTTTTTAAACAATGGCAATACAAACTATTCTGATTCTATTCTGATTCTTAAAAGTGAGTATATTGGATTTTAAACAAGCCTCTGGAACATTCATTCTGATCACGTAGAGAGCATGACACTGTAAGAATAATTATGGCAATCCTGATGTCCAGGTCACACGGTAATCTGGTACCAAATAATGCAACATGTTTGTCCTTCAGACCCTGCATTTCAGTTGAAACTCATCTCAAATACAAAGAAAAAAACGAGTGCCGCACAGCTCACGTTTGCTCCCACAATTTATTTTGCTTGCACCAAGTAGTAAGCCGTGTCGTAACGTTTCGGGCGTCAAGCCAGCCCTTCCTCAGACATGAAGAAGAGTGGGGACACACCTGTTTAAATACATCTCTAATGAGGTCACATGATCTCAAAAGAAAAAAATATAAAAAATATGTATCTCATCTCAAATACAACAGCGGTCATCAAAGTTTCCATGGTCCTCAAACTGTTGTCAGTCTTTGCATGGTTTCTAAACTATGTATAGTATATCTTTAGATCCAAGTTTTGGTGCTGTTGGGTCCAGGGACAGCATTAAAGAAAGAGACTTGGTTGTCAAATTAAATATTCCCTCTACGTCCCTGACTGGGCCTCTAATAATCCTATGATCCTGCCGACAACGCCAAGTGTGACATGACGAGGGGGAGTGGTATATTAAATGAATAAAAGCCAGACAATGCCATCCAGTGTAAACTGGAAAAAATTTGCTTTTAAAAGGCACACAGGTTCGACCCATAAGGACAGAGGCAGCATGTTCCTTGTACATATAGTTTAGTTTATTTCTATGTTTCTTTTTGATGTCTTTCTGTTCAGATTTCATACTTTTAGACATTTCATTTCACAAGTATGTTACATTTGTTAGCTGACAGTAGCTTTCGGTTAGCACAGTTTATACACAACAAAAAATTGGAAACAATCCACCTAAACGTAAATAATAAAGGTTAGCTGAGGAGCAGTCATGTAAAACAAAGGCTAACCACCAGGCAAGGCCGACCCTACTGTCGCATGCCCACATCTAGCCCTTCTCAGCCGGTCCGGTGCTTCGATAGCACCCCGGTTACGCGAGGGTCCCAGCAGACCCCGAACCATGCACCAAGAGATCAATGGACGCCAAGGAGTGGTGTGCGTTGAGGCTCTCAACCACCTGCGACGCTAAAACTAAACATGCGTTAGCAGCTACACCAATATTTAAGAATGAAGAATGAATTTAACAATAGCTACCTGGACCCATGGAACAGCACGCACAACCCTGGGCCCAGCCCAACCAGGCCAGAAGACGCCAGTGAGGAGACAGAGGAAGTGAGTGTGAACCAGAGTGGCTTTTATACTACCGCTAGCGCCATCTGCTGTCCGTTTTGATATTTAAAATACAGAAGTTTAATAAAGTTATTTAAAATACAGTTAATAAAAACTGGTATTGCCACATAGGTATCGGAAAACATATCGTTCAGGTATCGGTATCAAAAAACAAGTATCGTTAAAGTACCGGTATCAAAGAAATTTACCCAACCCTACTTTTAGTAGGACTACTGAAATTATTAGTTTTACGTAGACCTTAAAGATCACATTAAACAGGGCATTGTACTTGGGCCTGAGGTATAATAAATGTAAGTGTAACCCCCGTTACAAATAAACACTGGTGTAACTGGACAAAACCTGACAATAAATAACCTTATAAATATTCATAAATAACCTAATTAAATATTCGCTTAAAACAGTTAAAAAACTACGTGACATTAAATATATAATTAGTGGGATTTACAATGTTATTATAAAAAGTTACATTGTAAACCGTTATCAATATAACTGATTCAAGACGCTCTCAGCGTATGCCCCTCCCCCACCTGGCCGAGGCTCAGCCAGCGGCAGGAGTCTGAAAAGAGCGCACGGGCGAGTAGAGCAGTGCAGCCGTTACGAACAAAACTGACCCAAACTACACCGAAAAGTGATCTTACACACCGTTTGCCTTGCCGGGTTGAGGGAGGAGTGTGTCTACGAGACGTGAAACCTTTGAGAGTAGTCTCGGTGAGTTATTTATTTGGAAAGTTTTTGTTTGTTGCTCAGCATTTGAAGCTGAAGTTGACGCAAACTTATTTATTGTACAGTGTTTGTCGCTGCGGTTAAACGAGGCCGATGCTTTTGCTTGAGACGGCAGAGAGCAAAGAAACGGTAACAATATATTTGCTCTTTTATTTTTATTTCTCTTGTCCAGCATTTGGTGCTGAAGTTAATATAAATGTATTCTTTTACGCAGCGTTTGTCGCTGCGGTTAAACGAGGCAGTTACGCTTTTGCCCGAGACGGCAGGGACCAGATAACGGTAACTTAACGTTTTCTGCATTTCTACTTTTATTTCTGTTGGTCACAATGTTGATTATTTTTACGGTGGTTTGTTCATTTTATGTGGAAAGAAGCTTTATTTCCCAGTAACAGTAAGCGGCTCAGCTAAAAACAAATCGTCGCCTCTCTTTTTTTGTTTCTCTCTTAAGTTACGTGCCTCCGCAGCCTTGTAAGCGGATGGATTTGTGTTTTTACTTGAATGTAATTTTATTTAATGCTAATTGCGATCCTTGTTGGCCTGCTCCACAGGCCAGGTTTTATCCCCACCCCGAGAACACCTCAGTTCTTGGGCTTGGATCGAGTTCTTGGACCCAGGATCGAGTCGAGACCAAGGCGAGCCACCCAACGGAACATTCTCAGGATCAACGGCAGCGTCTCGCGAGGCGCGCGTGGTCCGCATTCCACCAAAGAACCTCACTGACTCCCAGACCAAGGTTTGAGGAGCGTTTGTGGAGTTTTTCCAACGGATTTGAGCGCACGTTAAAGGGCGCCTACATTGAACTCAGAACATATCCACAATTTAAGTTTTGCTAAGTTTTTGGACAATTAGAAGCCATTTTCTTTTTGTTATTGCTTTGCAAGCCAAATTGTTTACTGGATCCTTTTGATAATTGTTTTATTTATGTATTTAAAGGGTACCTATGGTGTCATTTTTAAAGTGACAAAACGTGTTTGAAAATTGAAAAGAGTGAATAATATAAACCTGAAACCAAGATTAAACTTAAATTAAAGTAATTTAAGAATAGGTTTAAATTAAAAACACTCAAAGTAACTAAATGACCGGTCATAAAACAAAACTTGTTGAAATAAGTGAAACAAGTAAAACATACCTTTTATTGAACTCATCTCAAAAGTTAAACAATATAAAGGTGTAACGGGTAACTAACAGAAGTGCCAGTATTAATGTTTGATGTTTGTCTGTCCTTTTTATTGTCTATGTAAAGTAAATTGCCGGCTTTTCCATTTAAACTTATTGACTTTGGCTCTCATTTTGGATTACACACCACTCCTTTCGAATCTAGAACTGGTCCATACCCTACAGTCCTTTGCCTAACAGCGTAGGTGTTACATATTCTTGGCGAGCCAGCCAGGAGTGGTCCATACACTCTTGTGAGCCTAGGTATTGTTTTCAAAACAGCCAATATGGAAGCCGTGCGACAGAGTAATGTTAAGATACCAAACTCACTCATTATTACTGGCATAACTGGCACTGTAGTTGATGAGGAGCTCTTTGACTTTCTTAAACAGTACGGGTCTTTTCAGATTGTGCCCATAGCCCCTACAAGCCCACAGGTAGGCAAGCAGAACATTGTTGAGTACACTTCAGGTGCATCAGTACAGGCACTTTCACCCTTGCTACCTTACAAATTCTTACCTAAAGATGAACCTGACATACTTTACCTTGTCGAGACTTTAAGCACCGTCTACTCTCCTGTAGTTAGCAAGACTGCTACACAGACTTACTTAGCTGAACTGAGAGACATTGCAAAACAGACAGGTAAAGATTTCACAGACGTACTGAGAGAGGAGCTTAGCTCTATTACTAGGGCTGTTGACACGGACGAACATGACAGTCCAAGTGACCATGGTGACTCTGTTCAAGTCCCTGACTCAGACAATCCAGTGCACAGAGCCCTCCAATCTGGTGACTTCCACCAACCGATCCCAGTCTCTGTGGGGAATCGCTCACAAACCCCAATCAGTACAAAGACTCCTACTCTAAGTACCTCTGATGTTAATCCACCAGAGCTTCAAAAAGTAATAGTGGAGCACATTCTCCGAACTGAAGATATTCATTCACAAATGAACACTCCCTTCAGGTTGAGACTCTTTTCTGGGCGTTGTCCCCGTCCAAACAATGAAGTTGACTTTGAAAGCTGGCGCTCAAGTGTTGAGCTTCTTCTTAAAGATGCCAAGCAACCAGACTCAAGTAAGTCCAGAAGGCTTTTGGAAAGTCTCTCTTCACCTGCAGTTGATCTTGTAAAACACTTACCTGCCGATTCGCCTCCAGTCACATACTTGCAAATCCTTGATTCTGCTTTTGGTACAGTCGAAGATGGTGACGACCTTTTCGCCAAATACTTGAACACCATGCAAAATCATGGTGAAGAACCTTCATCTTACCTTCAGAGACTCCAAGTCATGCTTAACACAACGTTCATAAGGGGAGGTATCTCTGCTGGTGAACTTGATAAACAGCTCTTGAAACAGTTCATAAGAGGCTGTTGGGACAATGACTTGATTGCGGAGCTTCAGCTTGAGCAAAAGAAACAAACTCCACCTACTTTTGCTGATCTCCTGCTCATGCTCCGTACTGCAGAGAAAAGACGCACATCGAAAATGTCACGCATGAAACAGCATCTAAATACAACAAAGCCAAAGGTCTACTCACACTATCAGGGTGCCCAGTCTCAAAGTCCAGAACGCCCCAGACCAAAAGCAGTCGATTCTGAAATTCAAAATCTCAAAAAGCAAATTGCTGATCTGCAATCGCATCTTGCGTTTCTCAAAACTAAAAAAGATGCTGAAACACCCAACGCCAAACCACGAGTCTTCAGCTCTGCAAAACATAAAGTCCCTTTTGATAACTCCAGAGCTCAAAAGTCACAGTCCTCTGATCAAAGACCTGACATCCACTCAAGCAACCGACCAAAGCCCTGGTATTGCTTTAAGTGCGGAGAGGATGGGCATATCAAACCCCAATGCGAGAATGAGCCAAACTCTCATCTTGTTGCTCTTAAAAAGAAGCAGCTAAGAGAAAAGCAAATGACATGGGACAAAGTGAATGATCCAGAATATTCTTCTTTAAACTAGACCCAGCTCCATTTGTGGGACAAAGTGGAGCTAAACAAAACACAAGGTGTCCCAAGAAAAAGAAACGTGCTTTGAACTTTCATGCTCAAACTGAAAAGCCTCTCTCTCTTCCAAAAGGCTTAGTT
Organism: Neogobius melanostomus; assembly: GCA_007210695.1. NCBI lineage: Eukaryota > Metazoa > Chordata > Actinopteri > Gobiiformes > Gobiidae > Neogobius > Neogobius melanostomus. The sequence continues at coordinate 195,970 of VHKM01000144.1, forward strand.
GGAGCAAAGTGTACAGCTCAAATAGCTATCAATGACCATCTGTGCAGTTGCTTATTAGATACGGGCTCACAGGTAACAACAGTCTCCCAGTCTTTCTACGAAGAGAACCTGTCTCACTTACCTGTCCACAGCTTGAATGACCTGTTAGAGGTAGAAGGTGCAAATGGCCAAATGTCCCTTACCTTGGCTTTATCGAGATAGCCATCACTTTTCCCAAGAGTTCTTTGGGTGCTGACATTGAAGTGCCAACTCTCGCTTTGATTGTTCCCAATCTGAGTTCTAACTCACCTTCACTGCTGATAGGTACAAATACTTTGGACATTCTGTATGAGCAGTATGGACTAGTTGTAGAGCCCAAAGAGAAACACACACTTCCATATGGGTACAAAGTCGTTCTCAAAACCCTTGCAGCGAGGAAAAAACGCACAGCTGATTCAAACTTGGGCGAAGTCAGACTAAACAGTATGGATTGTGAAACTATTGGAGCTGGAGAAACAAAAGTTCTGGAAGGATCAGTGGCATGCAGAGTACCGGAAACTGGAAAATGGGTGACAGTCGAAGCACCAACAACAACCTACTTAACTGGTGGCCTTCTTGTTAAAGATGGGTTAGCGACCCTCCCATCCAAACTCCCACGCAGTGTACCTGTCATCTTGAAAAACGAATCCAATCACACCATCACACTCACTCCAAAGACAGTCATTGCACAAATTCACGCCATTCAAAGTGTTCGATCAGCCAATGACCCAACGCTTAAACCAAAGTTTGAAAACTCAGATCTCCAATTCGATTTTGGTGATTCTTCAATCCCCAGTGAGTGGAAAGAAAGAATACGTTCAAAGTTGAATTCTATGCCTGAGGTATTTGCCCAAAACGAGCTCGACTTTGGTCGCACCAGTAAGATCAAGCATCACATCACACTCAGCGACCCTACTCCTTTCAAACACAGGGCAAGGCCAATACATCCACAAGATCTAGAGGCAGTACGTAATCACCTGCAGCAACTCCTTGATGCCGAAGTCATCCGTGACTCTGAATCTCCTTTTTCATCCCCAATTGTAGTCGTACGAAAAAAGAATGGAGATGTCAGATTATGTATTGACTACAGAAAGTTAAACCTCCAGACTGTGAAAGATTCTTACGCTTTACCCAACCTCGAAGAGTCTTTTTCAGCTTTGAATGGATCGAAATGGTTCTCAGTCTTAGACCTTAAGTCAGGGTTTTATCAGATTGAGATGGAGGAGGCTGATAAACAAAAGACTGCATTTGTCTGCCCTCTAGGTTTCTTCGAGTTTAATAGAATGCCTCAAGGAATCACAAACGCCCCTAGCACATTCCAGAGACTCATGGAGCGCTGCATGGGGGAGCTCAATCTAAAACAGGCCCTTGTGTTCCTTGATGACCTCATTGTGTTCTCTTCAACTCTGGAGGAGCACGAAGAACGCCTCTTGCGAGTCCTCAGTCGTTTGAAGGAGTTTGGCCTTAAACTTTCGCCAGAAAAATGCAGTTTTTTTCAGAGCTCTGTAAAATACCTTGGCCACATCATTTCGGAAAAAGGCATTGAAACAGACCCCGATAAGATCTCGTCACTCAAAACCTGGCCGAAACCAAACAACTTGAAAGAACTCAGGACCTTTCTTGGATTTTCCGGTTATTACCGTAGATTCATAAAGGACTATTCAAAGATCATGCGTCCTCTCAACCAACTCACTGGTGGATACCCACCTCACTGGAAAAAAACAAACAAAGTTGATAAAACCCAGTACCACAACCCGAAAGACCCCTTCGGAGCTCGATGGACAGAGGATTGTCAAACAGCATTTGACACAATCATTCAGAAACTGACCACAGCACCAGTGCTCGGGTTCGCGGACCCTAAACTTTCTTACACCTTGCATACAGATGCAAGCACTCGTGGATTAGGGGCCGCTCTGTACCAAAATCAACAAGGTCAAAACCGTGTCATCTCCTACGCAAGTCGCGGGTTGTCAAAGTGTGAAACAAAGTACCCTGCACATAAGTTAGAGTTCCTTGCTCTTAAATGGGCAGTCACAGAAAAATTTCAAGATTACCTTTACGGCCGCTCATTTCTTGTCATCACGGACAGCAACCCGTTAACATACATACTTACCACTGCAAAACTTGATGCCGCGAGTTACAGATGGTTGGCGGCGCTGTCCACGTTCGATTTCCAGCTGCAATACAGGGCAGGAAAACAAAATCAGGATGCAGATGGTCTGTCCAGACGTCCACACAGTGCAGAGCCTGACGACATGCTGTCCAAAAAGGAGTTGGAAAGGATACAACAGTTCACACAAAGACACCTACCTGACCATCCAGACCTTGACCTTGTTGACCAGAGCACAATCCGAGCAATCTGCGAAAAACACTTTGTCCATCAGCTTTCAGAGAACAATCCAGTTGAGTCTACAGTCAATAGCTCTCTGGTTCTGTCTCTCGCTCATCATCCCCAAGCTATCCCCCAAAGTTTTGAAGAGGAGGAGGAGCTTGGTGGCTTACCTGTAATGTCCCATTACACAACATCAGACCTGAAAGAAATACAAAACAATGACACAAGCATTCGAGAAATAATCAACCAAATGGAATTGGGAGAAAAGCCCCCACCAACTGCAAAGAGTGAACTCCCCGAACTTGGCTTGTTGCTAAGGGAGTGGAACAAGTTCATTCTCAAAGATGGAGTCCTCTATCGTACAAGACAAGAGGGAGCACAAACACAATACCAACTCGTGCTACCCCAAGAGTTAAGACCCCTTGTCCTAAAAAGCTTACACGACGACATGGGGCACATGGGTGTCGAAAGAACACTGGATCTTGTGAGAAAGCGATTCTATTGGCCCAAAATGGCCTCAGACATAGAACTTAAAGTCAAAACCTGCAACCGTTGCACCCGCCGTAAAGTCCATCCAGAGAAAGCCGCGCCGCTTGTGAATATCGTTGTCACACGACCGCTTGAACTAGTGTGCATCGACTTTCTAACATTAGAGCCAGATTCAAGCAATACTAAAGATGTATTAGTGATAACAGACCATTTCACTAAATACGCGCTTGCTTTGCCCACTCCAAACCAAAAGGCGCGCACAGTTGCCAAATTCCTCTGGGAAAACTTTATCTCACACTACGGTTTCCCTGAGAGACTACATAGTGATCAGGGCCCGGACTTCGAGTCCCGCACGATAAAAGAGCTCTGTTTACTAGCTGGCATTCAAAAGGTTCGAACTACACCTTACCACCGAGGGGAAACCCTGTTGAACGCTTCAACAGAACGCTTCTCAACATGCTTGGTACTTTGGAGAACCACAAAAAGACCCACTGGCGTGATTATGTCCGACCCTTAGTACACGCTTATAACTGTACTAAAAACGACGTGACAGGGTTTACCCCATATGAGCTTATGTTTGGCCGACAGCCAAGGCTCCCTGTCGACCTCGCCTTCGGTCTGCCAGTCCATCATCAGTCAGGTTCCCACTCTGAGTATGTTCGCAACCTTAAGTCACACCTAGAATCCAGCTACAAAATCGCAACTGAAATGGCAAAGAAATCAGCAGGTCGCAACAAAGCAAGATTTGACAAACACATTGTTGACTCTACCTTAAAAGAAGGAGATAGAGTTCTTGTTAGAAATGTTCGCATAAGAGGCAAACATAAGCTAGCCGACAAGTGGGAATCCGAAGTCCATGTTGTGCGGCACGGTAGTACAGCGGTTAGCGCTCATGCTTCACAGCTAGAAGGTCCGGGTTCGATTCCCACCAGGGACCAGGCCTTTCTGTGTGGAGTTTGCATGTTCTCCCCGTGTCTGCGTAGGTTTCCTCCGGGTACTCTGGTTTCCCCTACCACTAAAAACATGTACAATAGGTCAGGATATCTGAGAGTGTGTTTGAGAGTGCGCATGGGGGACGACGGATAAAAATTAGCCCAAGGCTACAATCCGGCGTGGCTTGTTCATTAACTTGCACTGTCCCAACCAAATAAACCAATAAAAAAAAATGTTGTAGTGAAACAGTCGAACAACCTCCCTGTTTATGTTGTAAAGCCTGAGGCAAAAGAAGGTCCTCAAAGAACCCTCCATCGTGACTTATTACTGCCATGTGGTTTCCTTTCCACCAACACAAATGAAACAGGACAACCAATAAAAGACAAACTCAAGCGACCCAAAACACGTCAACAAACAGAAAGTCATGAACAAGAATCAGACTGTGAAGAATCCGATTCTGGCTACTTTTATGACTACCAAGACCTAATAGTGGAAACCAAAAGTTCATACTCACCTGATACGGACAAACATGCAAATGATGTCAAACAAAGTTCTTCAGAAATGCCCAACGCTTTCTCTGAATACAGAATATGTCAAAAGACACCGGATGAGACAAACTTACCTGATGAGTCAAACTTACCTGATGAGACAAATCCACTGAATGAGATCTTACCTGAAAAGAATCCTGAAGAAAATGACAAAGAGACAGAGACAGTCGGTACTTACCCTGAAAAAGAAAACCTACCTGAAGAACCAGTGTCAACCAATGACTTCCCTGAAATGGACAGCCAATCTAAAGACATTCCTGACTTTCCTAACGAGACCACAGCTGACACAGACCAGTGCCCAGATGTCACTGACCATTGTGACAGTAACTCTGACTTCCTAAGACGCTCAACCAGACGTAGGGAACCAGCTCAGAGACTGACTTATCCTGAACTAGGCAACCCACTAGTTTCTGTGGTCCAGTCACTCTTCCAGGGCCTAGCCATAGCATTTACTGAATCCTTGAATGGCCCTAGAGTGTTTAAAGTTGAAACTGTATGAAACATGTACGAGGACGTACATAGGAAAAGGAGGGGAGGATGTAACCCCCGTTACAAATAAACACTGGTGTAACTGGACAAAACCTGACAATAAATAACCTTATAAATATTCATAAATAACCTAATTAAATATTCGCTTAAAACAGTTAAAAAACTACGTGACATTAAATATATAATTAGTGGGATTTACAATGTTATTATAAAAAGTTACATTGTAAACCGTTATCAATATAACTGATTCAAGACGCTCTCAGCGTATGCCCCTCCCCCACCTGGCCGAGGCTCAGCCAGCTGCAGGAGTCTGAAAAGAGCGCACGGGCGAGTAGAGCAGTGCAGCCGTTACGAACAAAACTGACCCAAACTACACCGAAAAGTGATCTTACACACCGTTTGCCTTGCCGGGTTGAGGGAGGAGTGTGTCTACGAGACGTGAAACCTTTGAGAGTAGTCTCGGTGAGTTATTTATTTGGAAAGTTTTTGTTTGTTGCTCAGCATTTGAAGCTGAAGTTGACGCAAACTTATTTATTGTACAGTGTTTGTCGCTGCGGTTAAACGAGGCCGATGCTTTTGCTTGAGACGGCAGAGAGCAAAGAAACGGTAACAATATATTTGCTCTTTTATTTTTATTTCTCTTGTCCAGCATTTGGTGCTGAAGTTAATATAAATGTATTCTTTTACGCAGCGTTTGTCGCTGCGGTTAAACGAGGCAGTTACGCTTTTGCCCGAGACGGCAGGGACCAGATAACGGTAACTTAACGTTTTCTGCATTTCTACTTTTATTTCTGTTGGTCACAATGTTGATTATTTTTACGGTGGTTTGTTCATTTTATGTGGAAAGAAGCTTTATTTCCCAGTAACAGTAAGCGGCTCAGCTAAAAACAAATCGTCGCCTCTCTTTTTTTGTTTCTCTCTTAAGTTACGTGCCTCCGCAGCCTTGTAAGCGGATGGATTTGTGTTTTTACTTGAATGTAATTTTATTTAATGCTAATTGCGATCCTTGTTGGCCTGCTCCACAGGCCAGGTTTTATCCCCACCCCGAGAACACCTCAGTTCTTGGGCTTGGATCGAGTTCTTGGACCCAGGATCGAGTCGAGACCAAGGCGAGCCACCCAACGGAACATTCTCAGGATCAACGGCAGCGTCTCGCGAGGCGCGCGTGGTCCGCATTCCACCAAAGAACCTCACTGACTCCCAGACCAAGGTTTGAGGAGCGTTTGTGGAGTTTTTCCAACGGATTTGAGCGCACGTTAAAGGGCGCCTACATTGAACTCAGAACATATCCACAATTTAAGTTTTGCTAAGTTTTTGGACAATTAGAAGCCATTTTCTTTTTGTTATTGCTTTGCAAGCCAAATTGTTTACTGGATCCTTTTGATAATTGTTTTATTTATGTATTTAAAGGGTACCTATGGTGTCATTTTTAAAGTGACAAAACGTGTTTGAAAATTGAAAAGAGTGAATAATATAAACCTGAAACCAAGATTAAACTTAAATTAAAGTAATTTAAGAATAGGTTTAAATTAAAAACACTCAAAGTAACTAAATGACCGGTCATAAAACAAAACTTGTTGAAATAAGTGAAACAAGTAAAACATACCTTTTATTGAACTCATCTCAAAAGTTAAACAATATAAAGGTGTAACGGGTAACTAACAGAAGTGCCAGTATTAATGTTTGATGTTTGTCTGTCCTTTTATTGTCTATGTAAAGTAAATTGCCGGCTTTTCCATTTAAACTTATTGACTTTGGCTCTCATTTTGGATTACACACCACTCCTTTCGAATCTAGAACTGGTCCATACCCTACAGTCCTTTGCCTAACAGCGTAGGTGTTACATAAGACTTTGAAATAGGCTTTAAAATGCTTTAAAACAATTATTTATATTATACAATTCATACGATACAGTATGTTGCCTCATGGCTGTGTTCCAGAGGTCTAACCATATTTGAATCCAACATTTAGGCTACACTTTATATGTTGTTGGCACGGGCTATCCCATACACTTTCACTAGAACCACGTCAAACGAGTCTCTAAACTCTGCACCGGCGGCACTCATTACGGCTCATTTTTAAGTGTAATTCATCACAGAAAGTTGCATTACTGGCCCGCTATAATAGTGTTTAATAAGGACGAGGCAAGACTAATATTTCTTTTCCCAATGACCTGCGTCATTGCATTAAGGAGCTCACCTTCTTTAAATACACGCACTTGAGTTGAAGCCAGTGGCCATGGGTAGCAGAGTTTAGTGACCACCATACAGGGCACAGCCTCTGGCCCCCATTGTTGTAATACCTCCATCTAGTGATTGCCGCTAAAGCATTGCCCAGTATACACGTTTTAAACCAATGTAAAGTCTGGTTTCTAATTGTTTAAAACTTTCTACAGCTAGATATTGCTCCTGTGATAAGGCTGGGTTAGGCACAATTAAAAAGACCAGGCTGGTTTTCGTAAGGAACATTTTAGAAATCTCGTATATTAATGAGGGCCGGACTTTGATTGACAGACCGTTAGCATTAGAGCTAATGGCGCGGGCGCAGCTACGACCGAACTACACACCCTGCAAGGGCCGTGTCTACAGTGAAGATTCCGCACTTACTGTATGCCCTTTTTAGGAACATGCTCAGTCAGAGTTGGGTAGGAGGACTCTATAAATCCACTATGGATTCCCTTTCTAACGTGGTTCATTAACGAAAACAGGGAGGAGTGAGCAGACACTGTCTATTATTTTACAGTCTATGGTTGAAGCGCGATGCTGAACACCAGGATGTGGGCTGAACCATTTGGCACATTTTTAAAGGGGTGTCAGGGCTCTGAGATATCATCCATCATTGTTGTTTGTGCAAAATTCTCTCTCGAAACCATTGTATTTCAGCCTGGTTGTGTTCAATTGTTACATGAATTATAAAGAAATGTACAGAACGCTTTTATAGCAGCACTTGACGGCCCCTACCCTGCTCTGGGCCCTGGGTACTCTTTACCCCCCGTCCGACGCCCCTGGCCATGACTCAACACATAGAACAAGGATCCCCCACATGTGCAGCAGCCCCAACCACAAGTGCTGAATAACTATCTGACAGTAAAAGTCTGATCCATGATTTAGTAAATAATTTGAAAATTCTGATATTGCCAAAAAAATGCAAATAGATTAAAAGGAATCATTGTTCAGATAAGGAATAAAAACTACAAACTTTACATCTTTTTATATGTGAACATGACACGATTTTCATTTACACATATATTTGCAGTGGGATGAGTAGGTTAACATACAGTATTTGTTTGTATGTGTATGTGTTACTCAAGTAACACAGCTACTCGAGCACATAAATGTAATTGACCAGTACAATGAAATCGACACCAGTGCAAATGTCTGTACAATAACATAGCCTATATATGTAGATCAACTTAAAGCTACTCTAATAGCAAAGATTTTGTGTAAAGGGACCAGAGAGCACTGTCAGGAGCACACTTTGAGTCTGGAACACGCTCTAACACTGCTGGCCTTGTGCTAAACATTGAACAATAAGCTCCGTTGTTTTGTCCTATTCTTTGTCTTGTCTTCTTTCTTGCAGTTTGCCACAACACAATGACCATTTAAACACAGATGTGCCGAAGAAAACAGAGTGGTGAGGCTGAAGATACTGTATAAGATTCAACACTTGCTAATGACAGAGCACTGCAGAAACAGAGTTATTTCACTTGAAGTATAAATATTAGCATAGATATAATTTGAAGCAAAAAAGCCAAGCCCTGAAATGACCAGGTTTATAGTTTGTTTCAACATCAGCAAATAAGGTGATTGCTCCACTGCTCTGTAATTACATCCACATGATAGGGTGGGTAATACAGCTCTGCTCAGACTAGACTCCTAAATTTCAGAGACTAGCTCACAGCGCATAAACAAATACAATAAAACAGGTTCTATATGACTGCATTCAGAGTAATTGAGTTCACGTTTTAGCACAGAACAGAATGAGGCAATTCATTTTTAAATGTATTGCAAAAATTGTTACTTATTTCTATCTGTGGATTATATATAAGGATTTAGATCTTGAGTAAGTGATGTTGCTGCAGCTTTTCATGGTAAGATTTTGAAGAGGCTCTATGTCCAATTGCTGTATCACTGCTAAGAGTGCCCTCTAGTGGACCCCATCAAAAATACAACGTGGGTTCTACGCTATACTGTATGTAAAATCAATAAAATCAGTGTTTTCAGCAGTCTTCTATAATTGCATCAATACACCAAGTTTAAGGATAGACTGTGTGCATGCAATAGTTTGGACGTGAAAACCCAAAAAAGTTCTTCAGTTACTTTTTATGGCCAAAAATTGCACTTTTAATATGATAAAAAACACATCACTGCAACACTGAGGAAATCTCACATTCAAAAGATTAGTCTCTAGTTAGACAAATAAATAAATATTGATAAGAGGAGTAAGACTGACTTTGAACATCAAGAATTCAGTGTCTGGCAAATTTAAAGGTTTGCATGTCCGGCACATTTAAAAGGAAAATCTGTTGTAAATTTGAAGTGAATTGTATAACAAAAAGTCAACAGTTGAAGATGATCAACAGTTAAGGATAGAGTTGGCTCTGAGGATGCGGATGACTTTCCTTGAGTTGTAACTGTACTCATATTGGATTTCTTCATGGAAGAAGTACAAGTAACCTGAAATATAAAGACGAATACTTAGACTTTCTGGAAGTTCTGAATTATACACAAGACTGTACTGTACCATAGTGATATGCAGCAGCGTCAACTTCATCATGCATTCCTGGGAAATCAGTCTCAATGGAGCGTGGGTATCCCTTGTCCATTCTTCCTGAGGCTTCATCAAAGCTGTGAATGAAAAGATGATTTTGATATAATACTGTATTAGTGATCAGTAGTCCTTTGCTATTTGAACATCAAGGGATTGCTACACTCTTTAAAAAATAAATAAATAAACAATTACAACTTCTAAATATCTTGGTTTATCTCAAGTGAAGTTTTAGTTGGTTAGTTCTTGACCTCTATTTGTGTAACAATTAAAGAGGGGGGAGGGCTTGTTATAAGTCGTAAATAAAGTTAGTAGGAACATAAAGTAAATACATTTTGTTGTTTTGATTACCTCCAGTATTCTTCATCAGTGAAGAGCAGAGTCTTCCCAGTGCCTCTGATGTGCACTGCTGCATCTATTTTCCTGACGGATTTAGGCAGGCCCAGCCTGTGAATGTATTTGGGGTACCCATCCACAAGGGTATATCCATTCAAGGCCCACATTTTAATCCCTGTTGAAACACACCAATAAAAAATTATAAACCTTGGAAGCAACAATATTGAAGTCAGTCAAAAATGTGAAACTGACCGCTAAATATAAAGACCAGGTCTTTCTCTGGGTTTTCGTAGGCTGCGTCCACTTTGTTTGGCAGAGAGGGCCAGGTGGACTTGATCATTGTCTGCTCTGGCTCAACAAACTGGGGGTGGATTCTCCAATAAAATCTGTGACAAAGACAAAATCTATGAAATACAGCAGCCTCGCAACTAACAGGACAGAATCATAGCTCTTTCGTGACGTGACTGGGCATTAAGGATAATACTATACAGCTACAATTACAGCTGCCTACTACTAACACTAAATTCAGATGTTAAGACTACATTGAAATGTTTGAACATAAGGGTAAGTTTTCAACCTGTCTTTGAAGATGATGGTCTCGCCTCTCAGTTCAGTTACAGCATCAAAACTCATCTTAGGGTCACATTTCTCTGGGGCATCAGGCTTTGGCTTCACCTTTTATGATCTGGGTTTGGTCCTAAGAGTAGACATCAAGTTGTTAATTGAAGTTCTTGGTATGTTCTTGGTATGTTCTGTATTTTACCATAGAGATCTTGAATGCCCTCAATGTCATCTTCAGTGAGGGGATATCCTATTCCATAGGAGTACACGGGGTACATCAAAGCACCCGGGTCTGTTGAATGGGACATCCCAAGTGCATGCCCCAACTCATGTGCTGCCACTATGAACAGGTTGTAGGCTGTAGACAAAAGAGTTGTTAAGTGTTAACAGAATAAGAACATATCTACAATAATTTTTTCCCACTGCACCACCAGAGTAAAATCATCTACCTTTTTAACATTTTATAAAAGGTTATACCTCTTTCATATGGGTGTTAATAAACAAGTTTAAAAAAAATTTGATGTGCTAAATGGAAATTGTTTGCACTTCTCTTAGACCTATCTAGTCTCCGCCACAGTAATTGTGCATGAGAGAGCAAAGCATAGAAAACCAGGCTTGAAACTGTAACCAAAGGTGAATTTGTAGCGATTATCTTCTACTCAACATAGATGGAAGGCATGTGCATGACTGTCATGCACATGCACAACATAAACAAATTGCCTCTCTCTGTATAGTTATTTACCACTTGAGTCTTTGGACCAGTGTTCATCCTCATCAAAGTGTGTGTCTCCCCCTATCCCCTGTCCGGGGGGTAGGCATGAGCCAGCAGCCCATTAGGCCCGTCAAAAGGATTGTAGTCTCCATGTTCTGCAGACAAAGGAGCCAGACAACGAACATGATTGTGTGTCATTAGATTGTCTATTCAAACCATGTTATCATTCCCTCAACAAGGCACCAGCGTGTAAACCGAGCATTTTGAAGCCAAGTATTAGGACTAAAACAACAAGTCAATGAGACCTTTGCTGCCAAAGCTGATCATGATGTCCGCGTTGCCCTGGTGCAGTTTCTTAAAGGTCAAAGGAGTGACGTCAGCCCAAACGTTGAGGGCTGTTCGAATGGCTCTGTCCACGTCTGATTTCTTTAGATCAGGGGTGTAATTCACAATCCTAAACACAAGGAGGCAGAAGGTAAGATTTCTACAATACAAGTGTATTTTTATAATATATATGTTCACTACCTGAATGTCACGTTGTTGTTTTGCCACTTTAATTTTCCGGGAAAGTGGTTGTATTCTCCAACATCTGGAACTCCACATCTGGGCTGCCGCATCATGTCCAAAGTGTTTTCATCCAGATTCCCTGTTACCTTTGGAAAACAACAAATTTGAAATAAAAATAAAACACTTTTTTTTTTGGTTTGGTTTTGCGTGTTTTTTCTTGAATGTATTGTGAAATAAAATTGTGCTAATTGCTCGATCTTGGCAAGACTGTAGTTGGAGGGGCAACTGTTGCAGAGTCAGCAAATAGAAATATTTGTTTATTTTGGAATTGCAGTAATTGCAGTAACACTGGCCCAGTTATTAGTGGCAACACTAGTAGCGGTAAGTAGTATTAATGTAAAGTGTTCACTCGATGCTGAACTCTCACCTTTCCTTCCTCTGCAGCTCCTTATTGTGTACATTACATTTTAATGTTGCTCTATATAACGTAACATGAAACTGTATAGCAAATATGTTTAGGAAATATTTTTTGGGCCAAGGGTTTGAGAGTAATGCAATTTTGATTTTCTGTAAGTGTTTGACTTGACTTATGGTTGAATTGAAAATAAATAAATAAATAAACAAACACTAATTGAACTGAATGTATTTCTCTTTATTAATACAGTATTGGTGTACATGGTATGTTTAAAGTTAAATAAATTGTTTTCTACAGAGTAAAATACAAACACTTGTTTTTGTTTTTTGGCTTTTTACACTATTTAATGTATATTAGAAAATAATTTGACTTACTGTAAGTTGAAAAAATTCTTGCATCTCTTTTATTTTGTCCTGAAATGCTTCTTGTGAACCACGCCTTCCCTTGAGTCCAGCTGGGAGGCCATAAAACTGCCGTAGATACCTCTGATTAAGAAGAAAGAAATGATTACACTCTGTAACATTTGATGAATTATCCATGAACTATGCATATCTTACCTCAGCCAGTAGCGTATTGTCCTTGTTGTCTTGGGGCAGTGGTCCAGCCAAACAGTGAGCCACCAGGCCCACCACCAGCAGCAGCAGTAAACTGGTCATTGTTGCTTTTGTCTCGTCCAAAACACTCATTGAGGACAAGTGGTATTTATACTGCTTTAGGCTGTCTTCAATGCTCCTCCGTGATTCATGTAAAAGCACCTAATGTAGCCACTTCCTCCTCCCAGGGTCTAAGAATGTGCTTGTTTGTCAAATCTACAGACCTAGCACTGGCCTGCTTTGGACCCACTCAAGGGCAATGACAACAAAGCATCCCCTAAAGGGTAAAATCATCATGACTTAACACATTTGCAAATAGAAACAAGCTCTGGAACTGACTGACTTATTTTAAAGTCATTTCACAAGTCAAAGCCATGGACCTTTTACCATCAATGGTCACAACATGCTGAATCAATGGGAATGTTAGAGTTAGGGTTTTCCCGCATTTGTGCAGCAGAATGTGAATCAGTGTCTATGATTATAAACATTGGTACAAGTCTGGTCCAATATCCGCTTTGCAGCATTAGCAATCTCACAGTGTGTGTTTTAAATAGAGTGTCAATTTAAAAAAAAAGAAAGGTAACAAAATGCTAACTACTCTTGGGGATGTATTTTTTGACCCCTTATTACCGCAATGCAACACCCGAGACCCTTCTACAAATGGTCATTCCGAACATATATGTACCATGTTTACATATACAAATGTCTATAAGGGTACCTATTTTGTTTGTTGTATTTATATTTACTTAATAACTGTGATCATGCAACATGCCTAGTGGATCAATACAGTAAGTCTAAGAAAGGGCCTGGCCTACATTGGAATTGAGTCATTTTTCTCTGAAGCATTTTCAACTTTTCAAGTTTTGCAAAAAGTGTGTGACCATCAAGGGTAAATCAGACGATTGGATCCCAATTAAATATGCACTAACTATCTGTCCCAGAGATGACTTTGTGCAACGACTATGTGCACTCCTTTGGTTATCTCAGAGTAGGTCAAAAACAGGTCAGGACGTGTTGCCTGTAACACTTTTGGGAAGGATCATGAGTAATATGATCTTCTACTTCAGAAATTGCATTCCTTTACCTCCACCTGGCCACTGTTAGTCTGTAAATGTGCAGGGGTTCACCGGCTCCTTAATGTTTTCGATTACATATTTTAAGAAATGAAGCCGGACGACTAGACAAGACTCCTGACTGTGGATGTGTGTCACCAAATGACACTTTGGGTCACGATTCCTGTTACCATGTGCAGGGATTTTTCTGGTAATGACTGTGTCTCGGTCAGTGGCTGAGGTACCTCGACCTCAGAGACTAAAATAGGCCACTTACTGTCACAGGTAATTGGCCAAATCAAACTATTTCACACTGTAGAACCACTGTGAAACCCCTGTAATAACTTAACTGTGAAAATATAAAGGGAAAAAAAAACAAGGAAGCAGAGTTTAGAGTGACGTTTGTCCAGTGTATGCAGGGATACAGAATTGATCTCGTCAACAATAGGGCATGCCTGTATTTGTTTCTCTTACATTTTTACACATTGTCCCATGAGTTAAATGTATTGCATCAAATACAATGGCCTGATAGTATCCAGTATATAAGATTTAAGGTGCTCTATCTTATGTATTGCTGAGTTTTCTTGTATCCTCACAGGAGTTTACTGTGGTTACAAAGACCTCCTGAGTCACTCTAGGGGAAGTTGGCTCTCAGGGACTTTTTGTTGTTTACTTTAAAAGAGACGACTAACAAATAAACAGACATGGAAAAATATCATTCAGACAAGATTATTTATTTATATTTTTTGATACGCATTGACATCAGATTCACAAGGTGTCCATGTGAGCAGAGTATTTTAGATTTACTATTGCGGAAAAACAAGCTCACTTCAACCTGGTTTACCTGCTCACATCCGAATATATCGGTAAAACTATTCAGTGCAGAATAAGGTGGCCCTTGGCAAATTAACCACTTCCTACTACAACAATGTCTGGGCCATCTGGACAGCAAACCATAGCATTTGTATCAAGTTTCTTAAGGACAATCTGGGCAAATGGCAGTAATGCTACAATTATGAAACACGGTAGTACTCGGTTAGTGCTCGTGCTTCACATTTAGAAGGTCGGGGTTCGAATCCCACTAGGGATGGGGCCTTTCTGTGTGGAGTTTGCATTTTTCCCCGTGTCTGCGTAGGTTTCCCCTACCACTAATAACATGTACAATAGTCCAGGATGAATGTGAGCATGTTTGAGAGTGCGCATGGGGGATGACGGATGGAAATTAGCCCATGGCTCCGGTGTGGCTTGTTTACATGCATGAGACCCATGTATGTTCATTAACATGCACTGTCCCGACCAAATAAACCAATAAATAAAAATTACTGCTGAGCAAATCTGGCAGGGCTGCACACCCACCACCAGGGGTTAGCAGAGCACAAGCAGAATTGGCATGTAGAGGATAAGTAACTTTTCTATCACACTTACAACAAAGCCCCTTTATGTCTTTGTCTAAAGAGTGCATAGTGTATTTGTTTCAAATCTGAAACTTTTGTATCATATGTCATATAATCTTAGGAAATCTGATAAATATATGTGGCAATACCAGTTTTATTAACTGTATTTTTTAAATAACTTTATTAAATATATGCATTTTAAATATTAACGGTCAGCAGATGGCGCCACCGCTCTAATAGCGTTTAGTATAAAAGCCACCCCAGTTCACACGCACTTCCTCTGTCTCACTGGCGTCTTCCGGCCTGGTTGGGCTGAGCCCAGGGTTGTGCGTGTTGTTCCACGGGTCCAGCGTCGCGGGTGGTTGAGAGCCTCAACGCGCACCACTCCATGGCGTCCATTGCTTGCTCTCGGTGCATGGTGGCTCGGGGTCTGCTGGGGCCCTCCTGTGACGGAACTGGGGGGCTATCGAAGCACCGAACCAGCCGACAGGGGCTAGATGTGGGCGTGCGACGGTGGACCTAACCACGCTGCTGTCTTATTTCTCCTTTTTGTTGACCTGCTCTCGGGCATTTTGTGAGCCCAACTGAATGTAACGTAAACGGATGATCTGTGTAAAGAAAATATGAGATCCCAAAGACATAAAAGTAAAACATAGAAATAAACTATATGTAAAAGGAACATGCTGCCTCTGTCCTTATGGGTCGAACCTGTGTGCCTTAAAGCACATCTTTTTCCAGTTTACACTGGATGGCGTTGCCAGGCTTTATTTACTTTATATACCACTCGTCATGTCACATATATAAATAATAAATAAATATATATTATATCATAATAAATAATATATAATTTGATAGAGTAGAATGTTTTCAGGGGGTTCTTGTTAGTTGTATTAAGCACTTTCATGCTTAAACAGTGGACAACATGCTGCTTGTCCAAGGGGCAAAATTGGTTTGGTTTATTTGGTCGGGACAGTGCATGTTAATGAACATACATGGGTCTCATGCATGTACCCCATGCACACACTCAAACACTCTCTTATTTATCCTGGCCTATTGTACATGTTTTTAGTGGTAGAGGAAACTGTACCCGAAGTACCCGTAGGAAAATACGCACTGGCCCCTATTTGGGGATTTGGGGAATATGATTGCACACAACAGAGATCTAAGCTGCTGGTATAGTAGTCCAAATATAATGGCAATACTTTTAAAACATTTCTGGAGGAGGAAATGGAAACAGCTCCACTGTTATTCTATCTGTATAATATAACACTACTTTATGGTGGAAATGGTGCAACTACTTTATGGTGGAAATAGTGTTTAAGATTCGGCCAATTTGTTTTTAGTTTAAAAAAGGAAAAAACCAACACCAGGGAAACCAGCCTACCCCAAGCCTCTTTTAGGTGTGAGGTTATTTGAGGAAAAACTCATGAACTCATGGCCTAATGTCAATAGCAAGTCATCACCTAAAATGACTTCATTACTTTAAACCAATGCATCAAATCTGTGAAAACCATGTCCTGGGCACACTGGCCTGCAGGGGAATACTGTCGAGCTGTTAAGGTCTGCAATCACCAAACCTAATTACTGTCTCAGTCCACCACAAAACCTCCCTTTGCCCCTCCTGGCATCCTGGCTGGCATTTTCTTTTCGGGGAAGGCCTTAAAATCCACCTCTGCAATTTGGTTCCTTCTTAACAAACTCTTTAATTGAAATCTCTAACATACATGTGCTAAATAGGGACTCTACTTATCTTTGATGGGTTTATTTTGAGATTTCAGAATGCGTGGGACGTGTCCTCAATGTGTTGAAAGATTATAGATTTACCTCAAGAGAAGTTCATCTGACAATACATGGCTTTACACATGCACGGGTGAATGAAGATGGTTAGGACACAGTAAATATTTCATTAGTGTCTTGCCTCATGTTTAAGTTTCATCACCTAAAGATTTAACACAAATGTCTTATTTGCCTTTTGGCTTTTCACAATGAACCTTTTCATATACAATGGTACAGTATCTTTACACAATATTTCTGACACTCGTCAAAACTGACCCCGGAGGCACATGACCAATCTTATGTAATGACACAACAGACATAGAAACACATGCCATCCCACTGTATTAAAGTGCAAAAAAGCACTTTAATTTAGCCTTTCAATTGGTGACTTGGCTTGTGACCCATATATGGATGAGTTTTCAAATTGAACCGGGTCTGATATCTCACCTGAGTTTCTTTCACTGCTCTGTTGTCTATCATTGTGGATGCAAGTTTTCCCTAAAGGTACATTTGTTCCCATGTTTCTGATTGTTTGTTTATTCTTTTCTTGGCGATGCAACCCTCTCTATCTAATAAGGCTTGGCACAGTTACATGTCAACTCCTTAACCAAAACCAAAAAAGTCTAATTGTTTCATACAAAGTCAAAGCTTTCTATGTATTTTCTACATTTACCCGAAACGAAACCAAATTGCATCATCTAAAGTCACTCTGCCTTTGTCTTGTATGTCACTCTATCTTACAACATTTTAGGCTATACCCAGTTGTCAGCTAACCCCTCCTTAATTCCAGGCCACTTTTGGAGGCTTTCCTTGGATTTGGCTGTGACTCACAATAACCATTTAAAAAGGCCTTCCTCATTAACCTTACCCGCTTGCCCTCATGTTCTTTATGCAAGCCATCTCAATTGATATAGTGCAAAATCCAATCAAATTTTGGCCATGTTGTTATTCACCTGTCTTGTCCTGCTCCTGCCCCGTTTGGGTTTTATGGCACCCGCGCTTGTGTCCGAAATGACGACCTCTTCATCCAGCGAACCACAGCAGGCTGACTTGGAGCTGGCCACAGTAAGTGTCTACTGTAATTTGAATGAGTTGAGCAAATATTACAGGCAGCACTTCATGTGACTTATACTCTAGCCATGTGAGTTTTTGAACTAAGGCCGGACTAAATTGGGAGAATCTGAAGCCATCCATGAGGGATTTTTGTATTTATTTTGTGGATTTTGTGTGGGTGGGGGGCGGAGGTAAGTACTGTACATGCACTGCCCTCGGAATTTCTTTAACTTCATGATTTCACATGTTTCCAAGAGATGTCAATGTTTCCTTTGAGTGTTGAACTGAAGTTTGTGAAATATGGGACTATATTAAATAAAATGCTGAATTGGTAATTGTTCTTTTGGTAAACATAACAACAACTCAAAAAGTATGCACTAGTACAAATGATTAATTCCCACTTGTACTGGTAGTAATCCTGCATTATATTTACTTTTACATGTGCTTCTACTGCAAAGAGCCTAAAGTTATACAGTGTTATGTGAGTTAAATACTGCTGCTAACTAATTACTGGTTACTAACTAGTTACTGTAATACTGAGACATGTTTTTTCCAAAAAAATGTTGTAGTGAACAGCAAATTACTTCTGTATACTACCTCTAAAATATATTCATATACATATTTTATGTCAAGAATTGGTTTCATTGTCAAAATATACCTAAGACTGAATGACAAATGACAGAGGCAAAATGGAAAACACAAAATGTTGAATCGTTCATTTGTACATAGTGTATGAACAGGACCTCTGTCGTTGTGTACGTGTTCTTGTAGGAATACCTTCAGCACTACTACGATCTAAAAGAGGAGCCCACGGGACGTGGAAAGAGAAGTGACACGACTTTCACCTCGAAAGTGAAGGACATGCAGATTTTCTTTGGACTAAATGTAACTGGTTCATTGGACTCAGAAACACTAGATGTTATGAAGAGTCCACGCTGTGGCGTCCCAGATGTGGAAGACTATAGCAATATTCAGGGCACACGATGGAACAAGAACCAGCTCTCATACAAGTAAGTCCAGATGATGACAAAAGATGCAAACATTTTCATGATGAGAACATGCCTGTCCTTACACGAACTAGCAGAAAATAGCTGTTTAGAGAGCAATTTCAGCATAGGGCAATAAAATGTTTGGCAGTGGTGATAGTGATTGTCACACAGTGTAAGCAGATTTTTCAGTTTAAGACTCCAGCCTCTGTAAGACATTATGGTTTGTTTAAGTGCCAAATTCTGAACTTATGTAACAGTCTACAACACTCTCACGCAGTGTCTGTAATTAGACACAATAGCTCTGAAGAGATCAGAAGTCGTGTTCACAACCACTTGAAAAGTCTTAACTAAATAAAGCTTTATTTCAGTTTGAAATGCTCTAACTAGTTCACGCTATCAGGAAAGATAGATTTAGACTTTATTTCGGCCCCCGACCAACACTGTGGTTAGTTTTTGGCCCCTTCCCCAAATGACCTTGACACTCCTAGTTAAGATAGTTCTTTTCATGTACAGTGGGTTGAAAAAGTATCTGCCCACCCTTTCACTTTTTGACATTTGGCCACGCTATGGACCACAAACATAAAAAATATTGAGTTGAAATTTTACGCGAAGACATACTCTAAGTGACACACAATTGGGAAGTGAAATGAAATTCATACATGATTTTTATAAATTTTTATAAATAAGAAACTGAATAGCAGAGATGTCAAAAGTACAAGTGTTCATTACTTAAAGAGTAACTAAACGGGCGTGCTAAAGCCTTTCCCCACCCACAAACAAAAGTCAAAAAGTGCTGTGAAAGTTTGGGGGTGACATGCGGGGGGTGAGTGTGTGGGCCTTTGCATTGGCACAATCACAGCAGACTGATTACGTGGGAGGGACTTGGTTATATACCACAGGTGCAGGGGCAGGACACTTGGCAGCACCTGATGACGATGTGTGGAGCTGGTGCGGCTTATGACGTTCTGTGGAGACCGTGGACACTCTCCAGCCAATCAGGAAATTCTAATTTAGTAGCAGAGTTTACCCTGAAGGGGGCGCAACCCATTCGTTTTCAGGCCAAAGTTAGGATTTTACACATGTTTGCGCTATAATGTCAGAATAATGTCAGGGACCAGTGGACAACACTATGAGACACCCATTG
Organism: Neogobius melanostomus; assembly: GCA_007210695.1. NCBI lineage: Eukaryota > Metazoa > Chordata > Actinopteri > Gobiiformes > Gobiidae > Neogobius > Neogobius melanostomus. Next base: position 216,078 of record VHKM01000144.1, read on the forward strand.
AGACAGTTTATCAGTAAAAAAAACTTGATTTGGTGTTTAGTTACTCTTTAAGTAAAAGTACTAATACTTGTGCACAAAAATACTCTGGTAAAAGTAAAAGTACTGCAACCTCTGCCTTACTCAAGTAAAAGTAAAAAAGTACATCTTGTGTAGTGTACAACAAATAGTTGTTTTGTGTACAGTTTCCCCACCTGAGCTGTAGCTCTCTGCAGTTCATCCAGGGTCATCATAGGCTTCTTGGTAACAGCTATGATCAGTGCTGTCCTTGTTCGTTCAGTAAGTTTAGGAGGACGGCCGGGTCTTAGTAGGTTTGCAGTGATGTCATACTCTTTCCATTTCTGGACTTTGAGAGATGTTCCAAGCTTTGGAAATCTTTTTATAACCTAACCCTGCTTTATACTTCTCAATAACTTTATCCCGGACCTGTCCGGTGTGTTTTTGGACTTCATGATGCTGTCTGCTCCCCAAGCAATAGTCTCTTAACCGACCTCTAAAACCATCACAGAGCAGCTGTATTTGAACTGACATTAGATTACACACAGGTAGACTCTATTTAGTCATAAGGGCAACATGTGATCATTCAGAAATCATCAGGCAACTTCTCAAGGCAATTGGTTGCACTGAAAGAAAAGGGGGTAGATACTTTGCAAACCCCACTTTCAGTTTTTTTTTATTATAAAAAAGTTCAAAATCATGTATAAATTTCATTTCACTTCACGATTGTGTGTCACTTAGAGTGTGTCGTTCACGTAAAATTTCAACTCAGTATATTGATGTTTGTGGTCCTAAATCTGGTCCTGAATCTTCCACACAGTCCTGACCAAACCTAGCTCAACATCTGGAGCCGGGTCCAGATGTAGTATATTATGGTTGCCTACTGCTCCAGACAGGTAGCCTCACTGGGATGGGTTGTGTCCAATTCAGGGCAAAAAAATAAAATTGTTGTATAGGTTACTGGCAACTTCAATAAATTATCCATTATTATATCCATTATATCCATTATTAATCAATAAATTATCCATTCCCCCCTCTCAATTTGAGAGGGGGAAGAGTGTCTGTCTCTGTGTCTGGCTCCAGGTTCTATCACCTACGGCCCATAGCAGACTCCCAGCCCCAGCCACAGACAACTCCATAATATACGAGTAAAACTACCCATTGGTACTAACGTTTCCTCACTGCAGCATTGGACGCTACACCAGAGATTTACCCCGCGGCACAGTGGACTCTGTAATTGACTCGGCTTTCAGCGTTTGGTCCAGCGTGAGCAGCATCAAGTTCTTCCGCTCACACAGCCCCAATGCTGACATCATAATTGAGTTTGTAACATACGGTCAGTACAAAAGATGGCACCACAAGCACAGAGGTTGAAAAAGAATAGTCTTGTGTAGAAATGATTGTGTAATCAAAGTAAAATGAAGCAATGAGTTGTAAGTGTGTGTCTAAAATCAAACATCTGATTTATCACATGTCAAACATATATATTTTTAAAATCATTTTATTCCGAGTACCCCTACCATGAGGATCCTTCCAATATCCTTACAAAGATATCAACTCCGATTAATTGATTAGTCGAGTATTGTGTTCAAAATAAAGCACCATTATCCTCAAATTCAAACCTTTTACTGAATAACGTCATTAAACTTTCTTTTCATAATACTAAAATTCTACTCAGATTCACCTTATTTAAAACTGAGGTAATTCCAAGTATCTTGCACTAAGTGCTCAAGTAACTCCAGGGGTCCCTATACCCCAGGTTGGGAATCACCAATCAATTATATATATAGCAAATCAAACTATACCCATGTATAAGAAGCTCTCATTGCCACAGACGGCTAAATATGACAAACATGCGCTCAGTGAGTTATGGAGAAGTCTATAATTTAGTGTTTGGCAAGAATGAAAATGGTTTTACTTGCGGCTTGTGTTTCATGTTTGTTTTTGGACGCTCTCTTGTTAAGCACATGGAGATCTGTACCCATTCGATGGACCGGGCAGGACTCTGGCTCACGCGTTTGGCCCAGGTCCCGGTGTCGGAGGGGACACTCACTTTGATGATGCGGAGCAGTGGACGGAAGGACCCAATGGTAAAATAATGGTTCTCAACCTTCCTCCAGGTACACAAGGGTCTTTGTAGGCTGGGTTGAATTTGACTTCCTTAGGAAAGTAGTCTTTATTTAGTCCTGGTTTAGACTGGACCAGGTCTAGTCCAGGTTTTGTTCTGTTTGAGTCCAGATTTAGTCACACAAATATTATAGAGGGTATCTGTGTAAACTCTCAGTCGTACAGGAGTTTTTCATCTTCAATGAAGGTACTTGAGTCATCTTCTGTACTGAGTAGTTGAAGTCTCGAACGTTTCGCCTCTCATCCAAAAGGCTTCGTCAGCAGACTAAAGTCCTGCTCAGCCCGCAGCTTAAAGATTAAAGTTTAAAGATAAGAAGATGATGATTCAAGTACCTTCACTGAAGATTATAGAGGATAATTTGTTTTAAGAATCATTGCACAACAACGTGTTGTTGTGGCAATTTCTCACCACTATAAAGGAAAACTTGAAAGTATTTGCCTTATCAAAAGTGTAAGTTTAATTTAACACACGTGCGGAGAGCCGAAACACAGGTAAATCCATGATGGCGAACTCTGGGGACCCGAAGTCTCTCCCCTGGTTATATAGGTACACATGAGAGGCCGTCCCAGCACCAAGATGGGAGGGGCCACAGGAAGACCTTTGAGCCAGGACACGTCTTTGGCCATTGTCTTAGGTGTGAAGCAGAAACCCAGCATGTGCTTCAGCCGAGGGGAGCCGAGATAGGGACAATCCACAGAGTCTTTGTGTCCATTGTGATGTAGAAAGCCGCCGCTCCCCAGCCCCCCGACCAAAAGGCCCAGCATGGCAGCCAGACGGTCCATCCCTGTCTGTGTATTTGCTTGCGACTAGTTTCAGTTAGATAACTCTAAAAACTGTCACAACAGTGTATACTACAATGTGCAAATATCTGTTTTGTTTGTTTTAGGTTTTAATCTTCAAATAGTGGCTGCACATGAGATTGGTCACGCTTTAGGTCTAAGACACTCAGGACACCCGGACTCACTCATGTATCCAAACTACAGGAGGTCCCGTCCGGCCAACCTACTGTCCCGCGAGGATATTACCAATATAAATACACTTTACAGTACTTTTACACCATACTTTTTACACTTAAAAAACAGTTGAACATATTTATAATTAACAATGGTCTGATGTGAAATTTTGCTCTGATCTTTTATAGGCCCAATACAGTTCCCAATTTACTCGAACCCCTGGTGGTTCTCTCGACTCATCCAAGACAAGTGTGCTCCGGACATGAGCTTTGATGCAGTGTCCACTGTTGGAGAAGCCACCTTCTTCTTTAGAGGACAGTGAGTTTATACGGATACAAATACAGTGGAAGTGCTCAACAATATAAGGCACTGCTACTACCATTCTTACAATGTCACTACTGATAACCAAAGCTGTTGTTACAGTGAGAACGACCTCAACCATGGTGTCAATGAATATAATTTCTTCTACCAATGACAGTTTCTATCTGTTTCTACTGTATTTTACCATCAAGGCCAAAGTACAAGACCTATTAAAAGATACAAAATAAGAAATCAAAAGTTTTATTATGCTACATGTTACAGTAGGACATCCCATTCGTTGTACATATATGAAACTCGTGCATTATTCTTCTGTTTTCCAACAAGATATCTTTGGATCAAGCACAATAGTCAGTCAGACATCAAAGAGGGGCCCATCTCAAACTTCATGCCAAAGATCGAAACAAGCATTGATGCGGCCTTTTGGGTTCCTCGCAGAAACACAGCCTACCTCATCCACGGTAATAACACACTTCAGAGAACAATGTAATTAAAAAGATTATCTGTGCTGCTCACACTGACTGCTCTCGTGGCAGAGAGCATGTTCTGGACGGTAAAGGGCTCTACAGTGAGAGAGAAGCCTAGAGCCCTCAGCCATTTTGGCTTTCCTGCGTGGGTGCAGGAGGTAGATGCGGCCGTACACATTGTGAAAACTGGACGCACGCTCTTCTTCATGCATGACATTTACTGGAGGTATGGCCAGTCTGTCAGTTGTTTTACTGAATCTACATACACAGAAATAATGAAGGAATGTGTGTATACATAAATGATCCCTATAGTAATAATAATAATATTAATAATGCCTGGTTTTATATAGCGCTTTTCTGGACACTCAAAGACGCTTTACATTGCACTATTCATTCACTCCATACTTGGTGGTGGTAAGCTACTATTGTAGCCACAGCTGCCCTGGAGTAGACTGACGGGAGGCACCATCTGCGCCATCGCCCCGACCACCACCAACCACTCACTCACTCATTACATTCGCCAGGCTTCCTGGTGTTCCCAAACAGTCTCCCATCCAAGTACTGCCCAGGCCCTTCCCTGCTTAGTTCCAAGGTCTGACGGGATTGGGCATAGCAAAGGCGGTATGGCCATAATAGTGAATAGTGAAAGAATGTGAGAGTGAATAGTTGTTTGTCTGCGTTGGGGTAGTAGGGTGACTGTCCGGGATAACCTCTGTCCAAATCTGATAAGCCCCAATCAACAGTAAACCACTAAGGGCAAAATGAAGAGGGAGTGTAAATTTTGCACATACTGTCAAATTCATAAAGCTGTCATGCAAGCACTTGTCGTATTGAAAAAGAGGGCTGTCTAGTAACCAGTTTTATATAGGTACATATGAATTAAACAAAACTTATACTTTACACTTCTCTATAATATTTTGTGTAGCTTAAATTCTACATTATACACATTATACCAAATTATAGTCTGAAAATGAGATTTAATTTAGCTCATAATCCGTACCCCTTCACTGTTATTTGGGCCACACACCAACACGGTGTTGGCACAACCCTATCGAAATAGTGCTCACCAACAAGGCATTTTAGTGATTACTAACACACATTTCTGAATTTATGAATGTTTGCTAGTTACAACGAGAAAAGGCGAGTGATGGATTTTGGCTATCCTAAATACATCTACGAAGACTTCCCAGGACTGAACACAACAGAAACAATGAACGCAGCATTTCATAAAGAGGGTAAGGCAGCATCTGTTTTATCTATACGGATTTTCTGTACAGCCGCTGCTTGTTAGAAATGGCACATCTGAACGCATAGAGCAGTGTTTAGATTGCTAGGTGTAGTAATTGTGTTTTGGTAGTAAAGTCGTGTCTGTAGCTCACGGGGATTGGGAGGTTGCGTTGCTATTATTGGCAGAGGAATGCCGTTCACATCAGCTGAGCGTGTGGTCCCCCTCTGTGACTGTGTGTAATTTCTATCCCATTTTATTGTTTAAAGCCACTCAAATCATATAGTGTAATTTCAGCTGAATTCCCAGTGTATACTTTAGTTAACATGCGTGATTATCCAAATTGTGTCCTCAGATGACTACAGAAATATGCATGTATTGCAGAGAACACACTATTTTTTACTGAAATAAAATAAATAAATAATGAATTACGCTACCCTATTTCAACACACATCCTTTTAGTTTAGGTAAAACCTCCTTAGACATATTGGACAAGTTTTATGTCTTTTTATATAGTGTATGTTCCCACTGTATTTCTTTATTTTAGTTTTTACAAAAGATGGGGTAAAGAAGTATGTTTTACAACAGTGGCACGGTGGGTTGAACAGTAGCTTGGCGATGAGGGAGTTGTGACTTCTACGCTGGTTTAGAAAAGTAGTAATTGTAGTAATAGAGTGGTTGTGGTAGCAGAAAGCAACATTAGTAGGAGTTGTAGTAATTCCAGCAATAACTGTAGCAGTATGTTACTCAATGTCTTGAGCAACCACATTTTCACTATTTGTCTCATTGTAGGTTTCATCTTCTTCTTCATCGGTGCAGAAGTCTATCAATACGACTACACCCAGAAACACACAGTCGGAGTTGAGAAAGCAAATTCCTGGCTCGGTTGCTGAGGTGTTGTAATTCTGTGAACATGCCGCAAACGAATAACTTGGAATCCCTGAATAAATAATGCACACATAATTAAAAACAGGTTATTTATTGGTTGCTAAATTGTGATGGACTGGAGGAGTTGTCCTAGATATAATGTTGACATTATGGGAGTTCTTGTGGTGGAGGGCGGTACATTAACCAAGCACGGTGCCTCACTAATTGCAGCATGCTTTGACTTGACTGTAGAGAGACATTGGTGGATTTCTATAGACTTCAAACCTAAGTGCAGACACATGTTCAACAATTATACTGCTACCAGACGGCGTATGTAGATGTTTCATTGGCGAGGCTTATGACCACAAAAACCTCCAGAAAATGTGGGACAGGTAGACCCAGTTGTAACTAGCACGACCATGTGATTACCCAACATTCCCCCCTAAGAATACCCGCATATAAAAAATCCCAAGGCAGCAGGGAAAAGGGCATTTTAAAACATGAAGTCGGTCTGGTCTTGGATACTCGAGTGGTGTTCCTTGTTTGTGGGACTGTCGTGGACTTTACCAGTGCACCAGCGGGACCATGCACTCAGGCCTGAAGATGTGCAGCTGGCGGAGGTTTGTGCATAGAATACTATTGATTTTTATAGGTCTAATAATAACAAATGCTAAATTCAAAACCAAATTTATGGGACTGTTTCTTCATGCCTTATGCATTATTCTATTAGTATGAATGGAAATTCAATAACGAAAAAAAAAACACACAAGTTTACTGGCATTTAGAAGCTCTGAAGTTTAACCAACATTTGATTTTTGATGTGTGATGCATTTGAGAATTGCTTTTCTACTGTTGCATGTAGCCACAAAAACTACAACTACTACTCAACAGCATCACAAGTAACAATAATACTACCTATTTATGATTTACTTTCAAATATAGTTTCTAAGTGCTTTATATTATAATCAGAAACATCCAGACCCATAATAACAATCCAATAAAAACAAAACAAAAAAAGATAAATGGAACTAATGCAACAACACAGGCCGCTTGCAGCTACCACTCAAATGAGATTCTGATTGTTGAATAATTAATTTAACTTCCTTTCTTTGCCAAATCAAAGGAGTAAAAAATATACATTTTGAAACACTGTGCCCAGTTTCCTTTTATAGCCAAATTTCAGTAACTACTGTGGACACATATCTGTAAAACTTTTCACATGTTGAACTATTCGAATCATAATAATAATGTTTCGCTTATTTGGAAGAAATTCAACAACATAAAGGCTTTCACGTGTGGTATGTAAAGATAACTCCTCCCACAGGAATACCTCGATCGGTTTTACAAGCTCAGCCCTGAAGCCCAGCATGGACCGAGACACGAGAGGCTGCCCCGAACCACTTCGGAAATCGCAGACCACAGAATCAGAGAAATGCAGCACTTCTTTGGTCTGAGCCCAACAGGACTGCTTGACCACGAGACGCTGGACACCATGAGGGAGGCGAGGTGCGGTGTCCCAGATGTGGATAACTTCAACTTCTACCCCAACAAGCCCCGATGGAAAAACAACACGATCACCTACATGTAAGAGCGGCAAGACTGACAGCGTTATTCATAAATATCAAGTGATGAAAAATGAGGACTGTGTCATTGTCAATAACAATTCAAACCAATTTTCTATATTTTGAATGGCCAAAAATTCTCAAAATTAAGCCCCTGGAGGAATAGGCCATACATGTTATTAACTATGAAGTGGATATAGTTTTTATATACTTTCCTTTTTAATTGTTTCTTAACAGTACTTAAAGGGGTATTATGCTTTTTTCAATCACATAGCACCAGTCTATAGCATACTACAATGATGACGTAACCTTCGTAGTCTGTATATGCAGTAAATAAAATAACTGCCTTGAATAAAATTGCTCTCTCAAAATGGCTGTACTGAACGTCTGAAATAGCCTCTGTCTCTTTAAGAAGCTTTCCACGCCCCTTCAGCACACTGCTGTGGCATCTAAACAACACTACTGGCGGGAGGGGGCTCTGCTGAGCTGAGGAGCAGTGGTTGGTGGCTGGCTGTGACAAAAGGTCAGAGGCGTCTCCAGGAGGTGGGGCGTTCCTAGAGGACGAGCATAGCTACACCTAAAATGGCTGCCGTTTTTACTGATTACTCAAAAATATGTGAATGAGCCAAGGCAACACTCCAGCATGTGTTAATGAGGGAATGACATAATAACATGATATAAAGCTTGAAAAAGTCGATTTACATAAACCCCCTTAACAAGTACATCATCATCACTTATTCATTAAATGTTTAACCTTTTGGAATTTCTCAGCCTATGAGACATTTTATTCAAACTTCATAAGCGCGTTGGGTGAGATAAACTGTTTTCCCACACTGTAGGATTGCAAGGTACACCCCAGACATGAGGAAGGACGACGTGGACAAGTCTTTTCGTTTGGCCTTTAAGATGTGGAGTGACGCCTCTCCACTCCGATTTGTCCAAGTTGACCGCGGCAAAGCTGATATCGTGTTGACCTTTGCACGTGGATGTAATTAAATACTTAAATACTTAAAATTCCCAGACTTTTTTACTCGTGTAACTTTTAACTATGTTTCCCAAAGTTCATGGAGATTTCTTCCCATTCGATGGACCAAAGGGTGTGCTGGCCCATGCTTTTCAGCCCGGAGCGGGGATCGGAGGAGACATCCACTTTGACGAGGACGAGACATGGACAACAGCCAGTTACGGTTTGTCCCAAAAACAATCTATTATACTTTATGCAAATTCACAATATGCCAGAATGAAACAGCACTTACTTACTTACTTACTTACTTGCCTCTCTTTAAAACAGCAAAATCAAATCAAACAGGTAAAAGACAATCCCATTTTTGCAGGTTACAGTCTGTTTGCTGTAGCAGCCCATGAACTGGGTCACTCCCTTGGTTTGACTCACTCCCAGGACCCCTCTGCCATCATGTTCCCCAACTACAGGAAGCGCAGCAACAAGCAGTACTCTCTCTCAAAAGACGATATAACTGGCATCCAAACGCTGTATGGTAAGCTGCTCATAATCAAGTAAATAAAATACTCAAACTGCATACTGCGTATGAGCTAACGTGGGTATTTTAAATAGGTAAACCTACAGAGAGAGCAGACATGGCTCCCAGAAAGTGTGACCCGAACTTCTCCTTTGATGCAGCGGCAATGATTGGAAATGAAATGATTTACTTTAAAAACAGGTCAGCTGATGACGAGCTCTTGTTAAGTAATGCACCAATCTCAGCTTTGTTCCTCCAGTTCCAATATATTGACACCGAGACGTGAGATTCCTTTATCTCCTCACCTATACCAGTCGAAACATGTGCAATCACTAAGTGTACAATTAAGTAATTAAGTCATGTTTTAACAATCATTATTATCAGTAACGCTGCACCAATGTCTTAACTCAACAAGTTATTTCAAGTGTTAAAAAAGGTGTTTGACAAACTGATATTAATTGCAGATACATGTGGATGCGGACGACATACACCACATACTGGAACCAGCTGCGAGAGGGTCAGAGCAGCACGTATTTACCAAGCATCCACTCCCACATCGATGCAGCGTATGACGTCCCATCGAGAGGCGAGGCCTACCTCTTCACTGGTATATGGAGTATTTATGTGACAATCATAACATTGTAAAGAACTCGTCATTTACAACTGAGCTAAAGGGGAGGTAACAACTCTACGGTACTTTTTAACTGCCATACTCTTCATGCTTCTGACGTGGTCTGTGGTTTTTTCTCTGTAATTATTATGGCTGTCCAAGTGAAACAAAAGGTGGCACAAAGTTTGATGTCGTCTGTATCGGCTCAAGGGAACAGATGAAAAATGTTTGCCTCAAAAACTGGTGGCAATATTCAATCAGACAGCCATGTGTCTGTTCAAAGCACTTTGTTCCACCAGTTTAATATGTCATTTCGGTGGAACGTAATCCTTGCAAAATTATACGGTTCAGCATTTGTGGGTTTCCCGTTTGGACATTTCTCTCAAAAATAGCACATCGCCCCAGTTTTGGAATGTTCACGGAACGTGCAGTTCACGGTCAGCATGACACAGCTCACAAGAGTGTTGGGCACTAATTACAGGCTTGTGCAACAGTATGTTTTAGTTCGTAGAAGAATCTCCCTCAGTGTGAATCTCTCTGCGGCGTCTTGTCCAGCAGTGTAGTGACGCTTGAATGTTTTGTATGTGTTCACAGGTCATAAGTACTGGGTTGTTCAGCAGCTTAAAATGAAAAGTCACGCTGCTTCTATCTCCGACTTTGGCTTCTCCTCCAGTGTTAAGCACATTGACGCCGCAGTCCATATCAGTGAATACGGCAAAACTATATTCTTCACTGGGGACTTGTATTACAGGTAACACAATGGCACCTCTGGTGTATTATGGTTGTTTCAAATATTTATTTGATATAATGTCCGCTGTTGTGTAAATGCCATCTTTGTGCAGCCTTTTTATGGTACACTATTCTTATTTTTGGTAATTATGTGGTTATTCAGCACACTGTGGTGGGAAGGCAGCTATATATGTTGCTGACTAGGGCTGACGCGTCCTCTCTGACCACAACCAATCACTCATTCACACCACACTCATACTTAGGCAATGTAGGTAAAGTGTCTTCCCAAAGGACACAATAATTGAAAGCAGTGATCCAACGGCACCAAAGTTATGAGACAGCCACTCTACCAAGTTGTGATGAATTAATATGAGGCAAAAATAAAAATCATATTACTCAAATGTATTGTTTTTTGTTGTTATAGAATAATAAAGGCTTGACAATTCCAAAATGTTTCCATGACAAAAATAAAGGTCTTCAATATCTGTGACCAGGTACGATGAACACAAGAGAAAAATGGACTCCGGCTTCCCCCGACATATCCGCATAGACTGGCCTGGGATTCCGAGCAAAGTCAACGCTGCTTCAAGTTACAAGGTGAAACCTTTTTTTCCCCCAGGACTTGTATATGGTCATGAACCTTCTATAGTGGAGACCTCAGCAACGGCCAGAATAGCATACCGCTGAAATATCCATTCATCCATCCATCCATCCATTTTCTTCTACTTGTCCATTGCCGGGTCATGGGGCAGCCGTTGGAGCTGCCCAAATCACATTGCACCAGCCCCTATGGCTCCTCCTGCAGGTGGTGGGTCCATAGAAGGACGGCCTCATGGTTCTAACCGGGCCTGTTGGTCTCTTATAAGGGGCTTCTGAACCGCTTTGTCTGACCCATCACCTAGGACCTGTTGTCATGGGAGACCCTACCAGAGGCACGAAGCCCCCGACAACAGAGCTCCCGGGATCATTCGGGTGCTCAAACCCTTCCACCACGTTAAGGTGGAGGTTCCAGGAGAGGACCGCTGAAATAGAAGTTGTAATTTCTTGTTTTACCGTGTTTAGGTGGTGAAGGGTTGGGTTGACCACGCAAACTTTTTTACTTTCTCTGCCCTGAAGCACGACTTTACATTTGCTGTACAAAAAAGGACCGTCCATTTCTTTACAGGCCTTTCATTTCTTTCACAGGGAGCATTTTCATCATCAGTGGAACAAAGTCCTACCAGTACGACTACAGAAAGAACAGAGTGCTCAAGATCATTTCGGCAAATTCCTGGCTGGATGTTGAGGATTTCAATCTAAAGTTTCCAATACAGTGATTTTAAGCTTACAGTGAAATTGTAATATGTATGAATGCACTTGTTTTTATACTAGTTTATGCCAAGTATAGACAGCTGTGGGAGAATTTTGTAAATATGTTAAAGGTTGCTTTAAAAATATATGTTGGATGTTGTTTTTTGTTTTATTTCTTTTGTTGTTGTCGCATGAATACACCTTCACAAGGTGAAGTTATTATGTGTTGCATTGGCAGAGGTGTTAAAGAGCGAGTGTGTGTGTTTCAAGTCGGGCTGATTATTGCCAGTCCACCTTTTACTTTGCACAGTGTTGTATTCCAGGTGCATATTTACTGAAATGAAAAGTTTGTTTGGTTTTGTTTGATGTTTATGAAGTCATTTCAATAAATATTTTAAACACACATTTAGGTCTTGTGTTAAAAGGACGACACTTCTGCACGCTCCACAGTTTTTGCATTTGGCTGACCTGGTCCTCAGACATTGACCCTGCTGTCCATTTGTTCAAAACAAGCAAAAGCGTATATACTTTACATATCATCCTTGTCTTGTCCATATCTTCTCCCCCACTGTGTTATCAGGGAGACCCTCAGACCATAGACAGGACAGTTAAATCCAAAGTGTCACGAAATAGTTAGAAATAAAGTAACAGTAGATGAGAAAACACATTTGACCTAACCAAATGTCTGTATCTACATTTGGATATGTATGCTGGGTGCTTTAGCCTTGAGTCAAGCAGCACCAACTGTAGCTCCAACTATTTCACCAGATGATCAAACGCAAGCTGAGGTAAAAACTACACAGATTCATGTGCTTAATATAGTAGAATTGTACAATACATCGCAAAAAACAACAAACGTATCCCTGTATTCAATCAATCAAGTTTTATTTCTAAAGTGCCTTACAATAACCAAAGTTGACCAAAGCGCTGCACACAATAAAAAATACAATTTGAAAAGGAGTACAATTTCATTAAAAAACAGACCATTATCACATCCACAACAGTAGCCACAGAATATATGTCAAATGCCTTTTTAAACAGGTGAGTCTTTAGTTTTGCTTTGAAGGCAATTTGCATTGGCAAATGCTGGATTTATAGGCTTAACCAAATTCGAAATCCAACTTTTCTGAAAAATCCATAATTCCTCTCAAAATGTTTTTACATACTGGGTTGGTTCTGGTTTAATCCTATTATAGTTGTATTTTGTTGAAGGAAGTTTTCATTCACAAGTTATTACATATGATTCTTAAAAACAAACAAATATTAGGAACTGGATTGAAGCATTTCTGCATTTAGAAGCAGATTAATACTTCGTAATTTTTTGTGTTGCTTAATTTCAGGATTACCTTTATCAGTTTTATGGTGATATTGGTTGTCAAATACTACAACTCGAAGCCTCGTCAGATCAAGAAACTCAGAAGATTTGGAAACCATGTAGGCATTTTTGGGTTGGAGGTACTTGTACTAGGAATCTTTTCAAAAATATTTGGACATACTCTGTTCATATAATTTATGCTTACCTTACTGTACTGACCTACATAATATCCTTTACTTGTTTGTATGCAAGTAAATAAAATCACTGTACTATTGTTCAAAAGTACAATTTATTGAGCGTATGCCAACAAGTTTTGGAAAGCTGTTGTAGTACATGGTTTCCTTTTTTACAGAATCACTCTGTACACTCCAGACCTTTCACAAAGAACAGCCTTTCAGCTGTACAGTGATGTTATCCCATGAACTTCAAACAAATCACAGTGCACCAGAGCCGGTGCTGGCCTTCTGGGCCCTAAGCATAAATCCACCCGGGGGCCCTTCAGTACCTACTATGCTATTTGACGAAGAGCGAACCCATTTACGTTGCCTGGCCTGCCAAACGACATGCCTTTTCATAGATTTTCAAAGACATATAGTCTGGGAGCGAGCGTGATCTCAACAATTTCCCGGTGGGCGTGATTGACAGACGGCATCAAACCAATTAGAGCAACGCTAGATACGTTGCAGTAACAAGCGCGAAAGCCTTTCCAAAAAACGTCCTTTTTACGAGGAACGCTTCGAACGCTGTTTCTTGCTCCGGTTTTAGGATTTTCCAAATGATTTAAAACAGACGAAAGAGCCGAAGAAAACAGTGTATCGGCCGCCATCTTTAATGTTTGGAAAGGTGCGTGGTGTGACCATGGTGGTGACAGGTGACGGCTTCCGTCTCTTGGTGCGTGATTGGACCGATGTGGGTCAAATCGTGAAATGATTGGCTGCGAGCAGCTGCCCCAGACGGTTCTTCTTGAACAGAAAGGAGGAGTGTCTGGCAGGCCAGGCAACCATTTACGGTCAAAACAGTTCCACTGTGGAGTAGAGCAGGGCAGAAGTGGAACATAATGACCTAATTTCAGACCCTGCCCCTCTGTGTGAGAACCACTAACCACTTAGCCACTGTCAACTGGGATTCAGGACTATTACTAGTCTATTTCCCCACTTTTTAAATGGTAAATAGCAAATGGTCATATCTCCACCTCTGGTTCCTGACCCACAGTTTGGGAACCGATGATTTTAAAACTAACTGAAACCTGCACCTGACGGTTATTTCTGTCTCACCGCTGAGAATTAGCCTGTGAGCAGCCCAATTCATGAATACTTTAAGGTAACTGTGCTCATACTGTATGAACCGTGTGGATCAACTCTCTTGAGACAAAAAGGCCACGGACAACAGCTTTTTACTCTCGTCTATTTGCCAAACTACTGTCCTGATCCTCCGCTAGAGACAATAAGAAGAGAGTTTAAATGAGTGTGTGGCGATGCAGCCCCGAGTCCGAGCAGAGAAAACATGAGAGCAGCGCCGGGACACGGGTGACATGCAGGAAGGGAGGCGAGCACCGGGAGACACACAGCCGAGCGGGACGCGAAGGGAGAAGCACTCGCGCCTGGAGCGACAGGGGAAGGCGGTAGGCTCTCCTGCCATCCACTTCAGCAGACTGCTGTTAGTTTATATGCGCAAAGTAGGCGGAGAGTGAGTGAGCGCTGTCAGAGAGCCTGTCCCATAACAACGCGTTGCTTAATCAGTGAAACAACACCGTAGTTTAACTGAAATGCGGGGCCTTGCGGCGCGGGGCCCTACGCACCTTGCGTAGTTTGCGTATAGGAAAAACCGGCTCTGAGTGGCACTGCAGACATTATAATCCTCTTAAGGGAGGATGTAAGTGCAAGTAAACAGGGGAAATATGGTAAATCTTAATATACTTATATGTGTGCATGTGTCTGTGTTGTACAAGATCATGGGACTTTTACCCTTTTGATGGGGAGGAGTTTTGGCCCATCCCAATTCCCCTGGAAGGGACCAGGGAGGGTTTGATGATGATGAAACATGGACTCTAACCCGAAGAGGTGAACATTTTGTGCTTCAGTAATGGCTTTGTATTTGAAATATTGTTACTAACTCATACAGTAACTTTATACAATGAAGTAAGAGCTAATAAATTAACAAGATCTAAATAATACACGTACTGATGCTACATACTGCCTTGTTATCGTAATGATCCTGAGTTACAAATGCTGTAATAGCTTTTAAGGCTTTGGAAAATAAAGTTAAATGACCACAAGCTTACTTTATGTAATTTGCTGCTGGTCACGGCCCATGACTTTGGCCACGCTCTAGGCCTGGATCACTCACGTGACAGACGCGCTCTCATGTATCCCACTTATCAGTATGTCAACACAAACGGATACAAGCTGCCAGATGATGACAGAAATGGAGTTCAAGTGCTTATGGTAAGGAACAAGCTTTTATTTATTGTGATAATGCAATGTAGGTAATCTAATAGCTTTTCAGTTCTGTGTAGACCCAGGTTAGAAAACTGGGCGGGAATCTCTGGTACTGCGCTAAACTGGTTCAAGTCCTATCTTGAGGACAGGACGTACTTTGTCGAAAATTGGCAACTGTGTCTCAGACAAAATTGCCATGACTTGTGGAGTCCCCCAAGGGTCAATCTTTGGCCCCCTCTTATTCAATGTGTACATGCTTCCATTGGGTCAGCTAATAAACAGCAACAATGTGTCATACCACAACTACGCAGATGACACCCAGATCTACGTGTCACTGACGACAGGTGAACATAGGCCTGTAGATACACTCTGTCACTGCATTGACCAGATCAGACAACTTTCTCCAACTAAATTCAGACAAAACTGAGATGTGTTTGTCCCACAGACACAAAGAGAAAGTGTTATCAGTCACCTCGAGTCTCTCGCTCTAAAACCAAAAAATCAGGTTAGAAATCTAGGAGTAATCATGGACTCAGTATGAACGTATTTTATCTGCACTCTTACTGTAATTGATTAATTTTTATGTGATGTCTGTTGGTTTATGTTTTCTTGTAATGTTATGCAGCTGTGAAGCACTTTGAATGCCTTGTGTATGAATTGTGCTCTACAAATAAACTTGCCTTGCCTTTTAGTCCTCATTAGGGCCAGGATTTGTGTTTCACAGCAAGAAGGTCCCAGGTTCGATCCCTGAATGGGGCCTTTCTGTGTGGAGTTGGCTTGTTCTCCTCGTGTCTGCGTGACTTCTACCACAAAAAACATGTACAATAGGCCAGGATGAATAATGTGTGCACGAATGAATGGTGGTGGTCAGAGTGACCATTTCTATCAGTCTATCCCGGGAAACCTGTAACTACCGGTAAATATACATAGCTTACCACCACCGGTGTGGAGTACAAGTACAAAGATTTCTTTAATGCCCTCATTCAATCAGAAATTTCAGAAATGTTCATATACATTTTAACAGACCGTCAATACTGGGGTATAACCTATCGTACAAAGAAAAAGGTCCCTGGCTACCCAAAGCCTTTACCAACCTCGGGCTGCCTTCTTGGGTCAGTATGGTAGATGCAGCAGTTTATGTACCTTCGACGAGAAAGATTCTATTTTTTGCCAAGAATCAGTACTGGAGGTAAGTCAACCATGGGCAGATAAAGCATATCATTGCAACTTTTGAATACCTGTCTATTTGCAGTTATGATGAGGCCAGCAACTAAATAGACTATGGTAGCCACAATATATCACCCAAGATTTCCCTGGCATTGGCTCTAGAGTGGATGCAGCCTTTGAAAATTATGAAAGGAACATGTTACCTGCTAACAACAGTATATTATACTCAGTTTTAGTATCATATATTAAGTATTTAATAAAACTATCCTTGTTTGTTTCCACAGGATATTTGTACTTCTCAAATGGCGCTAGACAGACTGAGTATTATTACCTACCATACAGGAGAGTGATGCGTGTGCTGTATCTGCAAAAAAAATGCAATTATCAAGGCATTTCAAATTAGACACACAATTGTTAAATAAATATCTTTGAATGTGCTAACCATAGATATATTATATAAAAATATTATAATTCACTACCAAACATGTGATTAGTCTTTTTTTTTGTCCTGTCCTATTTACTATCAAACTAATAGCAATAGTTATTAAACACATTATAAATTGTGAATTACATTTGACAATGACAAATGTCTATATTTAAATATTTAATCTTAGAACACATTTACTTTTATAAATAATCAGGGGGCAAATATCCGGCAGAGTTCTACTAGTAATCTTCCGGGTAAACCTAATCCAACCTTTTTTTGGTTCCTATATTGTTCCCCTTTTGAATGGCACTACATTTAGGCCAATAATGATCATGTTTATCACCATTTGATGCTGTTTTGAATCATATTATTTCCTTCAAGGCTAGTGCATAAAATCTGTCTGTAGATGTTGCACTGTTTTGCAAATGGCACAGTGTTAGCAATTAGCCGCTAAATGTAAACAATACGAAGCACGGAATAAAGGTTCCCACTGTCCAGCATTGATTTCGACACGGTTGTTTGGTCGTTGTGGAAAGCAAAGGTAGGTTGCTAGAAAATAGATTTGTGTTTTAGCATAGCGTATGTTACTACAATATATTAGCTATAGCTACTGCTATAGTGTCTCCATAAATATTATGTAGCTAGTTGTGCGGAATGAAAGACGCTAACGTTAGCTATCAAATTACATTTCTGCCTCTGCAGGACAAGTAAGAGGCTCTTATGGAGTCCCTCAACTCTTTTGAATCTGAGATGGAGTCAGACGGACAGGGAAACTACTCTCTTTTTCCTGGACTGGACAGTATTCCTAGCTTATCCGGGACTGCTGAAACATTGGAAAGGTAACGTTAGTTCTAAAAATCCATACAACAATCTACTGCACAGACAGGCCACAGATTATTACAATGCATTGTGCTTATTTCTAGTGAGGCTCCCAATGAAATTGCTGATAAGCCAAATCTCACATGGCTTGATGCTGCACAGGTATCATGGCGTGGAATATCCTTGACAATTTATTGACAAATCATTGACACATGTTCCTCATGTTGTCATGCAGATTGTGTTAGAAGAAGAAGGACGACCATGCACATCAAGGAAATCAAACAAAGAATCCTTGAAAGGGGACTTGTCCAGTCAAAGTACAAAATTCATATGTTACCTCTTTGCTGTAAAATAAGCTTACGTACTTCATGTTCTATAATAAAATGTTAATTTTTACTTTTAACAGTGCAAAGTCAAGTCTGGAGGCTGTCATGTATCGCGAGGTAAATGTGATTTTAAAATTGATGTAAGAGCAGCCTCTGCTGTCAGACGTCTCAACCTGCACCGACCTTCAGTGTTTTTGTTTGCTCATTGCAACACATTTACCTTAACACCATTTCTTACTACATTCTTTCAAAATGTTTAATCATTCTCACTTTATATTTAGAAAAGTGCTGTCATTATTTTTCAGCCTTAAAGGTTACACTGAATTAAAACATAATAATAGTAATGATCAAGCAAACCAATTAAATCACCTAAACACCGTTTGAGTCTTCACTGTGGGATCCTATTTAGGGTTTAGCTCCTATTGGCTTCAGTCTCACGTTATGTTTCAGACACAAAAAGGGAGCAGGAGATTCAAGAGGATTGAGAACAGAAACGGAGTCTTTGCTTTGCTGGTGAGTTTTATGGGATACCTGCTTACTAACCTACTTCTAACCAAAATTTAGAAAGCCCCTAATTTATTTGTAATTTAATTTAATTTAATTTAATAATTATCAAAATAAAACTTAAATTTTTTCTGAAGCTCTTTTGATGCGTATTTTGTTCAGGATGAATGTTTTTAGACTATATTACATTGTTCTTGTGTCATCATCCATAGTTGTCTTCATTTCCACACATTGATTTTTACATAAAATAAGCACAATTGTCCTGTACTGGCTTTGTTCAAAAACGGGTATGTCTCTTTGCAGACTGATGAGGACCGGCATCAGGCCCTACAGCCCTTTTCAACACAGTCATTCCTCAGCTCTCCTCAGAACACCATCTCAAGCTCTAGCTCAGGCACTTCAGGTCCTGCTTTCCCTCCCCACGAGTTCCTTTGAGCGTAAGGTCAAGACGAAAAGAGGACAACGGAAGAACCAAAATGAAAAGTATAGACTCAAGTACCTAAGGTTACGTAAAGCTGCTCGAACAATGATATTTGTAAGTTAAACATATGTTGAACTTGGTTCCTAGTTATTCCCTCACTATGCATGGAGTAATTACAGTATACATATCCATAGGAGAATGCAGCCCTATGTGATGAAATTGCACATTTAGAAGAAAAGTTTTTAAGGGCGAAGGAAGAGCGAAGGTACATTTTGTCAATGATAGTATGAAGTGATCAGAAAATGTACTTTACTGGTCTTATGTATATAAATAATTTAATAATAGTATCTTTATATGTGCAGATTTTGTTGAAGTCGCTGTTGCAGTACCAGTCGTTGTCAGAAGGGGAGCTCCTGCCTATACCCAGTGCTAGCACTCATCCTACGGTTCAAAATGTCGTGATGACATCAGCTTCTGCTGGGACGTCTGGCATGTCTGCTGGACACAACCTCCCTCAGTGCAAATGACAGAAGAGGGACTACTGAAAAAGCCCAAAAAAGAAAGAAAGGAGAGAACCAGAGAAAATGGCAAGGATGAAGGTGTGTGCTACAAACAGGACCAACAAGTATACAAACTTTGTTTTAAGAGAAAGGAATATTTTTTGTACAACAAAGCATGATTAAAAACAATGTACTGTATCATATCTATCTTTACAGTTTTAAGAAAAATTTCCAAGAAAAGAAAACTAGCCGATGGCTCTCGCAAACTGGTCCAACCCATTCCTCTGGACTCATCTGGTCGTCCCGTCTTTCCTATTGTTCTGGAGGCTTAACCGTTTACAGTTTGGGAGAGGTCAGTATTTATCAGTTGATTAAGGCATCACTTTGAAACCTTTCTTTCTTAAATCTCATGTAACTGTACTCTAGATCAT
This sequence comes from Neogobius melanostomus, assembly GCA_007210695.1. Classification (NCBI taxonomy): domain Eukaryota; kingdom Metazoa; phylum Chordata; class Actinopteri; order Gobiiformes; family Gobiidae; genus Neogobius; species Neogobius melanostomus. The sequence continues at coordinate 236,047 of VHKM01000144.1, forward strand.
AACAGACAGGATGTTGTTTCATGATGAATGTGCCATCTACCCCGTGGGCTTCTGCAGCACCCGTGTGTTGCCAGTATGAAAAGCCCTGAGCAGCAGTGCCTCTACACATGCCAAATCAAAGATGGTGGAGCAGGTCCACAGGTAAATGTTTTTTTCCCCCACAGATTTCCATGGGTTTAAAAAGTCAACGTAAACACTTCTTTTGGTTAATTTTATGTAGTTTGAAATTGTACCTGAAGAGGACCCACAGAATGCCATAGTGGCTTCTTCTGCTTTAACATGCCATGCAAATCTCCTCAAGGCCATTGCAGCTGCCAGGTATGGCTTACACTGAAGTTACTTTTGAGGTTGTTTTTAATGCATAACCAGAATATTACATGTATATTTGAAAATAACCTGAAAAGATAAATTTGCCTGTCTGATCTTGAACAAGCTAAAACAAATTTCTGTGTGTGAATCACTATCAAAATGCAGTGGGCTTAGGGGTCTTTCTCTTTCTGTGACAATATTTTTTCTTTGTACAGCTCAAAACCAATGGTCCCTGTTACACCGTCGGGAGCAGACTTCTTTGGCTTCTCTCATCCTACAATACAAAACCTCATACAGAGCTGTCCCGGAGCCCGCAAATGTACCAAGTAAGATCTTCTATCTTACTGATTTGTATCGTATGCATAGTAATTGCCTGAGTCTATTGTATCACCGGGATGAGCTACTGTATATGATAATTAAATCTGTGGTGCACTACAGCCGCTTGCCAATAAACTCTGTAGGAGTTAACGACCAGGAGCAACGCTTTTATTCTGCTTGGGGACTTTGCTACAGTAAATATTGCAATTTCAGTGTGGCACTTCAAGAAAAAAACTCAGTGTTTTTAGCTATATTATTTTGGCTATAAATGTTTCTGCGTTGTGAAAAGAGTTGGACTTTATAGGGGAGTCGTTAACAGAATATACTAAAGGAGGTTGTAGAAACCAGGAATATGACCGACTGCTCTGTGTCCAAACATGTTTCAATCACCAGGTCTTTATCAGGGCTTAATTTAAAATTAACTTCTTCTTTCGACTTAATGGCGGACTACTTTATGCCTTGAAAATGTTAACAATCTACTGTATATCAATACCAGAGTCGCATAAAAAGAGAAAACAATGAAAACAAAGCCATCCAGACAGTTTTTTTTAATTTAGAATTAACCGGTTGGGTGTGGCCCACAAGCATTCAAACAACTACGCCACACATTACAGATGTGTGGAGAGCAACACACCAGGAAGATCAATTAAATCTTCATTACCGGCTGTTTACATGCTTTAAATGAATGAATACAGATTTGATTGAGTTTTAATAACCTGTCCCCATCCCTTGCCAGTGGTTTTACATGTTCAATACCTTCAACACACAGCAAAGAGTCATTTAAGGACAGTATTATTAAATGTAAAATTTTCATGCCCAGCAAGTCTTTCTTTAACTTTGTCTCTACAGCTACCGATGGATACGTTTTGAGGTGTGCCGACCTGGTGATGGCCAGGTAGCTCATAGCCTTTCAGAGGATGATGTCTCTATTAACTTTGAAGCCTTCCAAAGACACCAGAGTTTTACAGACACCATAAAGACCGAGCATGCCACAGGTTGGTTCATATTTTCTGCATAGAAGAACACACAATAATTTCTCTCCCTCCTGCATCTGGATTCTGGATTCAAAACTATAATCTTTTCTGTCTCTGTGCACAGTGCAAACTCCTCAGTCGCCCAGTTCTTCTCATCAGCTCCACCTGGCAATGGCCTCCCCAAATCTGAAGCCCTCCACCTCCTACTACAGCTCCTGAAAATCAACATATTTTCATCGCAAAAATGTCACTATTGATCTTCAATAGTGGCATAATTTGAACAGTAGGCAATTAAGATCTACTGCACAGTTTGTTGTAAGACGGACACTGAACATACTCTTCTGCAAGTCCTGTTCCCGCAACAAAAAAGTAAAACAAATTTACCAAAACAAAAAACATTATCGATTGGATGATTGGGTATTAAATATTAATGCATATAATTTCCTACAAGGAACCATTTTCTTTTGTCTGCCCATGACCAGTGTCCAAGACGTGATCAGGTGTAATAGGTCTTTTCCATCCAGAAGAGGATTTAAGGTTGATCATAAACGGGGGTGCAGGTAGAGATGTTTTGGAGCCGTAGACTGGGCAAGCCTTGAAATCACAAGGCCAATCTCTCCAGGCATACCGCACAGCAGCTACTACATCAGGCGATGAACATGAGTCTGCAGATAACTGGATTGTGGTACCGTCCCAGTTCTTGATAGGCGCTGAAACCCACTTGGATTTTGGCCCGCACAGTGACATATACGCAGAACAGCATATCTAGAAAAGCAAGATATTGAACATCGTAGTTTAAGCATGTTATATTTTGCATCACCCCTTTTTCCTTGGTTCCATACATCCATGCTTCTCAATAATAATAATATTATTATTATTATTATTTATTAATATTATTAATAATAATAATAATGTATTATTATTATTAATAATTTATTATTATTAACGGCTGAATCAAAATCACAATTTAAATGGCACACTGCATTTATTGAAGTAACATTTTCCTCTGCAGAGAAATATATCTTTAGGAATACTTCTGTTCAGAAACGCACGTGATTCTTGAATTAGTAAAGCAGTGTAAAGCTCAGCGCTGTTTCAATGTTCCTGGATGTGTAACTCATGACTTCAAAGCATAAATCACAGGCTTAAAGTACATATGACACATTACACAAAGGTTTGCTAAAACATAGTTACCACAATTATTAGATTTTCCTAAAGATTGTACCCGGCTTTCTTTAGTTTGGGCATTTTTGCGATGTTTATAGTTTCACTTCCCATTGGACACTGACAGGAAGGAGTCAAACTGCTGTGGAACTTTACCTTTATGTCACTTTCTGTCAGCAGCTTAAAGATTCAAATAAAAAAACTGCCCAACATTTCCACATTAAAGTGCTGCTTCACTGAAATAAAATGATTATGCAGCTGATGAACTTGCAACTGATTTCATCCTTAAGTCATATTTTCAAAAGCATTCAAACTTGTCATGCACTTAAAATGCTGACATCTTACCTCAAAAGTGTCCTCAGATGGGCTGACTGAGATTGCTTGATCAAACACAATGTTCACAAACATGTTATGAGGCAGGATGAAGAAGGGAAATGGACCATCGTATGTCAAAACTTGGTTATAGGCCACGGCTTTTGCTCCCAGTGTCAGACGGTAAGCAACGTCTTGCTTGTCTCTCGGATGGATTCTGAAATGCAAAAGATCGATGGCTTGTAAAATAGCCCATCAAAGTGCAATTCAAAGCATTAAATATACAGAAATAACTCTTACGTTCCATAGGGAGATTTCGCATCAGGCAAATCGATAGCTACAGCCATGAATGTTTTTTTCATCCGAAAGTTTGGTACATAACCATAGTCTGCAGTCTGGTGCCAGCGTATTTCAGGAAATGCATTATCAGTAGAGTTCTGTTTATTTGTGCACAGCTGAATAAATAGCACAATTATTTCACTTCATTGTTAGATACTGTTGATTACTTGCACACAAATTAGCGTTTTTACTTGTACAAATCCAAAAGGAAAGTCGATAGCTGTCTGGTTTTCTGAGCCTTTGTGAAAAGCAGCCCTCCAGTCGTCAATCATGGCAGGGAAGGAACAGTGTAAAAGTCTGTGTGATAATCTGTATTTGCCTCCCCTTTTTAAAAAATACATTGATTCACAAATTAAACTACACAACAATTAAGACCACGGATTTGTGTTTATTTTGTGTTTTACCTTGATACCAAATTGCCCCTTTGATGGTCATTTTCAGCAGTGGATGTATCATTGCATTCCACAAGACTGAATTTGCTCTAGGGCCAAGAAAACTTCAACAAAAAAAGTGAAAGTTATCACACAGATCCATATCATTATTAATAATAATAATAAATAATAACAACAACAACAAACTACATGTTCTTGATTTTACTTTACAACAACAACAAACTACATGTTCTTGATTTTACTTTTGACTCATTTGCAATTCCATTTCTGCAAGTCCACACTGCTTTAATGCGCGTTGTGACGACCATGCTCTACATCAGTGCCTCCCCAGCAGGACTCGACCAAACCAATAGGATACTGCAAGGTTTCGTAAGGTAACGACCAAACAACCAGCACACGGCAGAGAACGGAGCCAAATCCACTAGAAAGAAGATTTGTCATAAATACAGTTCAGCTTCATTTCTAATAAACTTTCCTAGATCATGCGCAATGAATTGATGTATTTTTTTAAGTACAATTTTTGTGCAATCAGTGTTTTTTACTAATAGAAAATTAAATAAGCGGATATAGGTTTAGTATCAGTATTTATTTAGTATTAGTATCTAATAAACAGGTCTAGTAGCATTCTATAACCACTGTATGAATCATAATTAAGTCTTACCTTTATTGGGCACAGACCAAGGAATGTTGACATAAATCAGGTCAGCCAGCTCGGTGTCGCTCACATTCAAACCTGCCATAAAAATCTGACATGTGGGTATTTGGATGCCAGGGCCAGCTCCTCCGATGCATTGAAGATCTAATCAACAACAACAAATGTTACAACATCACAGTACTTGTTTTTCTTCCCAGGACAGCGGTGTGGTTTACCTGTGACACCGCAAACTGCATGTTGCTTTGGCCACCGCACACCCACACGTCTCCGAACAAGACATCTTTCAAAGTGATCGAGGTGTCGGTGGAGTTTGTCAAAGCGGCTGTGATGTTGTATGGGCCACCAGCCTCAACAGGGTCAAGGGTCACTTGCCACATCCCAGTTTCTGTTAAGAACAAGATAGGAATTACACTCTACAGCAAGACAACTTATAATTGTATTCTACTCTTTCATTTTATTATTTATTCTATTTTATTTTAAGCTGCTATATTATTGGACAAGGCAGAAGATTTTTTTTTTTTTTAATCTCTAAAAAAATACTGGACATTATACTTACCATTTGAGACAGTGGCTGGTGTTGTTTTCTGTTTAGTTGGCCCCACTACATAAACGGTGACGTCTTCATCTCGTGGACCGCAGCCCCACAGCACCGCTTTCTCTGGGGACTTCTGTAGCACCATATGATCTCCATAATAGGACGCAAAGCGCAGATTTCCATCTTCACACGGTTGCGCTTGTTCTAAAACATAATTAACAGCTAGAACACATGCGAAACTCAAATTATGATTAGCGACAGAGAGAAACAGAAAATACTTACGGCTTAAAAAGATAGAAGATAAAAGTAATAGAGAAACTATTATGGGCATGATGATGACGCTCGTGACAATCACCAGCACTACACGGAAATAAACCTGATTCATCATGTGTTTTGTGGTTTTGTATTCAATGTTTCACACCCACCTCACGCTGGAACTCACAGCTGGGACAAACGTGACTTCAAAATAAAAGCCCTTAAACAAATAAATGAATGGAAGAAGGTAAACAAGAAAGTAAGGCCGTTTTTACATGTTGGAGCGCTTTGTAGGTTGCCTCGAGACCACCTCAGCTCTAGCCTGGTTTTTACCATCCCCTCGTACTCATTTCATTTCGTACAGAGGTCTGGACTTTCTCAATTGAGCTCCGTTAACAGGTGGGAGGGTGAACTCCTCTGAAACGATTGGATCTTTTTTTTTTTTTTTTTTTTATTAGATATCAATTTACAACAATCGCCAAAGACGAGACATCTGAAAATAGAGAGCTCATATACGAAACAAAAATATACAGTATATAAATAATAATAAAAATAATAAAATAAAATACACACAAATAAATAATAACTACGAAGGAGCGTAGTACGAAGGAGCATTGTAGTCAGTAAAAAAAAAATCAGTTTTCCGAATAATTTTTTTTCCACAGTGGATTATCTCGTAATTACGAGATACTATCTCGTAATTACGAGATACTATCTCGTTATTACGATACGAGATATATTTTCCGTTTTTGAATTAATTTTTTTAATCCGTTTTCCGAATACGCTCTTTTCACGCTGACGTCACGAATCCGCCATTATACTTCCGTGCAGTGTAAACCGACTTCCTGTCCGCGCTACTATAATAGAATGAGATCGTGCTTTCAATCTGAAGTGTCATATCTTAAGAAATTCACCGTGGACATCAAGTGGAAGGTATGTTATCATTAACAACATGTTGTACATTGTGTAGGGAGTAGAAATATCTCCCAAGGATAACCGTGTGATTATAGAGAAGTGATTTTCCAGAAGCTTGTGGCAAGTTGTAATGCTAACACATCCTAACAAATGCTGATTTGGGAAGGTTTCTTCTGGTGGATTTGCTCACATTATTAATCATTGACAACATGTTGTACATTGTGTAGGGAGTAGAAATATCACCCAAGGATAACTGTGTTATTATAGAGAAGTGACTTTTTCCAGAAGCTTGTAGCCAGTTGTAATGCTAACACATGCTGATTGGGAAGGTTTCTTCTGGTGTAGTTGCTCACATTATTAATTAATCTGTATAAACTATTGTTTGGGTTCCGGGTTATAGCTCTGTAGATAGTCCTGCAATTGGTTAACTTCAAAATGTAGGCTATCGTAGCTCCAAATATTAATGCAACATTAGCAATATGCTAACAGTGACAGGGTTCAACGCTAAGTATTTTTTTACTGGCCCAATCGGGCCAGTGGTTGAGATTTTTACTTGCCCTGCCAAAATTCTCACTGGCCCCACCAAAAAAAAAAAAAAGAATGTGTCAAAAGCCAAACATAACTGTATACATACACTTTTTATTCAGCATAACTTTTCTTTAAATACAATTGAAAATTTTAAAAATTACAGTTGTAATGTAACTAAATTTATGCACAACAGTCTGTCCAGGTCGATGGTCCCCGATCACTAGTTAACTATACATAAATGGAGGACTCCTATTAAAGTAATGTTGTGGCAAAGAAGAAAATTAAACATTAGTAAACAGTAGGGATGTAACGATTCATCGAAAATCGATTTAAAATCGATTTAATATTCATAAAATGTGAATCGATGTAAAAAATAAAAGAATCGATTTTAAAGCCACCCTCAACTGCTCCATTTTGCGCGACCGAAATAGACCGGAACATAGCTCGTTGTTTCTAACGACGTTAACTTTTCTCAAGACAAGCTCCACACCTCCCCCGCCTCACCCCCAACACACGCCACACCATGTAAACACATACACGTGTAGGCATCGAAGCAGCAGACGCAGCTAAAGTTAGCCGCTACGAGATTAGCGTTAGCGGCTAACGCAGAGTTTAGCATTTTGACAGAAGTTTACCAAAGATCGTAAACTGACAAACATCTGACCAACCTGCTCTGATTCTGCTGAAATCCTCATCAAATGTCCGCTTGTCAAATAATCCAATACCTACAGGAGCTGTCATGTCTTTTTCCTCCTTATGTTTACAAAGGCTGCACCGGGAGGCAGTGAGGGGTTCGAGGGTGAAAAAAACTGCACTGTAAAATCAGTTCTAAATGGTAGTATTATGTTCAAACTGCAAAAAAAAAAAAAAAAGTTTGGTAAAATAAATATAATCTCAAAATGTTTGCTTTGCTACACATTTATTTATGCTGAAAACATGTACATTTACAAGCACACATGTCAAAATGATTATAGTTCATTTTCATGTCTTGTAATTTTTTGTAATGTAAAGTTCTCTTACTGAGACAGTTGGAGTTTGTTACAAGGACAAAAATGCAGATGTTAAAACAAAGAAACATTGGTATGAATGGGTCATATTCTTTTCTTAAAAAAGGTTTAAAAAAATCGGAAAAAATCGATATCGGGAACTTAAAATCGTAAACCGAATCGAATCGGGGCTTGAGTGAATCGTTACATCTCTAGTAAACAGTGTTATTACTACAGCACCTTCACTGGCTGCATTTGCTCCACACTGAGCAACCGGACTTGCAGCTTAACTACACTCAAACCCGCAGTTATCTCCTGGCGCAGGTCAATTCAATACTTGTCAAAACCTCCCTCTGTCCGTGTGCTGCGCTTTGGATAAGCCATTATTATGCGCTCCACTCCGTCGAGGAAAACACAGGTTTTTACCCTTCTGCAGCAACACAGACGTCTCTATGGACTGTGACAAACAGGGAAACTGCTCTAAACTTTGTTGGAAGTTACGAGAGCAGCAGCGGAAAAAGACAAACCATCGTCAGAACTCCACTCTGGGTAGGTAAGTGTTCCGTCGCCAACTCGTTATTAACCTGCAAAAAGAGCCACGTTTGCTCTCTCTGTTACAACACCGATCTACGCTTTGCATTTAATGTTTGATAATGTGTTTTATAATGTGTTTAAAACACTGCACGGTTTGAGAAAAGCCTTTGAACTGCCGTTACGCAGCGCGCTCCAGTGTGTTGGCATTTGGCACATGGCGCTCTGTGTCCTAGTGCGTACTCGGCGCTGGCCTTTAAAAAAAACTCGGGACTTGCCGGGACCCGGGAGATTTCCCCGGGCGGACAGGGGTGGACACTCCCGTCGGGAGACTCGGGAGCGGGCAAGGGGGCGTCGGGAGCGGGCGGGAACGGGATTGAAATCCATCCAATCTCTAATATGGTGTTTACGACATCACAGAAAAGGTAGCATTTAAAGGCTTAAAAGCACAAACTGTTTCTCGATTCTAAGATTGTATTTGCACGCAATTGACAAACAGTCGCAGGCAAATTAAACTTTAGTGACAAGGCAGCACTGGCCCGATCGGGCCAGTGACGATCCTGTCTACTGTCCCGAGCGTCTCGCACGCTGGCCCCGGGCCATCGGGCAGTCCTTATTGTCGAGCCCTGAGTGAGAACCTTGACTATAGGTGTTATCGACATGCTGTCACGTCTGAGGCTTTAGTGGGCAACACAAATGTATTTTATAGATAATAGTTCTACGGTGGGTCAATAACAATTTTCACAGAGCATTGCTTCCCTTGCATTGTAAAAGAGCTGTGATTTTAAACTGTTCAGTACATGTTTTATATACGCTTAAAATTACATCTTAAAGAATAAAGACTACGCACTGTTTTATTTCAAATTATTGCTCCTCATATCCCTCTAAAAAGGTTGATTAAATTAAAGTCTAATGTGCTAATTTAAAATGTTCACTCTTTTCTTGATGGCCCAGTCATCACACAACGATTTTACAGTCCCTGCTTAACTTACCTCAAAGGCCCATCAGCAGGCACTCCAGCAGGTGGCAAAAACTATTGGGACTACTTTTCCATAGAGCTGTACCATCTACAACATCCACTGTCTGAAGGTAGTGCACAACATCCTGCGGGACCAGCATCACCCGGCTCATCACCTGTTCCACCCACTACTCTAGAGAAGAAGGCTGTATAATGATGTCCCCTTCACCTCACTCCCCTCCTTCCTGGGACAGTAAACCATACCCAACTCTGCTATAACTAAAGTGAGCTGGACTTTGCATGGCTGTATTAATTACATCTATATCCAACTCTGACCATATCCTGTGTTTTGATGGACTTTTTGATCTGTTTGTCTGTTACTGTATTTATGCCTGGAACGACAATAAACTTTTGATGTGGCCGGTTTACACAGTGGGTATTTATTAATGGGATTTGCACACTTGCAGTATTATGCACTTTTACCACATACCATGTAATGTTCTAATGCCCAAACGAAATTTCGTTTTTAAAGGATCTGTATCATGCTATTTTAGCCATTCCAAAGTAAAGTATAGGCATATATATGATATATTGTACCTCTATCACTATGGAGTACTCATTTTTGAGAGAAATATAAGTATTTTGGGGGGGTATTTTCCCTACCCGGAAGACGAGACGCTTCGATTCAGTTAACTCCGCCCCTCTCTCCGCTCATTCCACATTTGCAGTATTATAAATATAAATATTGCTGCAAAAGTGAAGTTACTTCACATAATGCAGTTATAAGGAGTTGACATGTGCAACACAGTTTCATAAATGGCTAACACACATGCTAACACGCGTTTTGATTGACTCACCGCTCAGCATGGCCTCCCCATCGTCGGGTGTTTACGTTATGGCCCTCGTGTTGGTTATAAAAGTTAATCCACTTTGATTCTGGCCAAGGTTTACCAAGCATCCATCAGGTTGGTTGATATAGTAGCTAGCTTAATCCCGGAAAGAAATTCCAACTTCTGGCGAGTGCACTCTTCTTTAGGAAGGTTGAATAGTCCTGTTCCTCTCGTAGTCAAACGCGCATCCGTGGTATTATCGGTAAGAAAAAGAACAGGCGGTGTCCAGAGTAGGTTAGAAAGAGCTCAGTCTTCAAAAACAACACTTATGCTCGGATCCATGGCTCCTCCAGCCGTGGGTGCGCTTGATTAGTGTCGTGGGACAGCACAGACGCGTCGGAGAGTTGCTGTTTTTTTTTTTTTTATAAATAAAAATCAGGCCGTAAGGCATTACATTACAGACGTAGAGCACTTCCGTTCCGCTGTGACGACACAACTGAACAGCTCAGTCGTTTACCAGGAGAGGGTGGAGCAGCTGCTCAGAGAGCAGGATTCAGGAGGATTACTTAGAACTGCGTGAATGAAGCCAAAAACCGCTCTGGGGGTGTTTTTGATAAGGAAATAGCATAACAACATGGCTAAAACTCAAAAAAGTCGATTTTGCATGATATAGGACCTTTAAATGACAGTGTTGAGTGATTTGAGGACATACATAGTATTTGACTTAGATTAATTTACTAAAAGATCAAAAATGGAAAGGGTTTTAATTCTAAATGAAAAGAAATGATTCATTCATTGCTTTAACTATAACAAATTTCATGTTTTGTAAATTCATTTCAAAAAGACTTACTTATGCAAGAGCAAGTGGGATTAGCATTACACTGTTCATTCCAGTTGATCATGAGTAGTGTATTGTCTAACATTTTTCCCATCAGTTTCAAATATAGTGCAGACTCAGAGTGAGGCAACTGTCGGGAAGATGCCATAGACCCATGAAAAAAATTAAAGCACATCTTCAGGTTCTATTTCAGCAATCGTAACATGGATAGATCCAAGTCTCAATCATTCCTGGAGTTGCTGTGTAGCAGACAGACAGAAATTGTTAGTTGCAGGCCTTTATTGTGAATGACTCTGCATATATGTATGTTTGAAGCTCCACTAAATGATGTTGATTTTCTGTAGAAGTTTTATTTTGTCGTCCATCCATCCATTTTCTTCCGCTTTATCCGGGGCCGGGTCGCGGAGGCAGCAGTCTCAGCAGAGATGCCCAGACTTCCCGATCCATGCACACCTCCTCCAGCTGTTCTTTTTGTCGTATTTGTGGATTTTTTTTACCACCATTTCTGCAGTAGCCTCTTGTGCAGTTCCCTAAAATGACAGATACTTATTACTTGACAGTAGAGCCACTAATAAGAACTATAGGCAAAAACTTTACCTGCGTGCTTGGCCATGTACTGGTACAGGATAAAGGAACAGGCACACTTTTAAAGCCCATGGTCCTATTGACAATGAAAAAGGCAAAGGAAAAAGGCTTCAAACAAAATGAACCTTCATGTTTCATGAACCATGAGATTATGTGACCGATGCCTCGGTGAATGGAAATGCTTTCACATACAATATTTCAACTGAGGCATTCGAATATAACAAAATAAGTTACTTTGTTAATTGTAATACATTCAAATCTTCAATCATTCAAATGAGGCTTTAGTTTTTAATAATTTATTGACACAATGGCTGTGAAGCCCCATTCGTTCATGAGGCTTCATATTGCAATCATTACCTGTAGTGTGCTGTTTGGTAAAGTACTGAGGGCCTTCCCCGCAGGACTTTTCCTGCACAGTAACCGGGACATCATTTAAGTTGATGGTTATCTGTTGAAAAAAATTAAAGTTAAGTATATTTGTACAGAACGTCAACTTTATTTTAGTTAGTGTCAAACAAGCGTTTATTATACACAGTCATTCAATGCAATCCGTGTCTGCTACAGAGCGACTTCAACAAAGATGAATGAGACTTAGATCTCTATCCATAATGTTACAAAATTGCTGAAATATTACCTGAAGATGATGTGCCAAACTAATGGGATAAATGTTAGAAGTCTTGTGATGACTGGGCCATCCTACAAAAAAGAAAGCCCAAAGTGAAAATTTTACTTGAAATTTCCGCAACCTTTAGGAGGGATATAAGGAGCAATATCACAATAATTTTAAATAAAACAGTGCGTAGTCTTTACTCTTTAAGATGTCAATTTTAAGCGTAGCCTATATAACATATGTACAGAAGAGTTACACATACAATGTATAATTAATAACAAGCAAATGTATAACTGTTGTAGGCAGGATCGTTGTTTATTTCCTTGATTTTTGCAATGTTTTGGTGAATAGTGGGCAAACAGCTGATTTTTCCAGTCATGAGCTGTTTATTTAAATCACAGATCTTTTACAGCGCAAGGGAAGCAATGCTCTGTTTGTGAAAATTGTTTTGACCCACCATAGACCTATTATTATCTATAAAATACATTTGTGTTGCCCACTAAAGCCTCAGACGTGACACATATAGTCAAGTTTCTCACTGTTAGCATATTGCTAATGTTGCATTAACATTTAGAGCTACGACAGCCAATATTTTGAAGTTAACAGATTGCAGCACTATCTACAGATCTATAACTCAGAACCCAAACAATAGTTTACACAGATTAATTAATAATGTGAGCAACTACACCAGAAGAAACCTTCCCAAATCAGCATGTGTTAGCATGTGTTAGCATTACAACTTGCTACAAGCTTCTAGGAAAAGTCACTTCTCTATAATCACACGGTTATTCTTGGGAGATATTTCTACTCCCTACACAATGTACAACATGTTGTCAATGATAACATACCTTCCACTTGATGTCCACAGTGAATTTCTTTAAGATATGACACTTCAGATTGAAAAGCACGATCTCATTCCATTACAGTAGCGAGGACAGGAAGTCAGTTTACACTGCACGGAAGGCGGATTCGTGACGTTGCGTGAAAAGAGCGTAATACGGATTTTAAAAAAATAATTCAAAAAACGGAAAATATATCTCGTAATAACGAGATAGTATCTCGTAATTACGAGATAATCCACTGAGAAAAAAATAATAATTCGGAAAACGTATTAAAAAAAAATTAATTCAAAAAACGGAAAATATATCTCGTAATAACGAGATAGTATCTCGTAATTACGAGATAATCCACTGAGGAAAAAATAATAATTCGGAAAACTGATTTTTTTTTTTTTTTTTTACTGACTACAATGCTTCTTCGTAAATAACGAATAAATGAATAAACCAAAAAGTTCATTTAGTTCGCTTCAGGGGATTTCATTGAAGAAGTCTTTGTAACAGTCTTGGAGTCGTGAGCTTTTCTTATTCATTACATACAGCAGTGAGTTCATTAGATTTTTACATCACTTAAAAATAGGGAGAAATACAATTGTGACTTCAAAATTTTTTGCTTGTGAATAAAAAATTTACCAAACAGGATGAAAAAATTAACTACATAGTGAAATGATTTCGTGGTTGTGTTATCTTCAAAATAGCAGATAATATCTTTAATGTAAAAAATGACTCTTTTGACAATTTTTGAAAATATAGCTACTCAATTCAGCCCAAAATGCTTGAACATGTTACAAAAGAAAAACAAGTGCTCGAGAGTCTCTTCCTGTGTTTGACAGAATGTACAGCATTTATCAACATCTGCATACCTTGAGACAACCAAGTTGACAGGGTAGATTCTGTGAATGATCTTAAAATGAACTTCCTTCATTTTGTTTGTTATACAATATTTATATGGCAATAGCCAGGTCCTCTTCCGGTCTATTTCCTCTATCAAGGAGTTCCAAAAAAATGTACCTCTTGGGGTGATTTTATTTGAATTTTGAAACATTTTACGAATATGGTGATTATTGCATTTTCTATCAAGTAAATTAATGCCATTTAAGGTGAGCACAGTAGAGCTATCACCAATATCGTTGATATTGTAAAAGGATAAATGGCATCTTATAAGATGGAGTAACTCTGGAGGGATGGCTTTGATCACAGAGTTGTATTCTCTAAATGGAATAGGGAATTCATACTTCACCATAAATTGTTCATAAGGTAAAAAAGAACCATGTTCATCCAATAGCGACACAATCTTATTAATATTTTTTGGAACCATTTAGGAAAAAACAAAGACCGATTTCTTATTGTAATGTGTTCGTTGTTCCACAAGGAATATTTATGTGGAGAGAAATTATGATTAAAGCACAATTTCCAAGCAAGCAGACATTGCTGGTGAAAGTTAGCCAGTGACACAGGAAGTTTTGTAGGTGCATAATTACATGTTAAAAGAAAAGATAGTCCACCAAGTGAATCAAAAATATAATTGGGGATAAAGTACCAGATAGACTTTGAATTTGCTAGGCATCTTTTTAACCAGTTAATTCGGAAAGTATTTACAGTGTCGGAAAACTCTAAATTTCTAGCCCTCCTTCCGCTTTTGCATTCGAGAGTACAGCTTTTTTGAGTTTATGAGGTTTATTTTTCAAAATAAAGTTTAAAAAAAGAGTGTTAACACATATCAGTAAGACCATTCTTGTTATCATGAACATCAATCAGTCTGCGATTACTGTACCTTTCATGAATAGATGTGGAGTATTTTATGTATCATTCAAACACTTTGATACAGAGTAATGTTATATGGGTTGTAATGGTGATGGTGAACAACGATAATGCCAACATGGTAATGAATTCTGTATGGGAGACAGAAATAATACACTGGTTGTAGCGTGTGAGATACTGTGAATGTTGAGCGTGTGAGATACTGTGAATGTTGACCTGGTATAATGCAGTGTCGCATTTGTTAATATGTAACCAACTCGGTTGATAGTTGTTTTGTAAAATGGTAAGAAATATGCACTGTTGTCAGTTATTGTTATAGTTATTGTTATTGAAGTTTATGAACAGGGTGGGAGTCAATAAGCTTGTCTTCTTCCCACTCCTTTTCGAGCTGTAATGTAAATTATTTTTTCTTTTTTCTTTTATTATGTATATATATATTTCTGTTTTTTCTTTTCTTCTTTAGCTCGAAATAAAATATTCAATTCAAAAATCAAAAAAGTGTTAATTTCTTTAGATATGCATTCATCTACATATAGTGACAATAACGGATAAACAAAGCGAGACAGACCCTCTGCCTTAGACAGAAGAACTCTGCCATACAAAGTTAAATCCCTCTGAAGCCAGAGTTTAAAGATACTTTGGGTTTTAACAATTCTATGATGAACATTTAATTGTTGTCTAGTTGCCTTGTTTTTCGTAATTTGGATACCCAAATATTTAACAGACTGTTTGACTGGAATAGTCTCTAGAAAAAGATCTTCACAACTATGGATTGGTATCAGCTCACATTTGGATACATTGAGTTTCAAGCCTGAGGCTTTAGTGAATTCTTCAATTAATGAAATAGCATTCTGCAATTGATTTTTATCTTTCAGAAAAAGAGCTGTGTCATCAGCAAGTTGTGAAATTCGTACTTCTCTATTGAAAATCGAAATACCCTTCAATTCTGGATTACTGACAATATTTATGGATAACAATTCAACAACCAAAACAAAAATGAAAGGACTATCGGACATCCTTGTCTTACACCACGTGTTATATTGAACCTTTTGGTAGTGTTGTAATTAACAATAACAGAACTATCGATACCATTGTAAAACATATCAACCATATGTGTAAAAGAGTTTCCAAATTGAAATAACTGAAGACATTCTTTAATAAATTTGTGTTCAATGGTATCAAAGGCTTTGTAGAAATCCACAAACAAGATAAATGCATCTGAGTGCACATTGTCAGAATAATCCAATAAATCTAATACTAAACGGATATTATTACTGATGTGGCGACCTTCAATAAAACCACACTGGGTTTCTGCTATAATTTTGTTTAGATCTTTTTTCAGTCTATTGGCATAAACAAGGGATAATATTTTATAGTCTGTTGTTAAGAGAGTGATGGGCCTCCAATTTTCTATCAATAAAGTGTCTTTATCTGCTTTCGGGATGAGTGAAATAACACCCTGTTTCATTGTTGGAGTCATTTCTCCTTCATCTATGCACTGTTTGTACATATAAAATAGGGGTTCTTGAAGAGTATCCCAAAAGTGTATAAAGAATTCAACTGGCAGCCCATCAATGCCCGGAGTTTTTCCCTTTTTCATTGAAAATATAGCTTCTTTAATTTCATTTAGAGTCAAATCTGAGTCACACAATTCTTTAAAACTATCACCTACTACTGGACAATATTGTCTTATTTTGCTAATAATTTCTACGCAAGCTTTTGAATCGAATTCAGAAGTGTACAATTTACTATAAAATGAGAACACGTGATTAGAGATCACTTTTGCATCTGTGGTTATTGTATCATTAACCTTAAGAGCAGTCAAAGATTTCTGTTTTCCATTTCTTTTTTCAAGGGCAAAAAAGTAAGAGGAGTTGGTCTCCCCCTTCCTCGATCCATTTAGCTCTGGACCGAATATATGCACCTTTTGCTAAATCTAAATAAAACTGATCCAGTTTTGTTTGTATTTCTTTTAATTCAACCTGTTCCAGTTCAGATATAGAGGTTCTAGAAAGGAGATCATTTATTCTCTAATTAAATCCATCTTTTTTCGTTTTTTTAGTCTTTTAAGATTTTTACTTCTTTGTATTGCAACTGCTCTCAGTTTATATTTAAAATATTCCCACTTTTGCTTGTGACTACCATTCTCAATGTCTAAAAATATTTCACTTATTAGCCTTTTAACCTTTTCATTGAACTCCTCATCCTGCAGAAGGGTATTATTGAATTTCCAATAGCCTCTTAGTTTGGACTGGTGTAAATCACCACATAGTTCAAGGGTAATTTGCATATGATCCGATAAAGGAGCAGAAGAATGAGAAACCTCTTTGAGAAGATAAAGGCTAGATGATGTAATCAAAAACAGGTCAATTCTGGGTCTTAAAGATAAACTTCTATTAGACCAAGTAAAATCATTTTTATCAGGGTATAAGAAGCGCCATCAGTGAGCGATAAATCAAAACATAGTTTTGCTATGTTATTCCTCTGAAGAGCTTGAACAGTTTTGGGGGAAATCTGTCTTTTGTTTCGTCTGCACATTCATTAAAATCACCACATAAATGATCTGAGAGTTTGAATATTTTTGTAAAGACTCGTTAAGATTGGATGTAATTTGGAGAAAAGTGTACTGTTATGAGAATGTATATTATGACCATAAATGTTACATATTATAAAAACTAAGTTATCTTGTTTGATTGTAATAATAATCCATCTACCTGTATCTGCTTTAAATACTTCAGTGACATCTCCTTTAAATTTATGTATCAAAATGGCTACTCCCGCAGAATGGTTTGAGCCATGGCTGCAGTAAATATTATTGCCCCATTGACTCTTCCAGAATTTCACATCAGCTTCATTTGAATGAGTTTCTTGAAGCAGTATGAACTCAGCATCACTTCTTTTAAGAAATAAAAACAATGCTTTCCTTTTAGTTGCATCACGAATACCCCTGACATTCAATGAAGTTACATTCAAAGATGATAGTTGAACCATAAAAGAACACACACAAAAAAAACAAAAAAGAGCTCTCTTTGAAACAGTGGTTAGAACTTAAGGCTTGCTTTAGTTCCAAGAACGAGAATGCAGCAAGACAACCATAAAATCAATGTATCATTTTGTGACCAAGCGTGAATTTTCAAGTAATACAGATGCAAAAAGAATTGCATAAACTATGCCAGGATATTTGCTTGTATGTTGATAGGCAAGAGTACTGAAATATTATATGAAATAATAAGTTGAGGCAAAAGAACATGCACCTGTAATATTATTTTAGTACTGCCAAATGCATAAAGATGCTGGAGAGTGGAATGAGGCTACGTTTTGTACACCAAAGGCATTACTTCACATCCCAATGGTTAATTTTCTTCCCATCGATCAGCGCGAAGGGGCCGATGAGAGTGGCTTTCTTCCCTTCTTTTCTGGCTTTGTCCACCAGGGGCCAGAGTTTCTCTCTTGCAAGTCTGTCCTCGGGAGACAGCGCCTGAGTGAGACGAAGCTTGTTGTCGCGGAGAAACTTGCAGCCTTTGGCACACTTCCAAACAGCATCAAGGATACGGCGAAGAGCAAACAGGATGATGACTGGTCTGTTGGATCCATCCGTTCTCTTTGGGCCAAGACGATGAGCGATATCCACACCATCCTCCAGGTAAACCTGCAAACCGGGCGCAACTTTCCCTAGGACGCTGATAACTTCTTTCCTCACATCTTCATGCTCATTTTCTTTGAGCCCATGTAGTTTCATCTCCAACTGTACCGCTTGCACTCTGCCACCGCTGTTTTAAGAAGCCTGTTCTCCTCCTTTAGCTTCTCAATCTCACACTGCACATCTTTATATTCTTCCCGTGACGGTCAACATCTACCACAACCCGCGCCACCGTAGCTGTCAAAATTGCCATTTGTTTGGACGTATTTTCCGTTGTTGCTTCAATGGCTGAAACCTTCTGAAAAGTTTCATCTTGTTTTCTGGACAGCTCCTTCAGTGACGCTATCACATCAGCAAGGCTAATTACCTCATTATTAGCGCCATCACCGTTGCTATTACACTTTTCCGTTTCTGGACCGGCTTCATAACTGCGTTAACAGGTGTATTCTCGTTGACATTTACAATACCCTGAGCTGTGGTCTCCCTGGTTTCCATTTCTTCTGAGGATATCTTCACCGTTGACTTCTGTACTTCACAGTTTTGTTCCATTTTGCCGTCTTAGTTGAGGTTAAAGCGAGCCGAGAAAAAAAACTGAAGCTAGCTTCTTGACTTTTTCCTCCTTTTTCCCGCGTCTCAATTAAAAGTCAGTTTTTCCTCACCTCAAGTGAAACTTTGGACCAAAAAGTGTTCCTGAGGGATTTCATCACTTAAGCATTCAGTAGTATTTGGTCACAGTCCCATTTGGTCGTCTTATTGCAAAATCTCAATTTAAAGACAGAGGAGCATTGCTGTCGTCCTGTCTAGCGGCCCCTCGCCTGCATCAAAAATCTGAAACGATTGGATCTGATTTTCGCTAGAGTGTGGTTGTGACGTATGTAGTGCGCCCGTGTTGAGTGAAGCAGCTATCATAACTCTTGGGAGCATTCCTTACGCATTCTAAGGCTTCAGTTATCATTTCTGGATATTTGGGAGCCGAGCCAGAACGGATTGAAGAGCTTCCTTTACGTTCGTATCTGCCGCCATTGCCGAACTACAACCAGCAAATGCGGCGCAAATGCTTGACGTCACCGACAACACCCGCCTTCCCCGCTCGCCGAGTGGTAGCAGTGGGGGGGGTCCGCCCCCTTTGCTCTGAAATGAGTTGTGATAGTGGCAGGCCGTGATATAGACCCTGTGCACGAGAAAATGCTAACTTCCTGGTTTGAGACCGGATGTACCGCTGCTCGTTTCCGCTAGCTTTATTTTGCGGGTAAATCGCAGCTGCGAAGATGGTCTCCAAAACACGAAAATGGAAAGATCGCTGTACTTTTCAAAGAGCAAAAGATGGGAACAATCACCATTGCTGTGTCCTGCTGTGTACTGCCAGGGGGAGATTCAACAAGATGCAAAATTTCCACTGCTTTCCCAAGGATCCTGAGCTGCACTCAATGGCTGATAAAAATAAGAAGGGACGGCTTCACACTCCTTCTTGGTTAAATAAAGGTCAATAACAATTCACTTGGATGTTTTAAAATACTACATACTGTTTCAAAAGTTATTTGCTGTTACTCTGCAAATAAACCCGCTTTACTTAAACAGCATTGTCTATAGCTCTGTTCTGTGTGCTTCTTATTGACTGAAATACATTTTGTAAAGATGCTAAAGCTGTTTCCATATACTAATTCTGAAAGCAAAAACACACATAGAATTCAAATTACTAACTAAATTTGACATACTATGATCTAATTATTTAGGCAATGCAACTAATCAAATGTGTAGAAAACACAAGCAGCTGCAGGTATGGTTAAAATACTGGTATACAGTTTTATAATTTCCTTGTACAAATCAATCACATTTTTCCACAAAAAAACAAAACATGGTTTGAACACAAACATTGCAGACATTAAAACTAACACAAAACTAATCAGTGTGAACTATATAGGGTATAAGCAGACGTTTTCATTAAAAAGAAAATCAATTTTGACATTTGAAGAGTGTAGATCGATTGTTTAGCCTTGTTAATAGTTAATCACCCAAAAATTTGCACGTCCTGTTTAACGCCTCGCAGTGTGACACTACTTTGGTACCAGCTGTGGATAAAGTCCATATCAAGGCTCGTTTGAAGGTAAATGCGCTTTGTGTGTGTTGGATATGTCAAACATTTAGGAGAAAAATCCATCAATAGTCCACTCGATAAAACGGCTTTAAGTGTTTTTGCTAATAAACCTGCTGTGTAAGGCTTATTGTTACTTATTTGATTCTTTATCAGTATTTACTAGTGAGGCAATTAGTAATTATAACTGCCTTCAACCTCCATAAAATACAGAAATTGTGTTTACAGTAAATTAATACAGGATACTGCACAGGCATGACAACTTTCACTTTATTCCATATTGATGGCCAGAATGCAAAACTTCCTATCTGAAAAAAATCTATTATTTCAGGAAACAAAGAAAACGTTTATTTCTATTATAGTATGGTCTGTTTAAAAGATATTCAAGCATATTCTACTGCTATTAGACCCTATTTCTGCAATATGTGTCAATATTTTTGCCTCCCAAAGTGCAGATGAGTTTTTTTTCCCCCTACGTTTCTTGCAGCATTGTGCACATAGGAGGTTTTGCATTCTGGCCATCGATATCACTTTATTAAATTCACTTCATTGTACATCACTCAACACAAAAGCAGAACTACAGCAAAATGAGATCGTTTACATTCAGAAGCACATCTCTGTAAGGTTTAGCATTCAAAGCTACAGGTGAACATTAGTCAAAGCCAGATGTTTTCTCCACTACACTCATATTAGCGAGCACAAACAGTCAAGTACACACACAGCATGTCAACAAACCGTGTTTTTACTAAGCGACAAAAAGCCACAGGAGATAAATCCCTGCTTATTTCATCCATTTGGTTGACTTGTTTGGAAAACCCGACCGTGAACACGAGACTCTTCTTCTTCTTCTTCTTGTACGTTTCCGGCAGGCTAGACGCCGCTAGGCGTATTGCTGCCTTCCACCGTCTCTTAGCAGTACTGCATCACGGACAAACCCTCAGATGTAGATTGGTAGAAAACACAAACTCCATTACAGCGCCAACTACATCACAACGACTTGTCCACGGGTCCAAAAGTGTCCTTAGTGATATTCCGGCAACTCCCATTCCCATCACAGCTTTAAACAAGCGACTCCGCTCCTGCTTATACCGGACGCATTCCAAGAGCACATGACGGACTGTCTCTGCTTTCCTGCCGCACAAACATAATCCATCCGGACTCTTTCCCATTAGCGCAAGGTCTGGGGCAAATCCACAGTGGCCCAGCCTCAACCGAGTATAAATCACTTGTTCCCTTCTACTTTTCCCCCAGGTGGTGTCTCCCCCCTTGACACTACTTTGGATTGAATAAAAATGTCTCCCTCTTTCCTCTACATCCCATATCCTCTGCCATTTACCCACAATCTCCTGCCCTATAATGGTGCAAAGCTCAGAGTATCCTAATGTTGTTTTCACAGTAATATTTTCCAGCTTTAAAGGATCTGTATCATGCTATTTTAGCCATTCCAAAGTAAAGTATAGGCATATATATGATATATTGTACCTCTATCACTATGGAGTACTCATTTTTGAGAGAAATATAAGTATTTTTGGGGAGTATTTTCCCTACCCGGAAGATAAGACGCTTCGATTCAGTTAACTCCGCCCCTCTCTCTGCTCATTCCACATTTGCAGTATTATAAATATAAATATCGCTGCAAAAAGTGAAGTTACTTCACATAATGCAGTTATAAGGAGTTGACATGTGCAAAGCAGTTTCATAAATGGCTAACACACATGCTAACACACATGCTAACATGCGTTTTGATTGACTCACCGCTCAGTTTGGACTCCCATGAGATCGCGTTGGTTATAAAAGTTATAAAAGTTAATCCACTTTGATTCTGGCCAAGGTTCACCAAGCATCCATCAGGTTGGTTGATATAGTAGCTAGCTTAATCCCGGAAAGAAATTCCAACTTCTGGCGAGTGCACTCTTCTTTAGGAAGGTTGAATAATCCTGTTCCTCTCGTAGCCAAACGCGCATCCGTGGCATTATCGGTAAGAAAAAAGAACAGGCGGTGTCCAGAGTAGGTTAGAAAGAGCTCAGTCTTCAAAAACAACACTTATGCTCGGATCCATGGCTCCTCCAGCCGTGGGTGCGCTTGATTAGCGTCGTGGGACAGCACAGACGCTTCGGAGGGTTGCTGTTTTTTTTGTTTTTTTTTTTTTTTTTTCAAAAAAAAAAAAAAAAAAAAAAAAAAAAAAAAAAAAGCTGTTTTATAAATTAAAATCAGGCCGTAAGGCATTACATTACCGACGTAGAGCACTTCCGTTCCGCTGTGACGACACAACTGAACAGCTCAGTCGTTTACCAGGAGAGGGTGGAGCAGCTGCTCAGAGAGCAGGATTCAGGAGGATTACTTAGAACTGCGTGAATGAAGCCAAAAACCGCTCTGGGGGTGTTTTTGATAAGGAAATAGCATAACAACATGGCTAAAAGCTCCAAAAAGTCGATTTTGCATGATATAGGACCTTTAAAGCTTTTTCACGAGACTCTTATCACACAGGAAACGAAGCGCGTAACAGGAGTTCTTCCCCCGGAAGTAGCATATGCTAACGTGCACGTAGTCTATTGCACCCTACGGCTCAACAGCCTTTTCGCCATAGACAACAATGTAAAAGGAGCAGCCTGTAAAATGGTCCACAGGGCATCTGGAGTGTCAGACTAAGTCAAATATATTTCTTTAAAATTACTATTTTAGGACATGGACTTTTTTCTTCGTAAAAAAATTGTAAAGCATCAAAAACAGTTTTTAAAAAGTATTCCAATGACGTGACGTCACCAGTGCTGTGGACGTGCGCGAGCGTGTGCGTGAAGACTCATGAACGAGCAGAGGTCTTCCCCGTTAAGCGGTCTGAGAGCCAAACAGACAACAATACGGTAATGAACGGGACTGGACTAGGATAAACGCTAACAGGCACCTAAAGTAAGTTTTTTTCTTTACTCAGTACTAAAATGTATTGCGAACCTACACATGGCAAGCGTGTTTAAATGTTAAAAAGTAGGCCTATTAGCTAACATGAACAACAACAATTTAAACTAATGAAGACGTGATCGTTTTTCTGATTAGGCTGCACGGCTTTGAAAATAGCTTTTTGGTTCGATAATAAAAAAAATGGTAAATCATTTAAGTTACTTCAGTGGTGATGTTTATACCTTTCTTTTCAGATAACGTAGGTACAGTACCAATAAAACCTATATTGAAACAACAAAACATGATTTCTGCATCTGCCCTGGATCCAGTACAGATAAATGCTGTACTGGTACAGCATTTACTTCAAATTATACTAATGATAATGCACTTTTGTAGTGCTCCTTTGTATTTCAGCCAAACAATTCTAGTGGTGAGGTTATACTAGCAAATACAGTGAAGTAAAAAGTCGATTTTTATCATTTCTATTGCAATATGAAGACGGCCAGCACTTACGAAACTTCTCAGAAAAGTGGCCGAGCGAGAGTACATTAGCGCGGCGACGTACGTTCGAAGGGCCGCTGTAAGTTACGGTTGTTGTAAAAGAGCGGGGCTATCTAGCTTATTAAGCCCTGCACTGACAAAGTGACCCCACAGATCATCTTAACATAGTAACTTAATCGCCTCAAATGGCCTTAAAAATTCATTTTGTATTTAAAGTACGATTATATCAAGAGATTTAACTTACAGCGTAATGGCGTCCGCTCCGCTCTGAGGCTTCGTCGGCAGCTGTGCGCGCTCCCGCTGCTTTTACCCACTTGGGCCGTACGGAGCATAGATACAGGTGACGCGTCATACGGGTACTATGGGCCGTTATGGCGGACGAAACTGGTTTCATGCGCCACTGAGCACCACTATGTAAAGAGATAGGAGCTGGGACAGCATGCCTCTTCCATCTATATAATTCAATGAGTGGTAGGTTGAAATTTAACCGATGAAACGCAGCCACTGAGATCAAACCCAGACGTACATGCAGGGAAAATATAATTGACCGGAGTTTACGGATGGCTAAGGCCAGGCTACCTCAGCTCCAACTTTGACTCCAAAGTTAGTTAAGTCCAGTGTTGGGAACGTTACTTTAAAAAAGTAATTAGTTATAGTTACTCACTACTTGTTCCAAAAAGTAACTGAGTTAGTAACTGAATTACTCTATAATGAAAGTAACTCGTTACCAGGGAAAGTAACTATTTGCGTTACTGTTAAAAACAAAAAATTGCTTTATATCAAAGAATTTTGATATATATATATTTTTTGCAGTTTTCAAAAGTCAGTTGAAATGAGTAGAACAGACAGAGGTGTTTGTATTCATGTACTATCATGTAAAAGATGTTCATAGTAACTGAATGAACTGAATGGGGGGTAGAGTGGGGGAGGCCTCTGTGACTGAATGGTATTGACCAGTATTTGCGTCGCTGTTTTATTAATGTAAAAATACGGCCGTATTCAAAGAGAATGAGGAGGCCAACGATCAGGGCAGACTTTACGCACAGGCATTGTGCATGTCTCTCCATACATTCATCAGGCAAAACGGAAAACAGTCATCAGCAAATATAAGGTTAAATGCCTAACAGAAAGTTAGCTCTGGAGTGGAGAGCGGGGAGAGGAAGAAGGCGCTGAGAGGGAGAGGGAGAGAGAGGGAGAGGGGGGGAAAGACGCGTCTTTGGGTTAAAAATAAGTTCCAACACTACTGATCGATTCTCCCCCGCGTCCGCACCGCGCTGTGGGGATGACCAGCCGCGGGTCTGGGACACACGTAGTTTTTGGAGCAGAGAGCACGAACACTCTGCACAGACTCCGTGAGACTCCGCCCACCCTCTCCGCTGCTCCTGCTGCGTGAGCTGACACCGCGGCGCTCATTCAGTCTAAATGTAACGTGCCACTTTGTTTACCCAGTAACGATAACGGCGTTGTAACGACGGGGAGAGTAATGAATTAGATTACTCCGTTACTGAAAAAATAACGTCGTTCTTTTAAACGGCGTTATTCCAAACACTGGTTAAGTTCGTGTTCACACACGCTCGCACAAAACATCGCAACGTCAGCCACCGTTCAGCTGTTCAACGAACTTATTCCCATGACAACGGGCATCAACCTGTCAATGTGCCAGACATTGAAGGCTGATTTATACTTCAGCGTCAGCTCCGTGTTTACGTGCTGGACGCACGTGGGAGCCAATCAGGGAGTTCGCGACAGCTGCACCTGCCGCTGACGTGCACCTGCCGCACAAGGTGACTCCGCGGCCAGTGCTGCAGAACGCAAGTGATGTGATTGGTTGATCCTTTCGCAAAACAAGGAAACACACAACAAACTCCTTCAGTCTCCCTCTTTGAAGTTATTTTTCATGAATATATTGTCTATAATTTAGTGCTGTTGTGTATTCACTTTTTATGTTATTTAAAAAATCGTTTAAAATATACATCACAACGTGAAGGCAGAGGAGCTACGCGGAGGTTCGAACGATTCTGGCTTGCGTCAAGCAGACGGGGCTGCGGTGGGCGGGACCGGCCGCTCGACTATAAATCAGCCTTGACACGCGCGCACGTACAGGCACACTTCCCAGTGTTACGTGGTCACTCCTCTCCCTTGTGGTTAAATACACTGAGGCATTCTCGAAGACGGCATGTACGTCACAGTCACTGATTACTATGACAACGGACAGCGCCATTTTAGCGTGGTGTCCCGTTGCAGGGTTGCTAGGTCAGCGGTTAAACCGCGGAATTGGTCGGTTTTTAAGCCATTCCGCGGGTGAAAAAAACTGTCCGCGGTTTTTGGCCTTGCTGTTTTCAATGTAAAATTGGCTATTTCTATCTTATTTTTTTAATCAAAATCACTATTCGAATTACAAAATCTCAAATCCAAGGCTCTTTGAGCTGCTTTTTCAATAAGAGGGGAGGAAGGGGCGGTTTCTCATCATCGCGGGAGCACATGGGCTCTGTTTACTGGTAAACAATATTGAACATTCCAGCCGCGCCGTATGTCCGCGGGTTTTCCGCGGTTTTTCAGATATTTTTGGGCGGGTTTGGCTGCCCAGACCTGGCAACCCTGTCCCGTTGCCTGACATAGCAATGGATGGATCAAGAATTACCCTACATTTGGCATGGAAAACAACATGACAAATGGCCGAAATCAGGTATGACATTGTGCCGTCAGACATAGCAACACGTACAGTAGCAACCATTTAAGCACAACAGAAAGCAACAGGCCACAGCAGCATCGCTTGTAACTTCATGTTTTGAAAGGAATTTCCATTTAAGCAGCGATAAAAACTCGATAAAGTACCGTATTACCTCCTGAGCGGCAGGGACAGATCAGATAAACATCATGACACCGTTTTCCTTCAGCCACAAGCTAAACTTTTCTAAACACACTGCGCTCTGACAAAGCAAAAGCACTTCACATGTCAAAGATCTTTACACAGCGCTCACTATGTCACAAATAATTTACCAAAACTTTACCAAAAATGTCTAATACAGAGTGAGCACTTGTGACCTATGCTGTATCGCTCTGCGTTGTGTTGTGCTTTGTGGTGCTCTGACCCATTGAAGAGAGGCAATGCTGCAATTGGGAAGAGCAACGCTCGAACCCCATTTATTTTACCCTGGCAGAGGGAAATAAAAGTCTGGCGTTAGCCCAATAACATGTGCCCAACGAGGCCTTTCTCTTCAGATGTTCGGGAACAGAGAGCATACAAATATACAATAAACATACCTGGCAGAGGGAAATAAAAGTCTGGCGTTAGCCCAATAACATGTGTCCAACGAGGCCTAAAAACATAAAGGGGACAAAAACACGTAAGTACGAAATAATAACATGGATGATACAAAAACAACATATTAACATAAAAGACGAGATAAAACTACATGAATGTTAATATAAATAACACGATGCCTCTAGATACTACGTTAGCTGACCTTTCTCTTCAGATGTTCGGGAACAGAGAAAGGGGAAGAGGCGGAGTCTACCCTATATACCGGCAAACCGGACGTGCCAACCATTGTGACGGACAACCAAAATAAAAGACGTACATGGGCTACACACACTGCCAGGTACACTAAACATCACAATAAGACAACAAATAGGGACAACACACACACAGTCCCGACTGTTGTCATACTCTGCGTGCTATCTCACGCTGCACCACGCAGTGGCGCTCTAATCCTATTACCAGAATTTAACCTAACCTTTACACTCTGTTACACACTCACTTTTCCACAAATCTTTGATTTCCTCCTCCGGTGCAGCTTGAGTAAACTTAATAACAACAGTACGTGAGCTCAGGCTCTGGGTCTGTCAAAGGTAAATAGCCAATGTCTTTCTTGTTGTCACTGCTGTGTTGTGCTTTTCTCTTGGTCTAAAAGCTCTAGTTTCTTATCCAGTCATGGTTGAGTCCTGATTTTTAACCGGTGTAGTCTACGTCCTGGTTTAGTCCTCAGACCTGCCGCAGACCGCAGCCTAGTAGCGAAAATTGGCACCGCTTTCCATGCCAGATGTAAGGTTTTTCATGATTGATCCACGGATATGTCAGGCAACTGAGACTCCACGCTAAAATGGCGCTGTCCGTTGTCATGGTAATCACGTGACTGTGACGTACACGCTGTCTTCGAGAATAGACGCACAGTGCGGAGAAATGTACTTAATCAGCACATAAAGAGGAAGGTTTCACTGCAGCAGGAAGGGAAAGAGAGGCATACCTTGATGATTTAAAGTTAATCCATTTTGCCTTGTCAGAGCACTAATCCAAACGTCCTCATGCAGGGCGTAGTCATTCTTTCTTCGTGCAAAAAAGAGGCATCAAAGCGAGAATAGTTCACCAGAGGTCGGCCGCCTTCACACCACAACCCCTCACGCAGAGGGCGGCTCAGGCCACTCCGAGACCACCTGTTTCAGCCACAAGGTGTGTACAGACGAAACGCGACCACACCTCCAACTTCCGTAGACGTGCTTCAACGCGCTTTATTTATTTATTTATTTGGTAGGGACAGTGCAAGTTAATGAACAAGCCACACCGGATTGTAGCCTTGGGCTAATTTCCATCCGTCGTCCCCCATGCGCACTCTCATACACACTCACATTCATCCTGGCCTATTGTACATGTTTTTAGTGGTAGGGGAAACCGGAGTACCCGGAGGAAACCTACGCAGACACGGGGAGAACATGCAAACTCCACACAGAAAGGCCTAGTCCCTGGTGGGAATCGAACCCGGACCTTCTAGCTGTGAAGCGAGAGCGCTAACCGCTGTGCTACCGTGCCGCCCACGGTATATTATATTGTTTCTTTAATTTGGTGCTTTTGTGTTTTCACTTTTTATGTTATTAAAAAAAATGTTTAAAATATACATCACAACGTGAAGGCAGAGGAGCTACGCTGAGGTTCGAACGATTCTGGCTTGCGTCAAGCAGACGGGGCTGTGGTGGGAGGGACCGGCCGCTTGACTATAAAACAGTCTTAAAACAGCCTTTAGGCTGGACTCACACCAAGCAGGAAAAAAACGCTTTCCGTCGCTCAGCTTTCTCTACTTTCTTCACCAGCCCCCCTTGTGCAGGAGCACGTGGAGGTGAGGTTTGAGACGCAGCTGAAGTGCATGAGCCAATTACGCACAGGCGTCTGTCAGATCAGAAATGTAAACGCTATGCAAATACAGAGCGGCACCTAAGCTGCTGGTTGCCACCCGCCAATAACTAAAAGAAGAACAAATACAGAGCAGCTGCGGTCGCCCGTATCGTGCCGCTCTCATGTGGATTTCTGGAGGCTTCTTTCTGGTCGCCAGGCAGCATGTGAGGACGCCGTAAAGCGGCAATGTTTGGGCTCCAACTAAAGGCGGATGGGGCGTAGACGCACGTTTGGTCTGAACGCACCTACAGTCGGAGCGGCTGTTTAGACCGTAGTAAAGTGCTGCGGTTAGATTCACACTGACCCTAAAGTGCTGCTCTCTGGCTGAAAGTCCCTTTAAGTCGACCTAACTAGAGCCTGTGTGAAAACACCCTACGTTTGTAAGTAGGCCTAAGGAAAGAAAGAAAGAAAGAAAGAAAGAAAGAAAGAATACTTACTCCAAGAACCAACTAGTCATTTTGTTTTTTTGTTTGTTTTAGTTTTAACTCTTCACAGCATTTCCAAATATGCTGCAGATGGCAAAAAGAGGCTTGGCTGAGGTAATTAACAACAGCAACATGAAAAATGAAAACATTAACAACGTTACATTAATTACCAGATTGTTTACCTACCAGGTGTTTATTTATCGGAGCTCACCTGTAGAGAAGACAAATGATGTTACCTCATTTGTGAGGCATCCCATTTATAACACACCAGGATAGGAGAAAAAGGAAACTGTTTTGGGACCATAGACTGTATTTGCTTTCAACCATTTTCCACATTTTGTAGTTTTGCATTTGATACAGCTGGCACACTAGACAATGTTTTTATTATTATTATTATTATTTGTGCAATTTCCAGCGAGCTGTGAAATTACAGCATACTGGTTTATTAAATGTGTTCAGTACAAAGCTTAATAGAGCTTAACTGCCTTGGTAAGTCATCTGTGGAGTGGCCCTTTATGTGCATTGCATTTTATTATCTAAATCTTAAATTATCTTATGTATTATCTTAATCAGAAAAATGTGCTGTCTTTTGAAAGAAAAACTGTGTAAAAGGTTGTCATGATTCATGTAATAGATAATCAATCAATCAGCTCAAAAACCAAGGGGGAGAAAAGAGAAACTTCAGGGAGAACCACAGAAGGAGAGATCCACTATAGACAAGCTATAGAGACCCAGGGCCGAAGGAGTCCCTCAGCACAGAAGATGAAAGAACATCCAGTCCATGTTGAAGCAGAGTTCTCCTTGACCGATAAATAGTAGTGCTGGGACAATCCACTTTTGTCACGATCCGATACATATCACGATACTCCGGGCCGATCCGATACATATTACAATACAGTAAGTAATTATGATAAGTAATAAGTAATATGTTTACCGTAAAAGTGTAAAAAGTCATGCGTCCAAAGTGTATAAACTAAATGCCATTTGACATTTATGGAAGTGTTAAGATTGATAAGTGACACAACATGTAACAAAGTGCTGTGTAACTGTGGAGTGTGTGATCAAAATGCAACCAAACGTGGTCAAAGCTGGTGATATGATGCTGTATATTGATGATGAGGAACAAGAAAAGCTTCTATTGTTCCCTAGAGTTTCTTATGTCAATTTTCTGGTGAACTTAAGCTATGAGCGTGATAAGTGAAGCTCAAGCTGAACAAAGACAGAATTACACTGTTCAGTAATGTTCTTTATTGTGTAATATGTATGCCAAAGTGCCCACTGTTTGCCTGTACACAGACCTACTCCAAGCGCCAATATAAAAAAAAAAGTTCCTCGTTACATCTTAAAGAGTATTTGGTTACAGTTTATGTTTAAAGTAAGCACAAACATTGTTTCATTATGATCAGTGTCCAAGCTGTAGTGCTGAAATATACTCCACAAATCCCTTTTTAGTGATCCATGGAATAGGCCGTGGTCTGCTCCAGCACATTTTGCAGCTAATTTTACGGCTTGAAACGAGAGATGCAAATATGTTTGTGGCTTCATGCATGAACCAAGATTTATGGCCACTGTCGGAAATGCTCGTAGGTCTCTTAACGTTTCTGCTCCCATCCATCATTTGATAAAGCTTCATAATTAGCTCCAGCTACAAGATATTTTACAGCAATATGTGCATAAAAGTCCTCATCAGGGATAGTCTACTCACTGTATCTCAACATGCTTAAGAGTCTGAAAATTCTTGATCGTTCTAATTGCTACTAAGAGCCTGTAGCTGATATGAACAGATTGTAGCTACATGAGCATGAAGCTGCACACAACCTTGCATTTCAGTTGTTAGAGAACATATATTTTAAAGTGCTTATTTAAAGTACGGGTGTAATAATGAAAAAACAGCTATTTGCCTTGCTTTTTAGAATTCTCTTGCATGGCCTAAAATTAATATTTTGTTTGTAAACATGTCTCTTTAGTAAATGAGCAAGTTTGAACTGACTATGAATATAATAATAAACTAGGAAAACAAACAAACAAACACTGACAAACTCATTTTAGTTTTACATTTGTAAATATTTCACTATTTAATTTGTCAATCAAGCAACAAATTGTAATATTGGTGTGTTGAGTTGAATGCATGGCAATAGTTATAACATTTTCTTTTCATTGGTAAATTTTACTTATTTCTACCTGCTTTAGGAATCACTCACCCATTCACACACCAGTGGCACGGTGGGTGAAGCATCTTGCCAAAGGACACAACAACAGTGTGCACCTGCGGGATTTGAACTGCTGACCCTTCAATCACAAGACGACCCTCTACTACCTATGCCACTGTCACCCCAATTTTCTGTGCATATTAAAAGTTTGATTCCTGTGTGGGGTATATTTGTTTTCTAGAAAAAACAAAACAGATCCGCACAGGAGGCTGCTGCAATTGCTCACCAGTTTATTGGCACCATAGTGAGGTTTAAAGATTCTCTGACACACCCGTATATGGTGTATACATGTGACTTAATAGGTGTCTGTCACCTGACCATAGATGGTCACATGACACAATCGAGATAGCAGGTAATGTGTACTGGCTCCTTTAAAGAATTGTGAGCCAACACAACCACTACTTGAATATACATATTTGCAAATTAATATTTTTTTTACAAACATTTACAATAGTTAGTAGTTTTTCTATTTTCAGTTTTTGATCCAGCACACTGTTTCATGCCTGGGATGTGCATGTCTCCTTGCTAATTTTGCATATTTGTTTTATCCCACCAACCTAAAACATGTGTATGTGTAGGTCCGCACTGTACTGCCGTTGCCCACATACTATAATAATCTTAAATTAAAACACAATAATAACCGGCCCACTACAGACCAGTCGCCTTGACCTCCCACCTGATGAAGACCATGGAGACCGCTGGGAGCTCTCTGAGGGTCATGTTCTTTGACATCTCCGGTGCTTCCAACAGCATCTGACTGGCGCTGCTGCGGGGGAAGCTGGAGGATGCAGGAGTGGATGGACATCTCACCACATCGACTTTCTCACGGACCAGCCACAGTACGTGCGGCTGCCCAGCTGTCAGTCTGAGGTGGTAGTCCGCAGCACTGGGGCCCTTCAGGGCACTGTCCTCTTGCTGTTTCTCTTCACCATCTGAAGAAGCTGGTCAGAAGGGCCAGCTCTGTCCTGCTCCCTGGACTCTGTGGAGGGGTGAGGGACAGGAGCGTATTAGCCAAGCTCACATCCATCATGGACAACACCTTCCACCCACTGCACGGGACTGTAGAGGAGCTGAGCAGCTCCTTCAGTGGAAGACTGAGACACCCTCAGTGCAAGAAGGAGCCATACGCAGGTCTTTCATCCCCATCACTGTCAGACTGTACACTACTTTAAAGTAACATGTGCAATAACTTTTATGCAACACCAGGTGCAATAACCTTTGTATCAGTGTAATAGCAATCTTTGAGTTACTGTGAGGTGAGGTGCATTAAAAAGCCAGGGTGTAGAGTGGGCCAGAAGGGGGCAGTAGCTCCCCATCAACTAACCCCCACCAGCTGCCCTAACAGCTGATTTTGTAGATGATGTTCCTATGCTGTGTGGTGCACTAAAAGACAAGGTTTATGAGCTCGTTATAGGTTCCTCTCAACAGATCCATAACTTGCCTCCATTTGTAAATTTTGAGCAATAGAATGACAACCATTCCATCCATCCATTTTCTTCCACTTGTCTGTTGCCGGCTCGTGGGGGGAGCTGTTGGAGCTGCCCAAATCACATTGCACCAGCTATGGCTCCTCCTGCAGATGGTAGGTCCACAGAAGGATGGCCTCATGGTTGAAACCGGGCCTGTTGGTCTCTCATAAGGGGCTTCTGAACCGCTCTTTGTCTGACCCGTCACCTAGGAC
Source organism: Neogobius melanostomus (assembly GCA_007210695.1). Lineage (NCBI taxonomy): Eukaryota > Metazoa > Chordata > Actinopteri > Gobiiformes > Gobiidae > Neogobius > Neogobius melanostomus. Next base: position 269,289 of record VHKM01000144.1, read on the forward strand.
CTGTTTGCCATGGGAGACCCTACCAGGGGCACAAAGCCCCCGACAACAGAGACCTCAGGAAGGCATCAGTGGTGCCCGTGGTTGTTGCGGCACTCGGGGCAGTGACCCCCAAACTGGAGGAGTGGCTACAGCAGATCCCAGGAAATACATCAGACATCTCATTCCAGAAAGTGTAGTTCTAGGAACAGCAAAGATACTGCGCAGAACCCTCAAGCTCCCAGGCCTCTGGAGGACCAGAGCTTGGAGGAAAAAGAGAGACTGCCCGCGGTGGGTGAGGAAGTGTAAATATACTGAACCCATGCTGGCTCCATACATTAATAGAAATCAACCTACGGATCATCTTGAACTCAAACAGAGGTACCAGTAGTAGCTCCCGGGCACAGGGACATTTGACAAGACAACAAAGCAAAAAATATATAATTATTAATGACCTCTTCTTTTTGCAGTGGGTAGGCCTTTAAATCATCCTGCGAAGCCAACACAGATGCACGCCTCGCAGGGGCAATCCATGGACTTTAATAGATGAGGGTGTCTGCCTCATCAGCTTTTGTCATTCTATCCTTTAATAAAATAAAAATCATTTCGAAGGGCTGGCTAAAGAAAAACTGCAATGTTTTTTTTCAATTAGCATTATCTGTTTGGATTGGTTTTATGATTTCTGTATTACATTTGAATATTATGTTGTCCTACTGGGATCAAAAAAAAAGAAGTTGAATTTGAGTTTCACATTGGCCTATGTTTATCTTCACCGGATGCATCTTGGCACATAAATGCTGAACATGATCATACCAGCAGGGGGCACTCTCACGACGGACACGTCAACACAGCTACATGTTCAAGGCAAAGGTGGCGCCTGTCTGTCAGAAGAGGAGAGGCTATAGGCAAGCGTCTGTGTAGCCTACTTTCCCCCCCCAAGATCAGAATGATAAACTTGACAAAATCGTAAAATAATGTAGGCTACTTTTCTCCCAACTCCAATGGTTAAAAGCCATTCATTGTAATTTTAGCTGCAGCGTGATCAGGGAACTTTAAGTCTGTGACACGTGCTTTGATATTGAACCTTTAAACATGTTTTATCTAACCAAAAGTCTGAACACCCCATGCAATATGTTGTTTCTTAACAGCCGAAGAATGAAAAAATGACAAGATGACAGGACAACAGGCATGCCATGCGTTTCCCACGTGGTGAGTTTTTGCCTCCTCCCTGTCCAAACATTGGCATAATAGAGATCAACTGTAAAATATTGTTGTTTTTGATTAAGAGATGACACCTGATATTGTAGGTATTTTATCACACTTTGATAAGCTATGTTTATTATGTCATCACGCTTTTTGTAAACAGATTTTACTTGCACAGATACAATGGGGAAAAGGCCTCTCACCCCCATCACTGTTTCACAACACACACCATAACTGTGTTCATTATAAATTACTATTTTATTTTGGGGCACCTCTAAGCTGCTATCTTCTTGCAAAATTCAAATTCTTTCTTTTTCACTTGTATCACGGTATAATTTATTTCAATTTTGAAAGAGGCTGGCAAAAATAGACAGAGGAATTTGATTTTTACTAGCTGAACCCCCTGCTGCTCTGTCAGGTCCAAAAGAAGCTGACTTCACAGAAAACTAGGCACTGAGAAAAACTTGTTTTGTTAGGTTTTGACATGCATGGTGCGTGCAGTTCCATGGAGTGTGCTCACTATGGTGTTTTGGAAATTGTGTGTTCAATTATTTCTTAAGCATTCTTCGCTCAGTTCCGGTAGCTTTCCAGGCTTTCTTTCAGCTTCCAAATTTGCCAGATAGTGGGTTAACAGTTTGTAGAATTCGTTTTTTTGTTTATTTGGACTATGTTTTTAGTGTTAGGGGAAACCAGAATACCCGGAGGAAACCTATGCAGACACCGAGTGAACATGTAAACTGCACACAGAAAGGTGAAGCAGAAGCACAAACCACTGTGCCACCATGCTACTCGAAGAATGATCAATTCTCTATCTATCAATTATGATTGCTGTCTATACAATGCTATTAGGACCACCACCACCAAGTATAGAGTGGATGAATAATGCAATGTAAAGCGTCTTTGAGTGTCCAGAAAAGGGCTATATACGTTAAAAACCAATGCAACATTATTATTATTAAAACATGGCATTATACATTACATGTATAAACTTGACATCGCAAGTATACTTTATCATGCTTACGTTTGACAATATGGTCAGGCAGCGCTGGAGGTAATGAGCTGTTGCTCTACCCACCCGTGCTTAGATACTCAATCTGGAAAAGAAACCTACCTACCTGTAAAGCTAGCATTTTAGGTCACAAGTAAAATGCATATCATGTTCACAGAATGGTATTACGGTACTATTATCAATGCTGGTATTTTACAGCAACCATGGCAACATTGTTTGTATGGGAAAGTGATTGTGTACTTCGCCTGCCTGTCACCAATCAAACCGGGCCAGTAGATTACATGAATCATGACTTGACTTTGTATTGAAAGGGAAAGCATTAGTTTGGTTGGACACTGTACAGTTGTCAGGCCAAAGCTGTATGATATACACTCATTTACCAAGCGTTTGCTCATGTGCAAATCGAGTAGGACATGCAGAAGTGGATCAGCAGCGGATGTTTGTGCATTTCTAACTCGCGCAGCATTCTCTCATTAGATTTGGGGCTCACAACTCACATACTGTAATATACTGACAATTTCAAATGGTAAATTTGGTGCAACATGTCCATAATAAGCTATGTGCTCATTTCCAGCTTTTCTGCACCTTGATGAATGACCCCCTTTGAGCATTCAAAGTTGAAATTGTATCAAGACTTGCTGAATCAGGTTGTTGGTTATCAACCCCTTTTTCTTACATACATGAGATGTCAGTATTGATTTTTGCACCAGGATTTCAAGAGCTTTTAAGACCTTACAATCAAATTGCATGGTCACAATGTGAAACATGTACATATATGCAGAGCTAGAATGAAATCATTCTAGCCAGTTATGAAGAAAGTGACTGAATCTAAAGACATTATTACGTATTTAGAGCGGCACACTGGTTAGGGCTACTGATGAGAAAAGACCATTATTTGAGCAGTTGCCATTAGTGCAGCCCATTCAGGCTCGCACTATCGGTGGCTGATAAGCAGATTAGGAGGGGGCGAAGGGGCCCTGCCTGGATAATGTGCCAGCGTCTTTTAGTGGAGTGAACTGCTGAGGCTGATAATGAAAATCTGCTTCTCACCAAAAGGCTCCAAATCAATTTAGAGATTTGGGCACATTTGGAGAACACAGCAGAATGGGCTTAGAAGGCTGTCTCAATTTTTTTTTTTTTTTTTTTACTGTCGTTCAGAAAAATACATCCATAAACTCAGCTGTCAAATATCAACCTGCCAGGGATTTTTTTTTTTACAGCAAGTGGAAAAATGTTGTTTGGTTTATCTGTGAAAATGCTTTTCTCTCTCTCATGAAATCATTTAGCTACAGTACGTTCTTGACCTCATAAATTCAAAATCTCCTTGTCCAGGCATTTTCCAATTCGCAAAGGTTTTCAAAAGTACTCATTAAGAAGTTGAATAAACAACCCTGTCTTAAAGGGACTATACGGAGTTTAAAAATGTTAAAATTATGTATTTTCCTATCCCTACATGTTCCAGCAATGACCTAATAGCCCAGGCCAATTCACCACTGCCTCTAAAATCCTGCACTGTCAGTCAAAAAGGTGTTAATTCGGGTCCAAAGTACCGTCATGCACGAGCTTAAAGGGATATTTCAGGATTTTTACATTGGGCCTCATTTCCTAGTTATCCAGAGTGTTGTTGATGTCTGGAGATATTTTTTCTTAAATTCATGCAGTTCTTATATTTGAAGAGTCTAGTGGCACTAGGCTAATGCTAGGCTAACACATTTCTATGGTATCAACAACCCTGCATTAAAAACAGTCTGGCGCACTCCACAGTGCACCTGAGGTAAATCACTCACCAGACTAACGATATAAATATCTGTGTCGATATAATAATTATAACAATTTTGCATTTAAAATAACTTATATTTGAGCAGCATCAGCTTCGTGGGTGTAAGCTCACGCAGCGGCGGAGTGATCTGAGAGAAAATAGTCCCTCAACATGTGGTTCATGTGATACAAGGTCAGTTATATTTCAAAAATTATTCTATTAACACAGACATTTATATAGGTAGTCTGGCGTTATAAGTGATTTACCTCAGGTGCCAGACTGTTTTTAATGCAGGGTGCTGATACCATAGAAATGCGTTAGCCTAGGTATTAGCCTAGCGCCACTAAGCTCTTCAAATATAAGAACTCCTTGAATTTAAGAAAAAAATATCTCCAGACATCAACAACACTCTGGATAACTAGGAAATGAGGCCCTATGTCAAAAATCCTGAAATATCCCTTTAAAGGATCTGTATCATGCTATTTTAGCCATTCCAAAGTAAAGTATAGGCATATATATGATATATTGTACCTCTATCACTATGGAGTACTCATTTTTGAGAGAAATATAAGTATTTTGGGGGTAATTTCCCTACCCGGAAGACAAGACGCTTCGATTCAGTTAACTCCGCCCCTCTCTCCGCTCATTCCACATTTGCAGTATATAAATATAAATATTGCTGCAAAAGTGAAGTTACTTCACATAATGCAGTTATAAGGAGTTGACATGTGCAAAGCAGTTTCATAAATGGCTAACACACACGCTAACACGCGTTTTGATTGACTCACCGCTCAGCATGGCCTCCCATCGTCGGGTGTTTACGTTATGGCCCTCGTGTTGGTTATAAAAGTTAATCCACTTGATTCTGGCCAAGGTTCACCAAGCATCCATCAGGTTGGTTGATATAGTAGCTAGCTTAATCCCGGAAAGAAATTCCAACTTCTGGCGAGTGCACTCTTCTTTAGGAAGGTTGAATAGTCCTGTTGCTCTCGTAGCCAAACGCGCATCCGTGGCATTATCGGTAAGAAAAAAGAGCAGGCGGTGTCCAGAGTAGGTTAGAAAGAGCTCAGTCTTCAAAAACACTTATGCTCGGATCCATGGCTCCTCCAGCCGTGGGTGCGCTTGATTAGCGTCGTGGGACAGCACAGACGCGTCGGAGAGTTGCTGTTTTTTTTTTTTTTTTTTTTTTTTTTTCAAAAAAAAAAAAAAAAAAAAAAAAGTTTTATTAATAAAAATCAGGCCGTAAGGCATTACATTACAGACGTAGAGCACTTCCGTTCCGCTGTGACGACACAACTGAACAGCTCAGTCGTTTACCAGGAGAGGGTGGAGCAGCTGCTCAGAGAGCAGGATTCAGGAGGATTACTTAGAACTGCGTGAATGAAGCCAAAAACCGCTCTGGGGGTGTTTTTGATAAGGAAATAGCATAACAACATGGTTAAAACTCAAAAAAGTCGATTTTGCATGATATAGGACCTTTAATATAGAGACTGCAGTTACGCGTAAGACCTGAGGTGGCAGTAGTGAGTATAAAATGACCAACTTGCATCTAGTCCCTTTAATGATTCAAAAGTTATATATAAATCTAGCCACAGGATGTTGTTGTTTTCTTAAAATAGTGATGATTTTGTGTTCTGATTCAAACCAAGCAAAGTTTTGGAACAATTTGAAATTTTGTTTGGTAATCACACCACTAGCCCCATTTTCAATGTAAATAACTGCTGCATTCCTCACACATATAACATTGGTTTATGTTTTAAACACAGTGCACTAGTTTATTTTACCTTATTGTGTATGAGAAAAAGAAATTACTCTTTTTAATACACAAATTACCTCCTTGGTAACCCTTAAACATTGATTTTTTCTTAAATGGAAGAATTTACGTTGAAAGGGATGCTCCAGTTCACACAGCACACAAGGCCACAGCGTTGCTTATTCGAATGTTTTTTTTCTCTTTGCTGCCACACATTTGCAAGTAGATGCTGCAAAAATAGTAGGTCAGTGAATCAATCAGCTTCTTGGTTTTTTTGCTGTCCTCAGACAAATATCGTAAAGCCACTAAAATGCTCAATAGGACAAGCTCAAGTACTACAATATGATTATTGAACATCTTCTGATGGAGGCAGGGGGCCAATACCACTAAATGAGCCATTAAAAAATAAAAAATCTCCAAACTGAAATCCTTCAAGTTATTTATTAGGAATTATACACAGCTGTCATTTAACTTTGATGTTAAAGTCCTTTCTAGCGGCGACATGCTTTTTGGAGTCACCAAATGCATGCTCATTTTTGCTGACATAAAAGACATTGAAGATCATGCCAATTTTTGGTTCATGTGAATAGGCACGATATTTACGAATATATTAACCCCCAGATTCTTGAAGTTGTAGGGCCATCTTTAACCCGTTACTTGACGTTTTTGCCCCGTGTTGTTGATCGTCGATAATGAGCTTTAATGATGACCTTTTCAAAGTTCACTTTCTGTGCATAATTTCTCCTGAGTCGGACAGCGTAAACATTGATTAGATCCGGAAATGGTTCATTGTTTACCCAGTTTCTGTTTTTCTGTGACAAATTAAAGCCATCAAAATGCTATGTTCAGAACTAATAGCCAACAATGACACAGTTGAGTGTTCTTTAATCTTTTATAGGCCATAATTTAGTATCCCGGAAGAAGGTTATATTTGACACTTTGACAGTTTGACATATGCAGCTGTCTGTGGGGGTGAAACGGCGAAATTATACGATGCAAATGAAAGCGTGCATGGCATGATCATTTCTCAATGTATTAAGCCAGAAATGTTTGTGTGAAGGGCATACAATGTTATGATCACTGCGTGTAGTTGGATAGTGGTAGGTAATACATATATGATCACATCAAATGGGATTGTCACCTATTGAAGCATAAACTTCCAATTTGGTGTTTCAACATACATGTGTGCTACAATATGTGAGGTAAAAAGTGTGTTCAAATTAGCAATAAATATGTCCTAAGGCAAAAAGCAAATATGTGCAAAAGTTGTGTTAAACCAGGAATTGCGTTCATGGTTTCAGCTTAGTCCTGTTTGTCAGAAATGTGTGTAGTCATTGTTCCAGTTATGCAGGGAATGGACTCTTGCCTCTTATCAATCGAGAAAAACTGTAAAAAACTATGCCAAGAGAAAAATGCAAGCATGACTTTGCTTTGTTATCTTGCTATTTTCTTTTAAAGTCTTTGTATTCAGTTAATTCAGTTATAATTTTAGAGTTTTATCGTAGATGTTATAGGTTTGAATCAGTGCAGGGAGGCTGGATATGGCTAATCCTGTCTCCATAAGAAGCAGCTGGTGGTGCGTGAACCGCAGTGCCTTGAGGAGTGCATGGGCAGATGCCACTGTGACGAGCAAAATGACAAACTGTTTGTCCTCGAGCACCATTGTACACACACACCTACTTCAACAGGCAGACCTGCAACTTGTAGGTCTGTCTGTTGAAGTGGGTTTGTGAGTGTGCAATGGCAACTGCTCCCTGGTACTTGTCAAGTCTTGTGTGGAGAAAATGTGGACAATTACCTCTGAGGTTTGTGGAGAGCCCGACTGTCTCCTCTACAGAGACCAGAGCACGAGCCTCTTCAAACAACACTAATGACTGAGTGATCTAGAAGAGATCTGTTTGATTTTGATTGCATGTTGTGTAATGTGGAGCATCTGCATAGAGGAGTGTTTTTGTGTGCATCAGGAGATTGTGAAATTAAAATACCGTGTGAGTCATACCTTGTCTCATACAGATTTTATTTTTCTGTTCGTGTTTCTTCTCAAGAGTTGGAATGATCACCTGCAATGATGGTCCATTATGGACAAGTTGTAACGGTGAAAAATGCAAATGGCACCATTGGTAAATAATCTTGATACGACAAACAAAATAAATAGAACCACACAGCTGTATCCGGGGGGAATTGAGGATGCCCTAGATAGAGAGTGAAACATTAGCATCTCTTCTAAAAACCTGAAGTCCAGTTGCATTGTGTTAAAACCCATAACATGTCGTCTTTCTGAATAACTTTCTTTTTTTAAATCAAATCAAAATAGTTGGTTACACAACTTTTTTTAAATATTGTTTTTATTTTATTTTTGAGCAGCTTACATTTTCCTAATTTACAAAATACACATTAAACAGTCATAGATGCTCAAAAGGAGTAGGCTGAAGCCTTGATACATTGTACCTAACAAAATTTAGTACAATGTAATCTGCTTTGTAACAATCTGTAATACTTGTACCTCCATTGCATGGTGTGTGTACTTGTATACTAGTACACACACACCATGCAATAATGTGTATTAGTACTTTGGAGGTACATAAGGTATAGCCCTATACCTTATGTACCTCCAAAGTACTAATACACATTATTGCATGGTGTGTATATATTCGGGTTAGAGTTAGGGTCTTATGTCTATTATATTATTTACCTCCAAACTATAAATACTTATTATTCCATCGTGTGTATAACAAGCTATTACATATTTTGTTATGTTATGTTAGGTACAATGTACGAAATTTGGCAGGTACCATGTATCAAGGGTAGTGTAAAATAAAATAAAAAGTGTTTCCAAATAGTTTTCTCTCAGATTATGTTCACGGTCGCACTGTCCCGACAAAATAAACAAACAAACAAATTGATTAATCAAAAAGACTTTTACTGTTTCAGAATTGTAATCTCCAATGGTGAAATGAGGACGCGCAGTTTCACAGTAGTGTTTGGGTCTTGAGTATAGTTGTCTTGATAAGGCGTTAGCTTAGACAAGGGAGAGTAGGCATTAAGGCTTTGATCAGACATGAACTAAACAGGTCAGTGTTTGATCAGATAGAGCCAGCCCGTCACAGTTGGGGGCCCAGTGCATCCGTGTTTTCTTTTGAACCAGACCACCAGTTGTAGCTCTCTAAGGGCCGCGATGAATGACTTTGTAAGCACTGCTTTGATTTTGTGGTAATGCTTTTGGACTACAGATCAAACATGAAAGTGTTGAGTTGCTGTGGCAATTGCTGTTGCAGTTAATTCAAAGTCTGAGGATTTTTTCAACACTGACAAAGAAGTATGAGACAACAATGATGTAATGTCACAAAATAACCCACTCTTCTCTGTTCTTTCAAATATTATTTGTTATATTGTTTGTTGTCAACTTCCAAACGGGCATCTTGAGAATGGCAGCATGGTGGCCAAGTGTCAGTACACTTGCCTCACAGTAAGAAAGTCCTAGGTTGTATTGTCAGATGGGGCGTCGTCTGTGCAGGTGTTCTACGGGTGCTCAGTTCACATTAGCTTTGCCAGTTTATAAGTGCTTCCCACAAGGACAACAAATGCAGCCATATGGAGTCACAAGCAAGTGTATTCTGGCCAGTGTACTTGCATCAACAATAACTCTATCTGATCTCAATGTTGAGTGAAAAGCTTTGTGGGATATGATGCAGCAGGCTATTTTCTGCTTTACCACACAAGCTTTATTTCCAGAAAGTAGAAAGGCTTGGTAACACGTTTGGCAAGAATCCATAGATTACAGCCAACTAATCAGCCTGTAGGTTAATGAGGACACAGGACATTTCAGACCCTCGACACATCCATTTAATGTATACTTCGCTTCGTGGCCGTACAGCGAAAGCCCAAAAATGTTGTGTCAGCTTTGTGAGAGAATAAACGGGTAAAAGGACAGCCTTACATACGTAGGTAGTATTGAAAACATAAAGATTAAAATAAGCAATGACCATGGATTAATTGCACACATTTGTACAGTTTTTGCCAATAAACGTTAGAAAACATATTATATTTATGGAGTAAGCAAATTAGTTCAGAAATATGGCTGCCGTTGTCCAGCTGAGAAAAAATACTTTGTTGTACAATTTATGAAAAAAACAACAACAAAAAACCCCCACAAAAAACACTCAAGTTAATGTACCTCTTTGTCAGGAAATATGAGGATGGCATAACGTAATGGGGCGGCAGGGTAGGACACTAGAGGAGAGGGAAAGGAGAGAAGAGGGCAAGAGAGTGAGCGGACAGGATTGGACAGGACGGCCCGGGAAGAGAACAGCACTGAGTCATCATTATGGTAATAGAGAGCAGCCCAGCCACACAGCCACTGACTCACCCCAATGTGCTTTCACAGAAACAGTGAATGTCATTGCGCTCCCCAGGGGACAAGATTATCAGAGCCAGGTTAGAAAATAACACGGCACTCGGTCAGTTTGTCTGCAGTACCGCTCCACGCTCGTCAGCAAAAGAGACTTGGGCCATATAGCCATAGGAGATAATGTACACGGGCAGGCAGAAAAATAAGAGGTTGTGGGAAAGATTATATCAGTGTAAGAGAAACAGATCATTGCTGCTTATATGGCGCACTTACTGTCTAGGAGACGGCACTGCAAATTGCCTTCTTTCCTCCAGTGATTTATTGCATAGGTTTTTGTGCTGGATTTTCTTTCAGATACAACACGCTCCATCTATCAGAGCGTGAGACTAATTGTATGCAAACTTTGACCCCTTTTAGCTGGTGTGAATAAACAACCAATGCCCAAGATAATTATAATCCTCAATTGGTGGCACTTTTGGGCGGTTTTGCCTCAGGTCTGATACCTGGCTGAACTGGATCAATCTGTGCAAAGGCTACTCGTAAATATTTGAATTTGACATTCATAACAAACTGTAATTTGAGATTATTACACTCCTATATGGATTATTGCTTCAATAATAGCGTTAGGTCTGTTCATAAGCTTGCATTTGAGTTGCACTTGTACCTCTACTACCACAATACGTCTGTGCTTTTTGTTTTAAAGGGGGGGTATTATACTTTTTTCAATCACATAGCACCAGTCTATAGCATACTACAATGATGACGTAACCTTCTGTTAGTCTGTATATGCAGTAAATTAAAATAACTGCCTTGAATAAAATTGCTCTCTCAAAATGGCTGTACTGAACGTCTTGAAATAGGCCTCTGTCTCTTTAAGAAGCTTTCCGACACGCCCCCTTCAGCACACTGCTGTGGCATTTAAACAACAACACTGTGTGGGGAGGGGGCTCTGCTGAGCTGAGGAGCAGTGGTTGGTGGCTTGGCTGGTGACAAAAGGTCCAGAGGCGTCTCCAGGAGGTGGGGGCGTTCCTAGGAGGACTGAGGCATAGCTACACCTAAAATGGCTGCCGTCTAAGTTTTTACTGATTACTCAAAAATATGTGAATGAGCTCCAGGCATGTGTTTAATGAGGGAATGACATAATAACATGATATAAAGCTTGAAAAAGTCGATTTTACATAATACCCCCCTTTAACATTTCTGAGTATCCTAGTGCAGTAGTAGTTGTAAAATAGTGACTACGTTTACACCAAATCTGATCATAATCTGATTTCTGGAGTTCTCAGATTATTGAAGAGACATGTAAACCGCATGATCTGATGTTCATATGATCTGATTCCTTCCTGATCTTTCATACGTGTGCCTAAACTAACCAGGAAACTACATCAAAAAGGCCAAAATCATGTCAAAAAGACAAAGATAAATATAATACTAAAAGCATTTTTTATATACAGTGCCTTGCGTAAGTACTTATAAACCATAAACATTTGCACATTTTGTCATGTTTACAACCCTACAGTAAACATAAAGATTTTATTTTGAATTTTTTACTGAAAGTTCACACACAAGTAACAGACAACTGTGAAGTGAAAGTAAAATGATAATTGTTGATGATGATTGTTCGAGTGCATTAAATTGCCTTTATAACATTCCTAATGACTGCAGAAAGTTCACACCTTGCCCTAACCATTAAATAGAGGCCACCTGTACGTATAATTCCAGCTGTTCTGTGAGGGCCTCAGAGCTGTGGTGTATGGAGTGTATTGGTCACTAAACAACATCACATAAACTAACAGACCGAACAAGGAGAGCACTGGTAAGAAATGTAACCAAGTGCCCCAAGATAACTCTGGAGGAGCTGCGACGTACTGCCGCTGAGCTGGGGGAATCTGTACATGGAACAACTGTAAGTCATACTCTACACAAATCTGGCCTTCATGGACGAGTGGCAAGAAGAAAGCCATTATTGAAAGGAGGCCATAAGAAATCCCGTTTGAAGTTTGCTAAATGTCATATGGAGGACACAGCTACCATGTGGAAGAAGGTGCTTTGGTCAGATGAGACAAAAATTGAACTTTTTGGCCCAAATGCAAAACGTTATGTATGGAGCAAACCTAACACTGCTCATCGTCCTGAGTGCACCATTCCCAGTGTCAAATATGGTGGGGGAGCATCATGCTATGGGGCTGCTTTTCCTCAGCGGGGACTGGGAAGATTGTAAGAATAGTTGGGAAGATGGATGGAGCCAAATACAGGGGACATTTTGGAGGAAAACCTGCTGGAGTCAGCAAGAGAATTGAGGCTGGGGCGGAGATTCACCTTCCAGCAGGACAATGACCCTAAACACAAAACTAAATCTACAATGGAATGGTTTAAAAACAAACATATTAATGTGTTAGAATGGCCCAGTCAAAGTCCTGACCTAAATCCTATTGAAAATGTGTGTAAAGACCTGAAAACTGCTGTTCACAAACGCTCTCCTTCTAATTTGACAGAGCTTGAGTTGTTTTGTAAAGAGGAATGGGCTAAAATGTCAGTCTCTAGATGTGCAAATCTTGTAGTCATATCCCAAAAGATTTGCTGCTGTTATTGCAGAAAAAGGGGGTTCCACAAAGTATTATTTCATACTGTATGAATACTTATGCACGCCCGACTTTTCGGTTTTCTATTTTTTGAAAAATAACAGAATCATTTATCATTTTGCTTTCACTTCACAGTTGTCTGTTACTTGTGTGTGAACTTTGAGTAAAATCTTTATGTTTAGGGTTGTAAACATGACAAAATGTGCAAAAGTTCAAGGTGTATTAGTACTTTCGCAATGCACTGTATATATAAAAAGACAAATAAATAATCAATCACAAAAGTTGTCCATGAAATAAATCTCAAATTAGTTAGTAGAGTAAGTCGACACTGAGTGTCGAGTGGTTTAGGCAGCTGCACATCATGCTGCTGATCATTACTGCCTCCTTGGTGTTGTGAATTCGAGTCCCTGCTTTGATTATTTACTGAATTGTCTCTCCATTCTCCTCACCCTTTTTAATAGAAGTTAAATAGCACAGTTTGTGCTATTTCATTTGTGTTTTAATTTCTTTACTTCAGAAAACAATAAACAGTAACCCGGATTTTAACCCTAGACCTTTGAATTACTAAACCTGTGCTATATCTACTCGGCTACCGAGGACAAAAAGCTGGGGCCTTTCCGAAACTGTTCCCCCCTCCCTTTCCCTACACCCCTCCACTCAGGCCTCAGTGAGGGCACCTTCAGAGGTTCACTCATCAGAGAAATTTGAGCTGTGACTTTCAGACGCACTCTCCTTCGCCCCCACGGACTGAACAGCCCATAATGTTGCAAAACTCACAAGTTCGACTGATCATACTTTTAAATGTAAACTTTGTAAACTTATGAGTTTACAAAGTAATTCAGATTCAAATGTGTCGTATTTACATGATATATTTTAGCTTCTTCAAACTCACAGGTGAGAACTTTTCCCCTCACAATAAATCATATTAGGTCTCACTGTCGCTTTCTTTTTCATTAATAAATGTCTATGTAACGATAATGATGTTCAAATGATCACTTAGGTGCTCCTAAATAAACTCGGAACTGAGGTTGTTTGGTGCGTGTTGCTCGTGGGAATGCTCTCTGGTGTAACACACACCTGTTAAACCTTCGTCGATGCTGACTCGTGATCAAACACTTCCCCTCACTGAGTGCTCCGTTTCGGACAAAACACCACTCCACAGGCACGCGCAAACTGAGTGTTAGGGAGTAGGGTGAGGGAGGAGGGAGCGGTTTCGGAAAGGCCCCTGCCACATGGACAGCACTTTGACTTCAAGTCCAAATATGGAGGCACAATCATCCTCCACCTGGTTCTGCAGGTGGACCTGATTGAAGAGAGGGGTGGAGACAATTCAGTTGCTCTAAAAATCAAAATCTGCACTGGCTCGCATAGAAACCGGAGTTTTGGATTCTCTGATTTCTGAAGAGAATGTAAACGCATCAGATCTGATTATTGGGTTATCTGATTCCTCCAGTTATCTGTTTTTTTGGACAATGTAAACGTAGCCATTGTCGTTCTCACATTTAGACAAATACGGTGTGTTTGATGCATTTACTTGTAGTGACATGGGAGCTATCAAAGTAATTCAGTTGTTCTTGTTATTTTTTTCTGTCAAAGTTTGCTTATTCCCCATAAAAAGGCGGATAAAATGGGGGAAAAGGTGTGTAATGCACGAAGTTGGCACAACAATGTAGTTTGAAAAATAAATAGTGGATTTCTATAGTAATGTCCGTTTATAATGTTAACTCCCAAACTATATATTTGTCTTTCTTACATCTTCATTCCTTACAAATGTAAATAATAAAATAAAAAAGTATCCCTAAATGCACATTATGTACAAATTACCTAGCCTGATAAACCACACCCACTTTTTTTCTGCACGAAAGAAGGTGGGTCTGGACATACACGGTAAACAAGTTGCTGATTGGCGGCTAAGGCCTAGCCGAACCAATCACGACCGTCACAGAGAATTGACAAGGTCACTTGCTGCACCACTATGTTGTTAGTTCAGTTAACATTAACATTAGCCAAAACTAATCATGGATTAAGTAGTCGAGGATTTTGCCTCCATGTTCTCGTGAGTTTATATTCAGTTCATATTTTGTGAGTTGGACTACAGCTGTCGTCACGTCCACTAATTCCTAATTGGTTTATTTTAGGCCCGCCCGTTCAAACTGCTCCAATTGCTCCTTGACCAGACTAACTTCCTTGCGTGGAATGGACAGGGAATAGTATGGCAGAGCCAGGCAACAGATTACCAGGCACCTTTTATGATTGGGGTTTTCTGTGCTGAGTAGTTGCAGGAATATTTTCATAATAATTCCATGATCCTTGGCTAAATGATTCCCACCTCTTAATGAGCTTCTGACGAGTGTGAAACTGTGAAGTGCCAGATGCATTGGCCTTTTTAGCCTGACGGCTCATAATTGTGGACCACTGTCTATTTTTGTGTACTAAGAATGTCTTCTTAGTACACAAAAATATCAGACCGCTCTAGTCTAGTTTAGTTTAATCTAGTTTAATCTTTAACATTTAACATTACAATCTCATAGGTGTTTTGAAAAAGTTTGATGATTTAAGGGAATATAAACACAAGATGACAAAATGCAAGTATGTAAAAGCTAGAGTATGTTATGATTTGCTAATTAGATAAATCAAACACATACTATATTAGCGTCTGCAAATTCTGACTGAAGAGAGAAAATAAAAGCATGAAAAGTATAGTATTAACAGAAATAGATCTGTATAGACCTATGTCTGACTTCAAAGCCTTGATAAAATATACCGAGTATTATTGGTTGACTAAGTGTGCTGACCTTCCTCATCTGTGATGCATTTTCTATTTCTCCTTAAAGCAGTGAGCGCCACCTTTTTTCATTTTAAGGTCTAATTTTGCACTCTCTCTCCTTCCCCTGAAGTGTTATACTATGTACATGCATGACATATCATGGCCAGAATCTGACTTTTTAATGCTCTGCTGCTTGTATATTGTGTATTGTTTATATTTTTCTTTTTGTACTGTAGACCTTTTTGTGAAGCACTTTTGTCAACAACAGTTGATTTAAATGTGCTACATCAATAAATTTGATTTGATGTGATGTCTTATATGGCATGTATGATATGTACTGATCTCCATTAATAGCTTTTTGCTCAGAGGTCGCTAGAGTGGCAAAGCATTGGTTTACACAAATGTAGATTTCCGCAATATGGATTATCACTATATTCCTGAAGAGGACACTGCCTATGCTCTATATACATGTATACCCATCAAAGGGATCAAGCTAACAGAGAGATTAGCGTTTCCTGTCTGACCCCGGTCCTGTTGACTGTTGATACGGCTGTCTGATGGGGTCTCGGTCAACCTTTTCACATATAGCTATTAAACCAGCTTGTGTTAAGTCACCTCAGGACACTCCCAGGGATTTACAGAGTTGCCTCCTCTTTAGCATGTTAAGCCATTAGTACATTTGTGCGTCTGCATCAACACACTTGGCTCCTGCGTGTGCATGTTTGCCTTGTGAGATTTTAATGGGGGTCGTGACCTCACCTTGTTGTTTGGGACCTGAGGGCTTATCTAAAATCTGTGGCGCTGCTGGGTCACCATGGTAATGTCACCCGTATGCTAACAGTGGGACCAGGGCCGTCTCTTTAGGTTTCATTCAGCATGATTAATTTTCAGTGGCACATTTGCTCCTCTCATTAACAAGCTTAAGACATTTCTGTCTGAATCCTCTATAAAGGCCAGAGAAAAGTGGTATTCATTCAATTGTGAGCGAGTTTACTATCCCTCTGCACCTGTCTGATAAACCGTTAATGATTGTAGCATTGGTGGTTTGTTTGCTATCACCATGGAGCCCCTACACATCCTCATTAGGAAGCATTTTATGTGTTACTTTGGAAGGTAGCCAGCGATGTTGATGCCTTCTGTCTTTTGGACATTTGTTTCCTCACCACTGATTTACCTTCCTGAGAAACTGCCCAGCTTGTCATGTTGTGTCTCTGTTGAGTGCAGACTTGTCTTCTGGCTGCTCCTGGCTTTTGTGCTTTTTTTCCTGCCTCTGCGAGTGTCTTTATCTGACTTTTTTCTCTTGGACCCCTGCATGCTTGCTTTCCTCCCGAACCGCTAAACTATGGAATTGATTAACTGGTCTGGAGGAGTTCGTCTGCCCTGACGGGACTTTTGCAGCTGGGTATACGATGGATGTGTGGAGTAAGTGGAGGACATCAAAGATATTTACTTATTTGGACTCTTAATAACAGGGTACCTGCTTATTAGATTAAGTGTTGTCCTGGTTTATCGGAAAGTTGGGAAGTTTGAAGCATGCAAACAGACCCCGCTGCTGTCGGTTGATATTAAAGAGCACTTTGGAGCAGAGTGACCGACTGATGGAATTGCACCGGAAAGTAACGCACAGCGATGAACTATATCTTGGCAGGAAAAGGGATGAACTGTGCAGGGAACTACCTGCTCCAGAGAACTGAACAAATTCTGAGACCAAGTAAAAGCTAATTCATTATAAATTTATGAACTACCGGTATATTTCTTTCCTCTTTGGAGGAGGTTGAAGCAGCTGGACCTCTTATCTCTCCTACACAGTCAGCATTCCCCATTCAAGGCCAAGTCAGGGAGCTAAAATAAAGTTAAAATAAAGCTATAAATAAAGTTGCCTTGCCTTGCGTTGTGTGAATGGAGGAAGAAGACAAGGTATTTTATTGTATTTGTTTAAGCAATAAATAGAAATACTGTAGATCACATACTAAACTCACAATCCACCTTTAAATCTCCTGTATCTGCACAATTCAGGCCTCAGCGTTGTGGGTTTGTGTCATGACTCTGACAATTGGCTGAAAGAGGTTGAATTAAAACGGTTAATTGTTGAGTACAGTGGTGCTAAACAAACTTAAAAATAATATGCACACAGGATTTGAAAGTGCTAGTCAACAGCTCTCCATTATTTATTAGTGACATCATTCAGTAGATGGCAGTAGTAAATCAGTACTAAATATAATTTCACTAGAAGTTTTTTTTTTTAAGTAACTCAATGCAACCACATATCTGTTTGCGTCTTCCAAAAAGGCCTTGATGTGCAAAACCATTACGCTAAATAGAAAGCAAAAGGCACAAATCACCTTCAAGAAAGACAGTCGTGACAGAAGCGGATCAATACAAGACAAACGGCATCGGGGCAGGCCCTCACATCACACTTGTTTTGATAAATGAGTTGAGGTTTGCTGAACAGACAGCGCAATACAAATACTCCCAACTTCTGCCTGGAGCACTGCAATTTTAGAAGTGACATTATACAAAATGGGCAAAGACAAACAAAGAAGAAATGATAAATGTGTTATTGCAAGGTGCACTCACGACCAAAAAAGTCAAATAAATCTCATAAACAAAATTCTAAAAATGGAACTGGTATTTTAGTTTGTTCTCGAATAAATCCTTTGGTAACTCTCTAACACCATAGTCCTAAGCATTCTTCTCTAATCATTTGTGCGTTTCTATATTAAACATGATAAATAATACTTTTGCGAGTGACTAGATTACAGACCTTCTTGTGTTATCCTCCACAAAATGTCATAGCTTTGTAGCTCAGTGCTATTTATTTAGACAGTTTTCCTCCAATCCATGCAGTTTGGGTGTTTATTGGGTGCAGTAATTCTTCCTAATTTGTCAGCACTGTCAGTACCGTCAAATTTTTTTCGTTACCAGTATACTAACGATACTTGATTTACAATACTGATACCTGAACGATCCATCCATCCATCCATTTTCTTTATCCGGAGTCGGTTCGCGGAGGTGATCCACGCAGAGTCGCAGACCTCCTCCAACTGTTCTGGGCAGCTGTGGCTACAATAGTAGCTTATCACCACCAAGTATGGAGTGAATGAATAATGTAAGGTAAAGCATCTTTGAGTGTCCAGAAAAGCGCTATTTAAAACTGATGTATTAGTATTATTATTATTATTATTAATATTATATTAACATTATTGTTCTGTTTTATGATTCTAGATGAAAAATATTTTAGTATAGTTATTGATAAAAGTAGTGGTATCGTAAACCAAGTATCGCTAAAGTCCCGGTATCTAAAAAAATTCAACAGTACCCCACCCTAGGCCCTGGACCCAACAGGCATCAAAACGTGGTCTCTATTTATTTTTTCGGTACCTGCTTTTGAAACTTTTATTTTTTCCATACCAGTAGTACCTTAGTAGAACCATCGCATTGAGGTAACTCACTCAAATAAAAGTACATTAATGCAAAATAGTGACTATATGCTTCAGGTTCTAAACATAATCTTATCATATTGGAGTCCCTGAATGAGCTGACAATCACATTTGGACTGTTGGTTTGATACAAAACACGGCTTGTTATCTGAATTTTCTTGTCTCTTTCTGCAAGTGATTTGATATGTTTTCTTTACATGTTATTAGATTTGGAAACCACTAAAACTTTAGGCTGTTTCCTTCGTCAACCAGCGTAATCAATGCATTTTTTAATTAGATTTTTTCTGAATGTAGCTCAGGCTAATATAAACCTCTCCATTTCACCAGGTTTGGGCTGGCACAAGCTTTGTGAAATGCTTCTATTCAGAAAAACTGACATTCTTTATTCTTTTGCTTGTTTATTGAGTGTGTTACCTTATTGCTTCCTACTTTATACAGTTGTGCTCAAAAGCTTACCGTGGCAGAATTTTAGGTTTTTTGAACTGCACGTTTGAGCTCTCCCCAGTGATTCAATGATATTGAGGTCAGGAGACTGAGATGGACACCAACGGGACCTTCACTTTATTCTGCTGGAGCCGGTGGCATCAGTGAACCAGCTCCCTATTTCACAGTAGGTATAGTGCACTTTTTTGTTGTCACCAAGGCCAATGATGGCCTATGATGAAATTCTGCCAGGGTATGTAAACCTTTGAGCACAACTGTATTTTATTCACAACCATCCATTCCACATCACTATGCAGTCCAACAAATGAAAGAGCTGCCAGATATATCTCAAATTAATTGCTAGTTTGAACATTGCACATCTAATAGGTTGCTATTTAGGTTATGTAATAAGTCTTGTAGTGAGCAAAATACCATGTCTCCATGTGGTTTTAACCATCGTATCTTTTTAAAATTTGTTATCTGCTTTACTGTTGTTCCGACCGTTACAAATACATGCGTTTCATCAGCGGATCTCCATATCCACTTTGTCAATACCGAGGAGAGAAAAATTGGCTGTTTTACACAATAATTGAAAAATCAATTACCTCTGTAGATTTATGCCTGATAAAAAACATTTAACATGTTAAAGCTGTCTAATTGTCTAGTTTCGGAGCATCTGTGACTGATACCCAGAGGCCCTGCAAGCACCTATCTTCCGACAACACTATCTCATAATCGACTTTTAATGGTAGTATAATAGCTTTTATGGAGTAATGAATTTACAGTAATTGTTGCCTTGGGTGGCAGGAAACAGCAGCACGGCACAGGAAACCATTTGAACCGGTCTCTAATCACAAGCATATTAATTTCTCACTGTGCACACACGACACACATGTAGACACAGTCCCCTCTAATGGCCATTATGTAAATCTCAATGAAAACAGATTGATGTATTCAAATTGGCACATGTCACTGAGCAAAAATGGTAAATGAGGGTTTGAAGATAAAAAGAGCTCTGGCAACAAAACGGATGTGTGCACCGCCAGATACAGTAGGTGGGAACTATTTGACAGAAATGATGGAGCTGCATGAATGGAGCAGCACAGATCAAATAATAGAGCAAGAGTTTGTTAACCTTGGCTATAGGCTGCTTAAGTTCAAACTCCACTGTTTGCTTATAATCTGTGCATTTTATGGTCGGTTCAAGTTGAGAAATGCAGCAGTAAGAGGTTATACAATCTAGAGTTAACAATTTCCAGCAGCAATGTGAGTCTTTAAAAAATGAGAGGAAAGAGGAAAAATATTGTTAACTTTAGGTCACAAAGAAAATACCAAAGAAAATGACTTCACAAAGTTTTGTAACTGCTGTGCAATTCTTGTATCAGCATCTCATGTGGATTGGTGCTGATGAGAGAGTGCCTGTGTTTTTGCTATGACTTGGTTAATCCGTGTTATGAGACAGATGCTGCGTGAGCTGATTATGTGTCCCTGGTGGACACAAACTGCTGAGCCAAAACAGGTTCAAGTGGTCACCTGCTCTGGCGTCAAGGACCGGATTTGGACAAGCCTAAATCCAGCAGAGATCAAAACATTTCCCCGGATTAGTGGTAATACTTCCAAAAGTGAGATTTTGTTAGAGACTTATCTGTTTGTTTGGTTGGTTGGTTGGTTGTGCTGAAAACTATGACATTGCATTTTTTTTCTTTTTTTAAAATCAGAGGTCACAGACATTTCAGGGATGTCCGATCCTGTCGCGACCATAGATATTGTCACCCTTGTGTAGCTGTATTATATGGTCTTCGCGCGGACACACAAAGCATCACTTTACATGTTGGAGTATTTTGATGTAACTCTGTATAGTAGCTGCACCTGCACTGGGAAAGGACTGTGACCGCGCCATTATGTAGCACAGAACGAACAAGCATCTCACTCAACCGGGAGTGTTAAGAGCACAACTGCGTGACAAGCCCATGCAGCTGTTTCTGAAAGTGGCAGACTTCCCAACAAAGTACATAGAGGGTGCAATGCTTCGAAACGCAATTGAAACTTACTGTTGAATTCAAAGCTCTGGTGAGTGGCTGTGCCCCATCTGGTTAATAGAGAAGGGACAGGGATTTGATGTTTTAGCTGCCTGATTTTCTACTATACATGAGAGAGATGGCATAAGGCTTTGTTGGGTAAAGCATGGTACAGAAGGCATAACTGTTTAGGATTATACCACAATGTACTGTATAGCGACACAATTAATAGGCTGTGCTTGTTTCTAAAATAATGTATTCCTTGTATTTTATGATGCATCTGAAGAGGATGAAAGCTAAAATAACCAATCAGAGGTCATTGTTAAAATCGTATATCATAATTTTGTACAAGATTGTTAATTCTTCACAACCCTATTGATATTGATACCCTATAGGATATTGAGACGTCTGTATCTTATTTGATATTAGTTTATGATGCATAGTGGAAACCGAGTGTTAATAGCTCATCATGTCTTGCAAACAGAAGCACAGTGTATTCTTTTTCCACAGTGACACTGACACATTTCCTGGGGCTAGATATAAAGGGTGCTGATGCACAGTCCATAAATAAAACCTGGGAGAGCGTTCATAAATTGTTTGTTAATGGCTCCATTATTTTTTAAAAGCATGCCGTGTAAGAAATATTGCCTTCTAAAGAGAAACGTAAGTAAGGCCATGTGAGGAGGCCATCTTTGAAACAAGAGCTTGGTTATGTTATTTATGGTCATGCATCCAAGTTAAACTGAACAGTAAATATAGCCTTTGCCTGAAGTACACGACCACAACTTTATTTTTTACTTTACAAACATCACAGGGTAGTGTTTGAACAATGGCAGACATAGCAGGGGACCAACTAAGATGGCTTTCATATCCAGCTTCCCCAAAGCAATTAAAGAACGTGTTGTGTTTTGTGGTGACTCTAGTGGCTGGATCTCATAATAATCAACCTTAAATTAAGTAATTATGAACAAAGTCTGTGGGAAAATAAGATTAGACACGCTTCCATCTGTATGTGTGTGAAGTCAGCAAAGTGGGTGAATGGATGTTGTTGCCTCTGGCTGCTTTTTGAGCATCATCCAATAAAGACAGAAGTGGTAGTGGGTCTCATTTGTTGTTTGGATCCAACTACTGGAGTAGGTTTCCACCAAATTATGGCAACTTTATTACCATACTTTTACTTACTTGTACTCTAACTTCACTTATGGCTAAACATCTGGTTAAATGAATCATTGTCTTCAATTGTTGGTCCACACACTCAATCCATATGTTGAGCACAGCCCTTCCAAGCCCTATATGTTCCCCCCAGTGGAAAACAGAGCAGCTAACGTTAGCCGAACATCTGTGGTGCCATACAGTGATGTGCACAGAGTGATCCTTTGACCGCCGCTGAAGAGAGGAGCCACCTGAGAAACATCACGCTGATCACCACATTAGAAACAAACCATATTGAAAATGTGAGTACGGCTTGATGATATAGATGAAAAACATAACCCACATTACATTACATTGTGAAAATATAATCATTCCACTCCATCAATCGACATTTGTTAAAAGTTTAAGTTGTATTGAACAACATTTTTCATATAATAATGATGAGAAGAACCCTCAAGACCGGCCAGTGGCTTTTTAAGAAATTGCTGCTTGAGCTTTTGATATTGATTAGATTGGCTATTGACCGGTGCCTGTTTCCCTGGGTCCATATAAAAGCTTGATTACGACACTGGCTGGACTGGCTCTCGTCCACCAGTCTCCCCTCTTTTCCTGTCCCGCTTCTCTGTCAAGCCAATTGATTTTCGTGTCTCTCCACCTCCTCTGGAGCCATTTGTGCGCCTGAGATCTGAAAAAGCAATGTATTAAGTGCTTGTTTGGGTCAATCCAATGTGCAGGAATAGCACATTTACAAAACCGCTGACTACACAGGGAATTTCAGTACTGTACACCTGACTGTTGCTTTTCATACACACACATGCATGTTCTGTCAACAAACTTGACATCTGCTAATAATGTTTATGCCACATCAATGTACTGAAGGCAATCAAGGAAATGACTTTTGCTTTACCTTTTATACGCAAAAACTGCATATTAAAAGGAGAGAAGTGTTAGTTGCTAATAGATCCTATATATGTAAAGTAAAGATTACAGTATATATTTAGCCTTAAGCTCAACCCTTTGTGAATTGGCGTGAGTGATTTGGGTCAGGGCTGATGTATTTAGTACATTACACTAATCAGCCTAAAAGGTTCACAGTGAATGCATTAACTTTCCCGATGTCAGCTGGGATATACTATAACCATCAGCTATGCCAGACTAGTGCATTTGGAGGTTTCCCAGCTCTCCTCCTGCCTCCAGAATACATATTATATTGAACAAAATCTAAGAATTAGATTGTATCCCATGGTTATGAATGAAGCTGTACATTGTAGATAAAGGACAGAATAAAGCTATTGCAGTATATAAGTTCACCATCTTGTTTTGTGCAGATATACGCGTGTTTTTGGTTTATATTTGAATGCAGATGCTATTATGGATTGCTTTCTTTTCCTCTCAGAACACTGTGTGCCTCCCATGAGTAGACCTCACTTTAAATTTGGATTGTATAAGCTTTAAAGTCAAAGTGATTGATTTCTCAAGTGACATTAGTTTATGTGACATTTTTGAAAATTATGTTGAGGCAAACACAATAGGCTATATAGTTTTATTTTTGAGACTGCTGACAACATATTTTGATTTGGTGCATTTTCTGTTAGTTTTAACAAATACGTGGTTGCCTTTTTTAATCAAAGTGGGAGTATAAATGTTCTCTGGTTGTTGCTCTTAGGTAAAATGCTATATGACAGTCAAATAAGTCACAGAGGACCTTGCAGTGATTTATGTATTACAGAGATATACATTCAACAAGCATTATTATCTTAGTTCTGTTAATAAAAATTAAATAATAATAATACCATGGCTTTGTACTAGTCTAGCATTGGAGTGGAGAGCCTCCCCACTGTGACATCTGTTTACTTATACTGTTGTACATAATATTTTAGTGTTTTTTAAAGGAATTGACAATTGACAAGTGTTTAGATCACTATCAGGTGTAACTACTTGATCCTACAGATGACCCAGTGCTCGAAACCCTTACTTTACTGAGCCCTTATATACTGACCCCTTGTGGACGCAGTTTGTATTTTTATAGGGGTATACTTTGGTAATGATAGTGGGAAAACAACTCTGCATGCCACTTAGAGGAGACTGTGTACCACCAATAGTACCACAGTTAGAGACAAACAAAGAATTATCATATATTCTTCATTCCCACATAAAATACACAATCAAAACCATTAATCTTCCAGTTTACCTGTTACCTTAAAAACCAAATCAAACAACATAATCTCCTTGCTAGTGGACATACTGTATTTGCATATATTGTCCAGCTTAGATGTCTTTCATGGGTCTCCTCTCTACTGATTGTCCACCAGTACACATAGACTGACCATCACTTTCTGATTAAAGGCTAACACTCTGAACCCAGTGCCATGGGAGCCACTGTCAATCAGCAGAAATACCAGAACGCTTTGCCCTCCATCACCCTCCAGCTGCCCGAGTAGTGTCCAAAGCGTTTCGATTGAATATGTCCATCCCAATTACGCTAAGGCTCTTCGGGATCTGATTTCTCATTACCTCCACCTTCACTTCACCACGCTTGATCAATAGCGGCAAGCAAAGTGTCACGCTGAATCCTTGTAGTCTATAATTTCTACTACTCTTCCCCTGGCTGATGAATAGAAACAAAATAATTTGGTTAACACACTTTTTTGAATGAAAAACATCTTGGTTGTTTGCACAGTTGGCTTTTGTGTCTTTATAACTGTGTTCTGTGTTGAAGTACTGCTTGCTTATATATATATATATATATATATATATATAAAATATGTGTGTGTGTTTCTAAAATTGAAACCAAACATGTACTCTGAACTGGCTGTTAGAGTCTGTAAAAAAGTAAGGCTCTTATTTGTATGCTCAGAGTTCAGTTTGCAATGCAATTACACTGTATTATTGTTAGCCTGACAATGCATGTTTAATAGTCATTATTCTGCATTAGCAGCAATCTTAAGAAGCAAAGTCAAATTGACTTTTATTTTTTGGTTCCATCACAAAGTCCCAGAAACGGTAGGGTATCAATTTGATGTACATTTTATGCTAGATGCCCTTCCTGATGTGCCCTCTCCATCTGCAGCTTAGAACTAACTACAAAAAGTGCTGTATTGCTTTGAGCGTGACCTAGGGCTGGGCGATAAATCAAATTAATTCGATTAATTCATGCTTTTAAAACAGACGATGTGGAAAATGGCAAAATCGTCCGCCGCTCCATGTCTGCCTTGCGGGCGCCGCGCTGCCATTTAGCAGTGTTTCAGACGCTCCGTAGCGACTGTTTTCAGAAATGACGCCAGTGGGGAACCCAGTGACTTTCTGACGATCTCTGCTGCTTCACACAGGCAGTGTGTTGTATTTTCGTTGTGCGCGATGGAGTTTACTTGCTAAAACACAGTTTCCCCCGGTCTGATCCCATTGAATTATATAGATCCTCAGCCCTTCTCCACTCAGAGCGGAGACATGGCGGAGACACAGCAGCAGCGGCACCATGTAGCTCCGCCCCTTTCCCTTGAGTCTCCATGGAGACGGATGTCAATCACAGCAGAGGCATAAGAATAAAACTAAAGCACTTTTGAAAACTCCATGGCTTATTAAGAAGTTTTACTTTTGAGAGCAGACAAGGAATATTTAAAACAGAAATAACAATTTTTAAAACAGAAATAACCATTTTTAAAACAGAAATAACCATTTTTAATGGGCCAAATTGTGGGCTATATTTGAAATCTAAATATTAATGTGGAGGACACTGGGCATTTTTTTCCCCATAATAACATCAGGAGACCTTTTAAGTTTATTTCCAATTTGTCTGATGAAGGTCTCAGGACTGAAACGTTGACCTAACCCTAATAAACTAAGGTTGGCAGTGTACAGGAAGTATTATTTTTTACTTGCGTTTATTCCCAATAAAATCGATTTTAATCGATTTTATTACTCAGTCCAAACTGAGTACAAAAATTGAGATTTTATTTTTTGGCCATATCGCCCAGCCTAGCGTGACCCTTTGTTGCTAATGGTGATTCAAACATATAGGACTTGGCATGTAATGCGCACAGATAATCTAAATTATGCATTGTACGCTTAATGGGTAAAAAAAAACCTCTAATGGAAAGGAAGCACTGGAATAAGCGTTGCTTGGACTTAGTGGCCAAATAGCCCATATTTGAGCCTGTTGTGTGATTGCCGTTGACACATGCTGCGTGAGTAGTGTATGAATAAAACAGTAGCACACTCAAAATCACATGGACTGTACAGCTGTGAAGGGCTTGGGGAAATGATAACAAACCAACCTGTCTTTTGGGGTTTCAGTGACGAGCAGTAATGGCCAGATGTGGCTTACTTCTGTATACCGCAGGTAGAGTTTATTTTAGTGTATTTTAGTTAAGTTCTTAGCAGAGTTTGTTCAGGGACAGAGAAGTCTTAACAAAGAAATGTGTGAAATGTTTGAGGTGTGTCAGTGTGGCCAAATTGGTTAGTGAGTTGTTTCCAGCTTCTTTCCACTGTCCAGGATGCATGCACACCAGTGAGGAGTAACATCATGCCTAGGTCTGCACACTACAAGAAAATAAGGAAATATGTGTTAATGTCAGGAAATTTGTATTTGATCTTTAACATGAGAATATTACTTTGTGTTGACTGTTAAATCTGAATCTGTGGTTTTCTACACAGTCATTGACCTGCTGAACTAAGCAAGTGTTAAAGTGACTTCCTGACGTCCTGGGGACCATCTGGTAATTAAGTGACCTGTAAGCTAAGATAACGTTGGTTTATGCTTGAGTTGATGCTTGTTTAACCTTGAGTTGATGTTGGAGGCCAATGTCAAAGGTCTATTGTTTTGTTGGTTAAGGCACTGAAGTTAAGGGAAGAAAACAGATGTTCTTATCACCTGCACCACTTTTATGGCCCTAACGGAATGCCCCTCTCAGGAAGCAGGGGAGGGGGTCTTGGGTTTATGCCCCAACGGAAATGTACCAGCCCCATCTTGACTGAAGGACGGAAACTTACTGGGGGACAAGGGGTTGTCCCCTGGAAGGCGGGAAAAGGGGCATGGCTAGATATGTTCATATAGGCTGTAAGATTTCTGTATCCAGGAGTGTATGAGTGTGTTTTGAGCTGAGGCTGGCGCGGCGCCACATGGCCTTCAGTCTCATCATGCCCGGTATCGATAAGAATAAAAGGCTCTGGCGTGATCTTGTGTTTTTGAATCTGTTTATTTCTGTGGCAGAAGGTAACAGAGCGTTTGCCGAAAGTTGTGTTGCAAACGGGCGTTAATTCCCGAACAGTTAACGTTCTCAATTACTTCAATAATGATAATATTGCGTTATAGAGTAAGTTATAAAGCCATTTTATCAGGTCAGACTCTGTCAGGCAGTGCTTAATTTGTACAATAGTAGTTTCAGGAACACATTTGGATTGATGAATTCATGGAACAAGCCAAAAAAGTTGCTGGAACACTCCTGGAACAAACCCCATTATATCATCTCAAATCTTAGATCCTCCAAAATTGTTCCCGGACCCTTTACCCTGAGTTAAAACAGGCGCATTGAGTTGCCTTGTGTTCGAAATGTGCAGTTTAAAAAAAAAGTTGCAAGGCAAGGCAACTTTATTTATACCGCGCATTTCGTGTCTTATAGGTGGATGAATACGTTCCCCAAACGAGGAATCAAATTAAGCACTGCCGTCAGGATTTAAACAAAAAGTCTAAAACAGTTTCAAAACAAGACTGAATTGGGAGTCTTTTTTTTAGAGAACTGGGGCTAAAACTGCATTTTCCATTAATCAGATATATTCATTTTGGGATAATAAGATGTATAAATCTCCATCAGTTGGAAAATGTGTATGTTATTGTGATATTTCATTTAGTTTCACGCAATGTGGATTGAATTATAATGCTTATAATTTTGTATTGTATTGTGCACTGCAGCCCTATTCAAGACTACTTGCACACACAAACTGTATGTATCTCTCTTACTTCAGCATTTTAATCTTTAGAGGCTTGTCTAATGAAGTGCACATCATCTGTTGCCAATGAACTACTGTTTTAGATATGATTTGACCCAGTCTTTTGGTTTACAAATATGAGTCTTTTTCACTTCCGTTCATACAGTACAGGTATATGCTCACAATGTTTTGGTTCATCCTGAATCTAAAACTGTAATCTGTGTATGTCTGTGACCAGTCTGCACTTTAGACCAATAGTTGCTCAGGATTAACTCTGATTCTTACAGGAACAAATAGATGGATCAGTGGATAACATTTATGTTAATAATAGCCATAGCCCTTTCTTTCATTTAATTAGTTTTATTGACATCTATTGTTCCCTTCTTGCTCTCCGAGGAGGATAGTGCCGGTGTGCAGAGGGCATCTTGCTCCTTATTGGCAGCAAACAAAGTAAATCCATTCATAATGAGACAAGGCAATTCAGTTACAGTATGTTTGAATAAAAGGATAATGACCAGAAGGAAAGAAAGGTAGATGGATGTCCCGGATCGGAAGCTGGAAGATTATCGATTTTCACACACACTCACAGTAAACACCATTGTGGGGAACTGAAGGCCATTTTTTACTTTTGGCATCTCTGTCCTGCGTGGATTCATGCAGCTGGCGGTAACAGTGTGGAGCTTGTTAGTCCTTTGTTGTTTGTTTGATGTGTTTAGAAAAGAAAGCTTGCATGCTGGAAGGGACAATCAAAAGAGTTGCAAAGGAAAATTACTATTTAGTGTTTGATCAAGCGGTGCACCTTTTAGACTGAACAGAAAAAACATCTGACTTTCTGTTAAATTTTATCCAAATGGGAAGTGTCATTGCACATGCTGCTATTTCAATATTTTTGGTGTATAGATACTCGGACAAATCACAATCACTTTACTGTAATACCAAATGATCAGCCCAACTCCATTAAAATATGTTTGGAATTGACATATTGCTAAATTACAGTCACACCCAGTTTTAATAAACCCTCTTCCAGTCGCTTGTGTGCCTTCCACCCACCACAGTGCTGGATATTAATATGGATGTCGAACTCCCACTGCCAAAAGCAAACGACTGTGTGCTACCAATATGCATTTCTTTGGGCCCGGCCAAAAGTAGCTTCTATGATAGTAAATTAATGGAGTGAGAGAATCACCTTGGCTCCTCATTGATTTCAATAAAACAAAGCGGTCATGTGAAGAAAGCAACAGCATCTGGCTTGAGAAATGTGCTGAGTTAAGGGCTTTCTCACTACAGAGACTAATGGATAATGCAAGAAAAAGCCATTGATCACGGTGAGATATATGGATTTACAATAGTGATTATCAAGCACCTGATGAAATGTCACTTACAGGCAGAGTCTTTCTCTCGCTGGTTGCAGTTTCCTTTTTTCAGTTTCATTTAAAGTTTCATTGTGAGCTTTTGTGAGTTGGAGAGGTTTAGTCCATTTTAAGACCATTATGAAATGTATTGAAGCCAACTTGGCAGAGTTTGCATAGGTACTCTTTCAGAAATGTAAGTGTGAGAAGTAGTGCCAGACTCAATGCTTGCCATAAAGTCATACTCATTACAAATCACATCTGTTCTTCACAGCTATAGCTTCAGATCTATTCAAGTACACTTTCTTTTTTTGGGGTTGATCAAATATTTACAGTGTTTTTATGTGAAAATAAAGTTGTTGTTGTTGGGGGGGATATTTATGCACATGATCGAAAACTATTTAACAATACCAATTTGTTTGCTATCACATAGCATTATAGAATATACAGCATACACAAGCCTGGTTAGGAAATAGGATCTCAAACTGCTCTGACAGCATGCCCCCTACAAGACACCCTACAAGGTTATTATACAGTAGTCATTTTAAATGTGTTAATTGAGGAACATTTAGTAAAAACACCATTCATCTCATTTCAGTGTTCGCTGTGCCTTAACGCTAATCAATCCTCCCAATGTTCTGCTTCCATTCCAAAGATAAAATGAAAGCAACACAAACGTATATGCTGTGATTATTGAAGGTTTAGTTTAGTTTCACAATTTCACACAATCAGGGATTACATTTAGAAACCCTCATGTAATGCTACATGACATGAGGGTTTCTATGAGGTCTGCAGAGCCCTCACAGCCAAGATTTAAGCTGACGTAAGCCTTAGCCACAGTATTCGGCTGCAGTTTGCATCTGCACTGGATACTCGCCGATTCCTGGTATCAACATTAAGTCAGATACTAGTATTGATATTGGAAAAAAACAAATGTATTCCTCATTAACATCATATGGTCAGTTGACCAAAACAAAATTCATCCCAATCAAAGACTTTGAGAATTGTAATACACAGATTACTATATGGACTTTTCTTCTCTATTTGTTAATAGAGAAGCAACGGAAAAGTGGAAGAAAAGGGATGGATACTTGGATGGCACTTGAGTGTTTCTCTGTTTTAAAGATATGCAATAACTTCAAATTGCTTCATTTCATTTCCAGTCCCGATTCAGAATAAGACACACTGACGCTTGAGGCTCCTGACTCCAGCTTTCATATAATTGACAATGCCATCAAAACATTTTCAGGTGTTTTTTTTTTCTCTATGAAAGCAAGAACAATATTAAAGCCTTGAGCTGTCAACTGATACGCTTTTAGATTCTGCTATAATAACTATGTGTCTAGTTGCCATTCATCTTGCAATATTATATATTGCAAAAGTCGTACAGTAAAATTGTCCCATAAATATTTTCTGTAATGCATACTGTAGAGCATGAATTATAAATTTCTCATGAGAGAAGCAATTGTGAATGATCAGTCTGCGCACAACGTTGTTTCGTGACAAGAAACAATATTATAAGAAAGCCGTAAAATCCTTAAGATTGCTATTTATAACACAAACAATATATGCAGAATTACTTCATGCGTATTGGACACTGAATTATGAAAAGACCTCAAGCATATAGGCCCAAGATTAATTTAACATGCACCCTACAGTTCTGAGCCCATCTTTTTGTTTACACCTTTAAATGAACTGAAAACTTCCCTTTAACAATGTGAACTGATGCATAGGAAAAAACATCTTCACCACATTGAACGAGAAGTTCAGTGGACTGTACAGCCAAGGCATGTAAAAACGGCAAAGTATAAAATATGAATGATAAAAGAACACATCGGCACATGTTTTGTTACTTAATGTATTTTAATTGTCTCGGAGTTATAGGAACTGGTCCAGGCTTTTACTCACTTATTTTCATCTTTTAAAGCAGAGAAAGCTGAAGATTTCTTATACTTCAGTAGTTTTCTAGCGTTGGCACTTGGCACACATCACCTAATGATGAGCCATGCATTCTTGAAGCTTCCTCCATCTGCCAAAGCACAGCAGTGACTTGCTCTGGGTATCCAGGGAATTATAAAGGTGTGCAGCTCATGGTTGTTAAAGGCTGGGTCTAAAGATGTTGTTTACATGTTTGGGTAGTGATACAGCTATAGCAAAACAAGCTGCATCGTAATGGTGATACAATCCGTTTGGTATTCATCATAGTATGAAACTTCTACTGTACTTTCTTCCTCGTGCACAGTGGGAAAGATTATGGTTTGACTGTAGAGGCTCCTGCAAAAGATAAAAGCTGCATATTTTTAATAACACTAAGGCTTGAAATGATGATGATGTATCTCAGTCTTTATTTCACACGGCCGTTCAAGCAAGTCTTCCTAAAGAGCATACCATTGATGCAAAAAAGATTCATTAACTAAAAATGAATAGTTGGACTGTGCCATTAATTTTAATTAAACTGCATTCTACAACACAGTCAGTCTCGATTATCGGCATGAGTCATTTGAAATCGACAGGTCAACCAGCCAATCCTGTGTCAGTAACAGCACGAACTGGACATTGAATGGATAAAATAAAAGCTATTTTTGTGTTAGTGCTATGTGGAAAGCTTTAATGATTTGCATAAGTTGATGATCCGTTTGTAGTATTAAAAAAATTAAAAACTTGACTTTAACGGAATATTGAGATTTATCAATATGATTATTATTACAATATTTTGTTTTGTCCTGTAAACCAGTGCTCATCAATGCTCATCAATGCGTTGTAATGTTTGACTTGCCTCAGATGCTTGTTTCTCGGTTCTATCTTTTGTCGGCTCTATAATCCCTCGCTCTTCTCACGCAGGCTCAGATCAGTGGGAAATGTATTGCTTCTTGAGAACAGTGGAGCCAGGTCACTAAAGGTCTCTATGAAGGGAAGATATTCACCTGTTGGCGCCCCCGTGTTTTACAGGGCACCAGTTTTTGACCGCCAGTCACCATGGCAACCTGCTTTGACAGACACAAAAGGCACGAGATTGGGGGCTTTTTGTGAGGCCAGGAATAAGCGTTTAAGTTTGAGAAGTATGAATAGATAGGAAAAGGAGTCAGAGAGATGGACAGAGAGAGATTGTGCCGCAAAAAAACTAGTTATGGGCAGCAGGGGTTTGTGAAAATAGGGTTTGAAAATGAATTGCGTAAATGTTTGCTGCTGGCTGTGTCGCAGGGTCAGCTATTGTTATAGTGTCCTTGGACAAATTAGTCTTGAACTTGCTCTAAATGTGTGTGATTTGTGCTGGGTACAAAATATGAATATTATTTTATTTAGCTGTAGCTCAGCGAATCAACAACAACAGTAAGATCTTACAGACTGAAAATTGGGAACTAGTCTAATGTCCTCTCATCGCACAGCGCTGGCCAACATAGTTCAAACATATGTGTGTTTAATTTACTCACATGTTGGTAAGGAGCATTTGCATTACAATTCCTTTGGATGTGCACTCTTTAGGTTTATTTCATAATTTAGTGTGAGATAGATTATCTTTTCTATGAAATAGTTAGAAATGGCTTCGTTTTGCCTCTCTACTCCTGTCCCAGCTTGTCTTTTTAAGTGAAGGTGTAGCGTTGGAACTAAAAAGTGTGGGATTTTAATATGCAAGAGCAAATATGTAAATGTGAGGCCTTTGTGAATTTCTCCACTGCGAGATCAATAAAGGCTTATCTTATCTTTTGAAGCAGTAGAGGTGTTTGTTTTTGTGCCAGGTTCATACCTGTTTGGCAACTTTAGCCATTAAATTCACTAATATTTGTGGTAAAAAGGTTTGTATATCTGCATTTAGTATTGCGAGAGTGGCCTTCATGCACAGTATTGTCAGATATGTTTTAGAAAGTATCGCAATATCGTAATTTTTTTATGATCCCTTCTTTAAAACCAGTATTTACTTGACAGAATGACCATTGGTGTTCATAGCACACCTTAAGCAATGGCCTATAGCCTACTTTCTATCCTTTTCCTGACTTTATGTCATTTAGATGTACAGCACATGACTTTATTCTCCATCTTCTGCTGCTATTTATACATTTGAGAAATATCCTGCATCAATCACACTCTCGTGGGGGCATCACCACAGGGACGGGCTTTTATGCTTCCCCCGGTCTCTGCAGCCGGCAAAGAAAAATGACTGTTTGGTTTCTCCAATGGCTGCACTCCTGCATTACTACATTACCAAACAGTGGAATTACGGCGTGAAATACTTTTCGTAGTATTATCATTTCAAAGTGTCCTGTTAAAGCCACATGGATCAGAGATGGCGTGATAGATACTGTCCCGATATCATACTGCACATGAGACACTGGGCGTCTCCTGGGCTTCCTTCCTCAAGGATGCCCGTGACTGTAGATAAAGCTATATCCTATATGGGCCATTTTGAGCACTCAGTCATTTCTGCACGCTCTACATGTGATAGAGAAGATGGGGTAATATTTCATGACAGGATGAGGACAAAGTGGGTTGACTGGCCTGATACTGTAGTTGTAAGGTTGGGGAAACGGGGATCTCGCAAATATTAACATTGTAGGAATAATACAAATAATAATGTTTGCAGAGGTACTGTGTTTCATGATGTCAATAATCAGTTGAGTTGCAGAGCCTGGCAGTAAGCAGACCTGTATGTGCATGTGCAAGGTCTCAGGCCCAGACTCAGCCCTACGTCCATTATCTTATCACGTGGGTCTGTGTAGGAGTGTCTGTGTGTGTGTGTGTGTGTGTGTGTATGCGTGCGTGCGTGCGTGCGTGCGTGCGTGCGTGTGTGTGTGGCCATTGGGAGGGGGTGGGGTGAGTAGTATTATTGTCTGTTTTTATTTGGAAGAGTGGGTGGTTGGGTGGGCGGGAACTGCTTTTAATCGATAAAGCACTTTGCGTTACAACCTTGTATGAAAAGCGCTGTATAAATAAAGTTTTGATTTGACTTGATACAGTAACAAACTTCAACAAGGGCCACTCAAGACTAAATGTTCCGGTGAAAAACCAGACGTTTGCTCAAATAATGTGAAAAACATTTATTCGCTCACAAAGCTGGAAAGGGCCTTGTTGGCTGTCAGTTGTCAGCTGGTTAGTTCTTGATGTGAAATAACTTCGCAAAACAAATTCCTCCGATCTGACAATAAAGTATTTATCTATAATTGGAAGGCGGAAGAACGGGGGAAGAGTGAATATAACGGACAAATTATGCTTGTAGCTCATGAAAGAAAAGAACCTTGCCACATTCCTGCATCAACAATCTCTATGTACTATAAAACCTTTATTTGAAGGGATAATTGTGTAATGTAATTGTTATTGTTGTGGCTAACACAGTAGTGACAGCTGAAGATGACTCTAATTTTCACATTCAGATTAGGTCTTATTTACATCGATATATAGCATCTGCACTGTTTACGGTTTACTTTGTGCAGCTATATTTGGAGACACTGCGGCCAAAGCAGACATGCACACTGTGACTACATCATAAGTTTCAGTAATAGCGGCCCTTGTAGCCTGTAACAGTGAATGATTCGGTTTGCCTCTTGCTCTGATGCTCTCATCTAAAGCTGTACAGTTTCATATAGAGACCCATTCATCAGTGTCTGACCTCCCTGATACTGACCAGATCTGCTGAGATATAGGACCACACTCTTTCACTTTACACTTCTCAAGCTTTCAGGGAATACTTCTCTAACTTTGTCTGCAGTCATGCAATTTTTGCCTTGAATGACCAGTATCTTAATAGAAACACATTGATCATTATCTTAAAGTATTGATCTCCATCAGCTCCAAACAGCTATGAAAAAGTCAATGTTTGTTTGGGAACGGTAGTTTGCAAGACATTTCTCTTACAATATAATTTGAGAAGCTCAGTGCAGTACAGATAGTGTTTAGCATTCATTTCTACAATAGGTGGCGTTCACGATTTAGAATGTGATGATGTCATAATGTCAGGTGGAGGGCAGGGGCCAATATAACTCTATGGAGTGTGACATGACGAGTGGTATGGGTATAATTAAATAAAAGAAATAAAAGCCTGACAACGCCATCCAGTATGACTGGAAATAGATGTGCTTTAAGGCACACAGGTTCGACCCATAAGGACAGAGGCAGCATGTTCCTTGTACATATAATTTAGTTTATTTCTATGTTTTACGTTTGTGCTTTGGGATTCCATACTTTCTTTATCACAGTTCGTTATATTCAGTTGTGCACTTAAACTCTCAGTTGGTTCACAGTTCACGTTTGTGTTTCCATTAGCTTTTCAGTTTATACAAAACAAGAGGGTGGAAACAAGACAGCAGCGTGGTTAGGTCCACCTAAATGTAAATAAAAGGTTAGCTGAGGAGCAGTTACACACGATTATTTAAAATACAGTTACTAAAAACTGATATTGCCACAGGAGTAATACAGTTTTTGTAAGAAATATCCTAAACTAAAATTGAAAAATGCTTTTGCTTATCAGTATTTGATAGTGATTGGATTCAGAAACCTGTGATATTATTTTTATTTTATTTAAGTCCTTTCTGCTGGACAACATCACGCTCATGTTTTTGAATATTGCCACCACTTTTTGACACCTTTCAGGGAAAATAATTAGACATTTGTTAATATGTGCTTGAAGAGGAGAAAATGAGGATTCTTCCAGTAATGACTGTGATATGAGCCAAAAACAATGACATTAAAATCTGCATTTTGTCAGTTACTGCAGTTACCATAGTTACCGCCATGGAATTTTCAGTTGCCCTCCACCTCAATTTAAAACTATGGGCTTTTTAGAATGTTGTGATGTCACGTGAACGCTACCTATTCCACAAAAATATCTTCTATTAGGTCTATCCCCAAACTTCTCGGCCTCTACGTTGTCTCCATAATGTAGTAGCTGGAATAAATGGTGGTATTTATATACTGCTTTAACAATTTTAATTTCAGGTACATCTTACATGCAGATTAGAAAATATACTGAATTAATTGCACCATAAAAGACAATGAGATATGTTCAGAATCCCTTTACACTGCAAGGTTTAAATATAGTTTAAAAAAGTGTGGCATCTAATTAAGTGTCAGGACTTGGGCTGAGCGTCAGTGATGGATAATGTTGGAAGGCCTGCGTTAATAGGAAGCGTCCACGCAGAGAGTGAAGGGTGGACTGGGAGACAAATGGTAGGCTACTGGATAATTAATAGGTAGCATTGATTTATTTTTGAATACATTTTGGTGTAAATTTATCTGAACATACTATTTAAGGTAGATGGTGTACTTTTTATGATATTTATATATATTTTTTCATTCATTTCTGTCTATATTACTTTGAAATTTAGACCTACCCACCTCTTAGAGTAACCCTTTATTACTTTTTACTGCGACTGCTTGAATAATACTTTATCAAAGGTTTAACTTGACCCCCCACAGGTAGCGTGTCTGTGGAGGGACTTTAAAGCATGACAAAACGTGTTTGGTGTTTAAAATGATGAGTCAAAGTGAGAGAGGGTCCTCAGTCACCCTGCTGGAGCTGTGATGGAGAGACTCTGTCGCGAGGCAGAGTCAGCTGTGATTTATGCTGTAATTGATGCATAATTTGCCAGATGGCTCGTGTTTAATCACATAAATCACAAGTTTTCTCAAAAGAGATTACTATTAAACAAATATGTGCTACTTTGTCACCACTGTATCTGTCATTCTGCAAACTACGATGATGCACTACCAGGCGTTTTAAATTTATTGTATGAAAGTAGTGCAGCGCCAAGCACCTCATCTCCAATTCTTAAATCAAGATAGGGCAGGATTAGCCTATTGTGCATGTTTTGGGCTGGGAGAATACCAGAGCACCCAGGGAAACCCGCCCAGCCACGGGGAAAGCATAAACTCCACACAGAAATAATGCTACCCATTTAGTAGGGCTGGGCGATACGGACCAAAAGGTTAGGTTGAATATTGATATATATCCTGATATTTTTCCGCAAAGTGAGAGCTGTGAAATGAAATGTTAAGTCAAAGTTTAACTATAAAATGTAAACACAAACACTGACTGTATAACGTAAGGTGCACATTTAAATAAAAATAGTCTATAAAAGAAAATAGGTCAATCTTTTTCTGAGGGCAGCATTTATATATAAAGAGGTAACAAAGTGCTCAGTTTAAAGGAACAGGCCACCGTTTTTCCATACTGAGATATGTTCTTACCTGATCTTAGGCGAGTTGATACGCATCTGTATGGTCTTTGTGCGCGCCCGTGGAAGAGCACGGTCGCTTCTAACTTCACCCCCGTTTGGAGCTATAGGAATATACTGGGAGAGGCCAAATGCTAACAACATCTTTGGTCTTTTTACGTGACTGAGCACACGCACAAAGACCAGACAGGTACGCGTCAACTCGTCTAAGCTTAGGTAAGAACATATCTCAGTATGTAAAAACCGTGGCCTGTTCCTTTTAAGATACACTTTTTTAAACATCAGCTTGAGATTACCTGTTTCTTTTTGTTAACTTAATAGCTTATCTGAATTTGAACTATATCGATTAATGTGATATGGTCTAATTCCATCTCTCATTTAAAAATATATCTTAAATATCGATATATCGCCCAGCCCTACCATTTAGCCACCATGTCACATGTTAATATTCTGTAATACTTGCTGTTTTTGTGATCCTCTCACTCTTTGTTAAGCACTTTGTGATTTTATCTGTGAAAGGTGCTATATGAATAAAGCTTCTTCTTCTTCTTCTTCTTCTTCTTCTTCCTTCTTCCTTCTTCCTTCTTCCTTCCTTCTTCCTTCTTCCTTCTTCCTTCTTTCTTCTTCTTCTTCTTTCTTCTTTCTTCTTTCTTCTTCCTCCACCTCCACACTAGGGAGAGTACATTTTAGTGTCTCTATGTTTTTCACATGTTTGCTTTCTACCAAAAATATCATCTTATCTAAGCTCAGCTGCAAATATTACATCAGCACTACTGCAATAACATGTTCTGAGCACAATTTGGCATTTAACCATTTACAGTCAAGTAATATTGTATTCTTGCATATTTTGTATTATTATTATTACTTTTTTCTTTTATATTCTGTTGCTGTTTCCTTTATTCTTTTCACTTTAAACTGTACATGCAAAAGCACTGTGCAGAACTGACCCATTATCACGAAGGGAAAAAAAAAAAAAAAAAATTGTTGTGCTGCATATGGAAATGATCTGTAAACTGAAAAGATGCACAAATCAATAAAAATTGGATCACAAAAAAAAAAAGTAATATTGTAAGGATTCCTGAACCTGTAATAAATATTTTATCAATGATCTTATGGCTAGTACAAGGCTGATTGTAAGCAATCAAAAACAAGGGGGCAAACTAGGCCGGGGCCACATTCGGCCTATTTAGCTTTTTAATCCGGACTGCAAAGCATTAAAGCCTGACCAACACATTCTGAGAGTAACCACTGAACAGCCACCAAACTGTGATGTATTACTAGCACTGATAATAATAAAGGTCCTAAATGACTGCTGCTGTTTTGCTGTTTTTCTTTATGTAGAGTCGGCTATAAACTGTATTTGTTTGACAACCCCCATACCAGATCGTAGACAATACTAAAGCTGTCACGGCCACTTCACTGGTCATAAGTCCTTTGTATCTGCATAAAGATACTCTCTGCTTATTCCCCAAGCCACAACAGCACTGCACGTAACGGTCACATGCCTCCTGCCTTCGCTTCAGCTCTGTTGTTTGAATCGACCCCGCTTTCTGCAAAGGTAATTGTTTTGCTGCTGTTGTTGTTGTGCGTTTTTTTTTTGTCTGACCATGAGCCAGGTAACAGATCACGAAGTAAAATTGGAAAGTGCAACACTGAAGTTCGTTAAGTAGCCTTTAGTGAGTAAATCATCAGCTGTATGTAATTGCCCTGTTTCTCGCGTGTGCTCGTGTTACCTTTTAAAGCAGAATCAGCCCCGGTCGTGTTTGATAAGAGTGCGATTCTTGCCCCCGGTTTCGCCTCAGCCCCGGCTTTCATTACACATACCCTTTCCAATGTGATTCAGTCTGTCAAATGTCGACCACATAAATCTCCCCAGCCGTTTCCCCCACCCCTTTTCTTTGCTTTTTTTCCCCCCGCATATAGGCCTTTGCTTATCGGCGGCGCGTCTCCCCTGTGTGATGTTGTACCTAAACATTGCCACCTTCAGAGCTGCCCGGCACACAGTCTGTCAGATCCTCTGTCAGCTCCATCTGCCTCCCTGTCCTCCCCAAGCTGTCTGCGCTTTGAGCTGTGAGAAGGGTAGAGATAGCGCGGGTACAATCCAATCAGCCGGCTTTCACACAACCACCAGGGTGAGACATATGAGGGAAAAGAGAAGATATAAAGGATTTCAAAGTTTCCCTCGTATAGAAAATGCACCATGTATTATTTTATTTTTACATCGGGGACTGTGGTTATGGACTTTCTGTCTTTCTGTCTATTATAAAACATTCAGTGACTGCTGGAGGCTGACACAGGTGTATAAAACTCTACCATTAATTTAGAAGTTTGACATGTTCTCTGAAAACAACAAAATTGGTCTCCGTTGGTATATTTTATGGATAAAACCAGTTAAAATTTAGAAATGTGAATTGTGTAAGAGAAGGCACAGGCGACCTCATTACCTCCTGATCTTGTGTTCACAAGCCAAACGAAAACAACACGAGACCATAACATAACGGTCGGCGGTGTGTATTCGATTAGACTACAAAAGACGACTTTTACAAAGAAGTTGTTTTTCAGCATAAGGCGCCATCCGCAGTGTGAATAATGGTGCGCAGCTTATTCTCCATCCCCAATATTTAATCTAAATCTAATTCCGAAGTGTCACATGACGTCTGGCCGGCTGCAGTTGCCCTTCCCCCCCAGATGTTGAGCCATATGTGCTGTATCACTGGAGTGGGGATAAAACTGCGGATTTGACAGTATTAAACATGTTTTATCTCGGCTTTGCTGCAGATAACGGTCCACTGAAGAAAGCTACCATCTGTCTATGGGGCAGATAATAAAAAGGCATTTCTCTACCTCTTCATGGACAAAGGAATATACAGTACATTGCGGCACAAGCAGACTCCGTATATGCTCCACAGGTCAAAATGTGCAGAGAGCTATGACCTTTCCTGGCAGTTTTTAAAGCTTTGCAAATAGGTTTTCCTCATGTGTGATTACTATGAAATTGCACAGCAAGACCAAACAATATGCACTGCCCTGTGTCATTGGAACTCCAGCCATTGTTGTGCTGATAACCAAAAATGACACGCTTTAGAAAAATCCACAAATTGTTCGACTTTTCATTCTGCTAGGCTGGTGAAATAAAAAATCCTGGCTTGCAACTATGCAGAAAAGATGCCAACAAGGTAAGACTGATTAAATATTCATTTGGTTTCCTCAGATCCCCTGTCTGGTGCTACTCCAACAGGAACAGTCCTCAGCAGGCAAAAGGGACCTTGATATGTCCTTGACAACACAAACAAGTGCAATTCATCACAGTTTTAAATGGGCAAAAGGAACACGTTGTTTTCTTCTTTGATTTAGTTCTTTAAAAAAGTATTTATTTTCAGTAAAGGCCAATTCGTGGCGCAGACTACAAAAACTGACTTTTTATTGTGTTAAAGCGACAGTAGAACAGTCATGTCGGTTTGTCCCTTTGGGGTGAAAAAACATGCAAAGTTAACCAAGGTTTTCCAAGTTTATTTATAGTCATTGGGGATAACTGGAGGGCATAAAGTAAAGTATTTCGACATGGACCAAATGTGAAAATAAGATATATAATGAGTAAGGAAAACAGTATCTTTTGTTTTTGACAGTACAACTTTGGAATAGTAGTGATGTTGCTTGGTCTCAGTAGAAAGAGACAGTCCAGTGTAATCTGTGCTAAAACTATTGGATTAATACTGTGTTGTCCCCATTGTCTGAGTGTAGCATAACACCTCGACAACGGTTTGATTGGTTGGACACTTGGGGCAAAGAAAAGAAGTGGGGACAGTTTGGGGAAGTGCATCTGTGGGTAGGACAAGACTCCATTCACAGGTCGAGCAGGTCTACATAATTAGGTAGTCAGCACATAGGTTTTTAAAGGATTACATATATGTATTTTATTTTGCATAGAGGGCCAATAACTTTGCCATTGCTGACCATTATCACATGAGAAAGTGGGCCGCCGGGAGGTTATGGGCAGAGTACAGCGAAGCGCCAGAGATATTGG
This sequence comes from Neogobius melanostomus, assembly GCA_007210695.1. Taxonomy (NCBI): domain Eukaryota; kingdom Metazoa; phylum Chordata; class Actinopteri; order Gobiiformes; family Gobiidae; genus Neogobius; species Neogobius melanostomus. Next base: position 311,182 of record VHKM01000144.1, read on the forward strand.
GCCCATTCATCTTAGGATATTGTCTTCAGTAAATCATTTTGCGAACTTAAATCGTGTCTTTATTGTGCCCCGGATCAAAGCTGGAGAGTTATGTCCTTCATGATGCTAATAAGGTTTTAAAAAATCAAGCAACGATTCCAACAATATGTGGCTATTTTTTATATGAACAGTGGTAAGATGATACATGACGCTGGAGAGAGGTGGAGTATAGGGAGTGGGTGGGGGAAACAATTTCAATTTACAATTTACCTTCCAGCATGTATCGAGTTCAAATACAAAGTCTTGAGAGGGAGCCAAAAACATGTATAAGGTAAACAAATAAGTAATAGTGCATGGCAAAACTTTATATCAGATTTTGAACCGTATAACGGAAATAAAATGTGAGAAATCCATAGCTTGTAAAAATGATCATTATTTGAGAGAGATACACAGCCTGAAGCACACCATTGTTTCCCATTGCAGATCGTATGTGTGTATACTACTAATGTTATCTTGATGCCTTTTGTGCCACTTGTGTGTACACATCTTATCAGCTGAGGTGCAGAAATTACCCATCTTGAGCTTCTTTGAATGAAACACTTTGTGAGAGCCGCGAGACAAAAAAACGAAAAAAAACTCAAGCCTCTGCCTCCTCTCATCTTCCTCCTAATGCCGGCTCTGAAGTTATGACAGCGGCCCCTCTGAAACATGCAAATGAGGCTGCACGGGCTCATATAATCTGATAAACATCGTCGAGTGAATACCAAGTGGCCAAACGCAATTTCTGCAGGAAGTGATAGCGCTGATGAGCAGGAGATTCAGAGTCATAAATAGAGGCATAAAAGGCCAATGGGGACGTGCATTCAAAGTCGTATTGTTTTGGGGAAAGAGCACATTGTGGCACATTAAGCCCGTGCTGCATGGAATGACTTTTTCTTTTTTTTTTGCCGTGTGATTAGCCGAATATTGTGACCTAGATATGATCAACTGGATTTGGTGACGGAAGACATTATACTCCAAGGCAGCATGTCACGGCAGACTTTTCAGAAGCACAATCTTAACAAAGGCGCTCAACAACCTTGCTCTTGGACTGAATGTCTCAAAATGTACCCTATGCAAATCTGCTGTAAACAAAACCAAAGATCAACCCTAAAAGTGGTGGGATGTATGGATCTGCGGGAGCTAGTTAAGTTTTAACAACTTTATCCCGGACCTGTCTGGTGTGTTCTTGGATCTTCATGATGCTGTCTGCTCCCTAATAGTCTCTTAACAGACCTCTGAGACCATCACAGAGCAGCTATATTTGAACTGAGATTAGATTACACAAAGGTAGACTCTATTTAGTCATTGGGTTAATATGTGATCATTCAGAAACCATCAGGCAACTTCTCAAGGCAATTGGTTGCACTGAAAGGAAAGGGGGTGGATACTTTTGCAAACCCCACTTTTCAGATTTTATTAATAAAAAAGTTCATAATCATGTATGAATTTCATTTCACAATTGTGTGCCACTTAGTGTGTGCCGTTCACATACAATTTCAACTAAATATATTTATGTTTGTGGTCCATAGCATGGCAAAATGTCAAAAAGATAAAGGGGTCGGATACTTTTTCAACCCACTGTACCTACTAAACATGAATATACTGCGCCTCCTGCTGTCACAGTTCTACACTGGCACATTTAGAAGCATCATACACAGGATTATAGATACAGAGACATTATTTTTTTAATTTGGCCAAAAATATCAGCGGAGCATATCGTATATTTCTATGTTTGAAACCTTTACTATAATAATGTTTAACTATTGGCTATTTGAGAGATAAATTACAAGTTAAATTACAAAATTATCAACCTATATATCGGCCATGGCAACCCCCTTCATATCGGTATCGGTATCGGGAGGTTATGGGCAGAGTACAGCGAAGCGCCAGAGATATTGGGCCCATTCATCTTAGGATATTGTCTTCAGTAAATCATTTTGCGAACTTAAATCGTGTCTTTATTGTGCCCCGGATCAAAGCTGGAGAGTTATGTCCTTCATGATGCTAATAAGGTTTTAAAAAATCAAGCAACGATTCCAACAATATGTGGCTATTTTTTATATGAACAGTGGTAAGATGATACATGACGCTGGAGAGAGGTGGAGTATAGGGAGTGGGTGGGGGAAACAATTTCAATTTACAATTTACCTTCCAGCATGTATCGAGTTCAAATACAAAGTCTTGAGAGGGAGCCAAAAACATGTATAAGGTAAACAAATAAGTAATAGTGCATGGCAAAACTTTATATCAGATTTTGAACCGTATAACGGAAATAAAATGTGAGAAATCCATAGCTTGTAAAAATGATCATTATTTGAGAGAGATACACAGCCTGAAGCACACCATTGTTTCCCATTGCAGATCGTATGTGTGTATACTACTAATGTTATCTTGATGCCTTTTGTGCCACTTGTGTGTACACATCTTATCAGCTGAGGTGCAGAAATTACCCATCTTGAGCTTCTTTGAATGAAACACTTTGTGAGAGCCGCGAGACAAAAAAACGAAACATGAATATACTGCGCCTCCTGCTGTCACAGTTCTACACTGGCACATTTAGAAGCATCATACACAGGATTATAGATACAGAGACATTATTTTTTTAATTTGGCCAAAAATATCAGCGGAGCATATCGTATATTTCTATGTTTGAAACCTTTACTATAATAATGTTTAACTATTGGCTATTTGAGAGATAAATTACAAGTTAAATTACAAAATTATCAACCTATATATCGGCCATGGCAACCCCCTTCATATCGGTATCGGTATCGGTATCGGACCCCAAAAATCCATATCGGTTTACATTCCTTGTAATGTATCCATTAGAAGGAAAAATGGATACAGAGCCTATAATGCTATCAAAACACATGATAGATTCTTTAGATTCCATTGATGCTTTGATGGAAAGACAATCCTCAACATTCACCTGTTACTATTCATCTTCCTGGAGTCTTTGTCTGCCAACATCTCACATGTTCACCTTGAAACCGATGACTGGGGCCTGTCCGGGGTAGATCGATGGGGTCTGAGATGGTGATCACATTTTGGAGGAGTGTTCGTTTGGATAGGGCTGCCAGGGGACTGATAAGTGTGACTGCGGTCTGACATTGGGCTGTGCGAACGCTAAGGCTGTGCTCATTAGGCTAATGAATGAATAAAGCGAGGAATGGGAGGGAGGGGGGGGGGGGTTAAGGGGGGTAGTAAATGATGTCCTGGGAGGAGAGCAGAGGGGCCAGACAGACTGACCTCTTTAGAGATTGGCTGAAGTGAAATACGAGCGGCTTGTGTTGGATGTGTCAGCACCTCTACCGTGCAATCTGGAAGGACAGATGTGTTCAATTTTTCAAGCGACAAGAACGCTTTCAAACGTCATCAATTTTACAGATACGTGAATAAAAGTTTAAACGTTAAAGCGAAAATGCAATATGATAGACTTGTACATTGTGTATATGTATATAAAAGCACTTTTTCTGTCTCTGTTTTATAGAATTTGCAAGTTGGTAACAAAACATCAGGGCTAAAGGAAGAGGCACAGAGGAGAAATGAGGGTCAATGAAAACATCCCAGTGCTTCAGCAATAAAACTGCATTCTGCATGTAATGTAAACTGGTAAAATATCCCCCAAGCTTCCTGAATCCTTAGATGAACTTTGGTTTCATTTAGCTTTTTTTGGCTTTACTCGATGGTAAGACAAAGTCAGAGTTCACACTGAGATGGTTTTGACCAAGAGACACTACAGAGTGATTCTCAAACTTTGGTAAGTAAGTAAGTTCTTTATTTGTACAACGAAACAGTGTTCAGGTGTTAGTCCTGAGCCACCACAACTGAGCTGTGCTGCCACTGTGGGCCGACCTGACCCGGAGGTAGGGGAAACCATAGCACCCGGAGGAAACCTGGCTGGCTGCCTTCAGTGCTCCTCTGATCCTCTGAAACGATGCAGCGCCTCCTGGGTTTGTCTGCTCCTCCACCTCCTCCTTCCTCTTCCTCCTGAGCAGCTCCCTCCGCTGCACAACAGTCTTTCACCATCTTCTGGGAAGAGCTTCGCAATCAATCTGTTTTCTTTCTCCGGTGAACGTCCATTACCCAGAACAATAGAAGGCACGTGTGGCTTCGCTGGGAGTCTTGCCTGGATACCTCCTCGTTTGTCCCTTTTTTGTTTCCTGTAGCGCCTATTGTGACGTCTCCACTGTGCTGCTTGGTGCCTCTTCAGTATCTCAGAAGAAGACATTTGTAGGTCTCAAATGGGTTTAGCGGCCAAGTTAGCTTTTTTGCTTTGTTCAGGACCGACCATTATTGACTATTTGCATTAAAAAATCCACTGAACCTCACCAGTAAAACAATGTGGAATACAGAAACCACTAAGGCAGCTTGCAGAAAAAGGCAAAACAATGTAGCTGTACCGAGACACAGAGAGGGAGGTTGCTGCCAGTTTACACGTTGCCATGATGCCATCTGTAGTGGGGCAGACCTGGTTTAGCCCTGTTTTAGACCTGGTTTAGACTTGTTTTAGACCCGTTTTGGACCTGGATTTATGGATGTAGCAAAAAAGTCCATGAAAGTGATGCAAAGCTTATTTCTCATGTCAAATTAGAAAGCTGATTGTTAAAATAAATAAAACTAAATGCATACCAGATTTACCATATAGTCTGAGAGCAAGTCTACTACATAGACTTGCTGTTTTTCCAGACAGACAGCCATTCTCTCGTGTATAAACCAAATCGTTCAGTAATAGCGGGAGACAAAAGTCTATAAAGTATTCATCGAGCTGGACTTACAGGAATATAGAGTAAAGCATGGTAAAGTGGAACTGCATGATCTCTTTAAACATTTATTTTTATTGCAGAAATACAGTAAACCTTCATATTTATTTAATATAGACCAATGACTAAAACACACGCAATCCTTCCTTTTCCTACGTCGATAGATTCACCATTGTGTCCTCGAGTCTGCACCATATTCAGATTTTTATCATGGGAAGTGTTTGGTATTTGAAATGGACTTTATGGCCTGAGTTTCCTAAAACCCTGGAATTTCTCACTTGTCACGTGTTTGTAGAGGTCTAAACAGGAGGTTACATAAGGACCAACATAATACTCTTTGCAGAGTAAATGATATTGAGTGGATGTTTTGCTTCCATCTTCAGAAGCTTCTTCTTGCTCTTGAGTCAAATTTAGAAAACTAGAAATCTATACACTCTTATTGGCTCCTATTTTTTTTTAATTGCGTGATAACACAAATACATTTCAGATCACAAGACAACAGAACAATCACCAAATACAGTAGACTTGAAGGAAAAGGACGTGTTACTCTGGCTACTCCTGAGGAGCGTGGTCAGGACAGTCATAACCCCACCTTCTGGCAGTCCTGAACAAAGTTCAGATAGATCTCTTGATCTTGATAGATTTCCTTACATTTTCCAAGTTCTAAATCTTACAAAGATTTCCAAAGATAGAAGCGAAATGTCCTCAACTCAATCAACCCAGTCCAGTGGACAATTATTTGAAAATCTCTACTGTAATGGACAAGGGAGCCTGAGAACCTTCACAAACATGCTGTAGAAAACAATGCTAAAATTATTTCCTGCAGATAAGGGTGGAGTCTCCCCTCAATATCTTGATTCTTGACAAAAGGTTGTGAGTAAAATAAGGTAATTAATATCACTTAGCCAATATTTTGTTATTATTACATGCCTTCTGCACTTAATTGCTGAATGACCCAGGCACTCGCTGCCGCCAAGTGCAAAGATATGGGTGGGCAATTCGGACTGTCACAAAACTACGGGGAGCTTATTATGTGCAGCTATGTGGTGCAATTGCCTTTTATTTTTATTCCTTGTCACTCATGAGATGACAGAAAACTGCTGCAGCCTGCCGTTTGAATAAATAAATATTTGAACTGTGCTGATTTGTTGTCCTGAGAGGCAGGGTGCTTTGTGCTGACATGGCACTAATCAAGATTTGAAAGCACATTCGCCAAACAGCCACACAGGCACATACTACATCATTCTGCCACAGAAACATGTAGGAAATAATCAAAATCCAACTCAGAAAGCATTCAAACCAAACATAAACATACACTGCAGTGTTAAATAGTGGTGGTGTGCAGATTTGGATGTGCTTATGTCCATTTATCACATCATCTGACAATGTTATGGAAATGCAAAATGATTGGACAGTTGCCAGGAGGTTTTGGGTGCGATTTCTGGGATGATGATTCAAGAACATTTTCGATTAGACAGTTACGACTATCCAGTATGCTTCTAAGCTTTTGGGAAAGACTGTTCAAGTTTAAGATAAAAAAATAATCTAAACATTCCCCACAGTGGGACTTGGGGACCAACCACATAACACCAATTAAGAAACACATTTTTAGCATCTGGCTCCTTTATCAAGTGTCCGATTTGTATTCCAGATATGACAGAAAAAATGACACAAATGGAGAAACACTAGCGCCTCCCCGCTGAGGTGCTCTTGATCTCCACATCAAACGCCCTCCAGCTCAGATCAGGGCCGTAGTGTGTGACCGCTGCAGAGGGACCCACAGACACGCTCCCTCCATAAACAACAGACAGCCTTTGAATACGAAGCAGCTTGTACTATCATGTGACCAGCCCAGAGGTCAGCATGAAGGTGAACAAAGCAGTTATGTATTCATGAGATTGTCACACGTGGAGTTCGATATGACACCCAGAGAATATTTGAAAAGGGTTTGTTGAAGACTTTATTTGCTGCTACATACACAGGCTGCAGTGCACAGGGACATGCTGTTGTTCCACAGTGGGTTCAGGAAGTTCTCATACCCTTCTATTGACAATGTTATTGTAATAAAGACAGATATGGAAAATGACTGAAATGAAATAATTGTATGGTAACTGGTGTAGATCTTTTAACGTTGGAAATATACTTGATTTTAATATCAAACGGCTATCAAAGTACTAGAGTAGCGTTATTAAAAGTTTATGTATCTTTTCGCATTCACGGGTATTTCCCAGAGCGTGCATGCAGTTGTTGCAGTTTCTAAAGAAGAAGACTTGGCCCAGTATCAATTATGTACTGTATTTAACGCGCAGTCACATGCATCATTTATTTAAGTGCTGAAACGGGAATATCTCACTGTTGGCTATCGATCCAAACGTCAATACGGAAGATTCAATTACACAGTTAAACTTGACAGCCTTATCAACATCATCAAAAACACAGATTGAAATGAGAATGCTTGCCCCATTTCCTTATTATTAAAATGACACTATAATATAAAATACAGCTTTATATATATATATATATACGTATATTTTAATTCCCAGCTTCTTACCCTTTCTGTCTATGCTTTTTGTGGTTGTCCCAGGCCGTGAGGATTGTGGCCTTGGGCAAGACACTATCCTGCCTGCATACATTTGAAAGTGTGATGTAGAGCTAAAGAAGATGTTTTGCTTGCCAACAAACATATTATTTAAAGAGACTCACTATAATAAGTACCGTCTCATTTGTTAGAGTAGAGTAGAATGGACGATCTCGACATGGCGATTTTCAATCTATATTATAGAGCGGTGCAAATTCACATGTAATTTAAAAAGCGACAGGGAGGACATCTCCAAGTTAACCAAGGTTGACTCAGATTGGCCGATTGGCGACATTGTTGATTTGGAGGAGGGCAGGGAAGGGAGAGAGTTCAGCTTCCTGACAGCCTGGTGGATAAAACTGTTCTTCAGTCGACTGTACCTGGCTCGTGGATTCCGCAGTCTCCTCCCTGAAGGCATTACCTTGAAGAGACTGTGTAATGGGTGCGTAGGGTCCCTGGTGACGGCTTTGCGGGTGAGACAGGTGGAGTACATGTGCTCTCACGATGCGCTGGAGGCTCCTTCAGCAAGAGGCAGTGCTGGCGCCGTGCCACACAGTGATGGAGCTGGTCAGGATTCTCTCTATAGTCCCTCTGTTAAAGTTGCACATAACGGAGGCTAAGACTCTAGCTCCTCTCAACTTGCGGAGAAAGTAGAGACACTGATTACTTTTCTTGACTACTGATGTAGTGTGCATGGTCTAGGAGAGTTTCTCTGTGATGTGCACACCCAGGAACTTAGTGCTGGTCACCCTCTCCACAGCAGCACACAGTACTTTTGTCTCCACATTTAGAGAGAGATTATTCTGTGTGCACCACATGGCCAGACTGCTCACCTCACTCGTTTGACTCGTCTCTGTTGCTGATGAGACCCACGACTGTTGTGCCGTCTGCAAACTTGATGACGAGGTTTGAGTCGTACTTTGGAGTACAGTCATGGGTCAGCAGAGTGAACAAAATCATCTTTAAGATCCTGAATATGGCCACTACTATTGCAAATCTCTGAGGTCTTCCATCTGACTGAGATTTCAATTTTTTTTGCGAAGACCGGCTAAAACTTAAACACATGTTTTGATCTTTGAACTTAAAACATAGTTATCAGTTTGTTTACAAAAGTTGTCAAGCAGAGATGGCCGAGTGCCCAGCAGGGCTGCCTAATAAATTACAACTGAATCGAAATAGCTATTTTAGTCACACATTTGACTCTTGTCACTCAGTGCACTGTAAAATGAAATTTAGATGTTAAAAGATCTAAATAAACATTTGTGTTGTAATTTTAGTGAAAGTAATACTTTTGTGACAAAAATCTGACAAAACTAAATTACCTATTACTAAAATCTCAAGATATTTATTTTAGTATTTAAGATTTTTTTTTTTTTACATGAAATGTTATCGGACAAACTAACTAAAAACAGTTATTTGACTCAATCAATCTAAGACTAAAACTACCTCCTTGCATGCACTGACGGCAAGATCGGTCAAATGCAATCAGAGGAGCGACCATAGTCAACCAGCCACCCTATTGATTTTGAATTTTCTACTGCCGTCAGTCAACCCCAGGGCAGCTGTGGCTATAATAGTTGTTTACCCCCACCGGGTTTGGAGGGAATGAATAACGCACGCAATTGTGAATTTGAGCGTCTGGAAAAACGCTATAAAAGACTTTTGTTATTGTTTTCATTGTATAGCTACTTCATTGTATAGCAACTTGATGCAATTGTAATCAGTATCTACTCTTTTTAGGGCTGGAGCTGCCTAATGAGTACAGATGACGGAGAAGAGTGGGACCTATAGACTCCAGAGTGTGTTCAAGGGATACCAGAGGATACCCAAGATGGGGGACGATGGATACCAGTCCATCTGGGAGAGGCTCATGACGTGGTGGAGCCACAAACACCGTGAGCATGGTCTCCAGTACAAGTTCAGTCCGGCTGGAACATGATGTCTTTTCGTGAGAAAGATGACATCTACTTAGGCCTCTCTCAGCCTGAGGTTATAAGTCATCTGACGCTTGGGTACATTGTACAGACAGAAGCCTTTGGAGGAGTCGCCTCCCCACTGCAAGTTTTTTCTCTATAAGTGACGCCTGTTCTATGTCATTGGTTTCAATCACCTTGGGGTTGTATAATTAAAGAGGACATACAGCACATAGTACAGCATTAGTGTCATTATGCATGTTTTTGTTGGTGAGAAACACTACGCCAAAATCTCCTGACAGATATTATGCAGTTCTTTGCGTCATACAGTGAACTAACCATGTTTATGTGTATTTCAGGGAATGAAGACACTGGACAGTGAGGAGTGTCTTCTTGGTCGTTTTTCGTACAATGACAAGGGCCCATCTCTTCAGACCTTTGCTATTTCTAATCGACAGCCAGGAGGCCTACAGACTCGTACGACTGGAACTGGTATCCAACTGGGGCAAGACCGAGTACACATGTCCATTTTATTCGGCTTAATGGTCCCAAAGGTAATTGCACGGGGGCACTGAACTGTACACACCCTTTCCACAAACCTAACAGTCTTTATAAGGCATCAGCGTTGTGGGTTAAAGTCTCTCAGCGCTATTCACAAACAAATAAAGGCTGAATTGAGGTGACCATGATGTAAACTTAAAAACTGGGAGACTATTGCTAATATGTCACAGGGCAGGGGAGCCAAGTCTTGACATTTCAAGAATCATCTGATTCTTTTCTTAAAATGGCCAAAGAGCACAAGAAGAAGAGAATTAGATTATTCTCAAGGCACAAGAGTCTAGAATTGATGTAACGACGTACTCAAGTCCCGATTACATTTTCGATTTTATGTTCCCAATTTCAATTTTTTTTTCATAAAATGAATGTGACTCATTTATAACAAAAATATGTTTCTTTTATTTTAACATTTGCGTTTTTGTCCTTGTATCAGACTTTAATGATTATTTTATATTTTACATTGATTCACATTATAAGCAGTCTAAATCGATTTTAAATCGTTACATCCCTAATGTCTAGATGAATTGATTTAGTGGCCTTGTGTGTTATCTAGTACATCTTTCTTCTATTTTGAATGCCACACATGCAAAAAGTCAGTGCATTTATTTTATTAGGATTGTTCAGAATTCCATCAAATAAAGGAGGGAACATTTTCACATTCAAAAGCAAACTGGACACAACGGGCAACTTTGGAACAAAAGATTTTGTACACGTTCTGCCAAAACTGAATTTCGATGCATTTTGGACCATCATTTTTATTAAGTCATGCAGTAAAAATAGTAGAGCAATGTAATTATTTTCCAAGTACCTCCATAGAATTAAAGCAGAACTAAGTAACTTGTTTACCTTAATACATCCTTTTCATGGTCCCTCTGGGGGTAATACAAGTGTTAATGGATGATTGGGGGTCTTTCATCTCTCCCTGTGTTTTTAGCCAGAATACATAGATTTTTCGACACATTTGTGGTATTATAAGTATTGTGTTTAGTCATTGAAATTGCATTAAACTTAAATGTGACTGTTAGCGTGCCAGACAACAGTGATTGGAGTAGTGGCATGCAGTATTTTTAAAAGTTGTCTAACCCCTGTTATGATGCTATATTACTCCGGAAATCCTAAACCGTTCCAGAGAAGTGCAGGATTAGTGTTAGGATTTGGGAAGAGGCAATATGTTATCATGTGAGCTCTCCAATCAGACACAGACATACTGTATAATTCCTCCTTCATCCTCAGCGCGCTTCTGTCGGCTGCGTTTAGACCACATCACACGTTGAGCTTTGATCTCCCGAACACAAACTGCCGCCTGAGATCTATATTTCATGTTTTGTTTGCAATGCTGTTTGTAAAAAAGCAGATGGAGGAGAGAGAGAGAAAGAGAGTCTGGGGTTTCATTGATTACATCACAAGCTTCAAGGATTTGCCTTTTCTGGCATTTTCTCACAAAGAGCCCTGCATGCTCCACAGTAACCTTTGCAGCTATACATTTCAGACAAACATGCCTCACAAGCAAAGGAATGTGAAGAAAATAGCAGTACAAAGGACAGAAATGCAAGCCACATTCTTGGGCAGAAAATCTGGGGCCAGTGCCTTCTACCATTGTGTCACTGGGCAAGACCTGAATGATACTAGCCTGGCCTTAGCGCTCCGTAAACTCCGGTCAATTATAATTTCCCTACATGTACGTCTGGGCTTGATCTCAGTGGCTGCGTTTCATCGGTTGAATTTCAACCTACCATTCAGCGAGCGGGGAGGCGGGTGTTGTAGGTGACGTCAAGCATTTGTGCCACATTTGCTGGTTGTAGTTTGGCAATGGCGGTGGATACGAAAGTGATGGAAGCTCTTCAATCCGTTCTGGCTCGGCTCCCAAATATCCAGATATTAAATGAAGCCTTGGAATGCGCAAGGAAATGCTCCCAAGAGTTATGAAAGCTGTTTCACTCGCTCGGGCGCATTACATATACGTCACAACCAAACGCTAGCGAAAATCAGATCCAATCTTTCAAAGGAGTTCACCCCTCCCACCTGTTAACGGAGCTCAATTGTGAAGATCCAGACCCTTGTATGAAACAAAATGAGTACGAGGGTATGGTAAAACCAGGCTAGGATGATACACAACCAGTCAAAAGTTTGGAAACACGTTTTATGTATTGGCTGTTCTTTATTTTCAACACTATTTACGATTCTCATTGGCTAAACTAAGAATGAACCCGTGTGATTACTGTATGTAGGGAAGAAAAAGAGTGAAATAACTCAAAATATGTTTTGTATTTTAAATTCTTCAAAATACAAAAACCCTTTATTCTTGACCTTTTCTCAATGAGCTTCATGAGGTCGTCTCCTGAAATGGTTTTCACAGTCCTGTGAAGTGACTATTGGCACACTGTCAAAAGTGTGCAAAGCAATAATCAAAGCGGCTATTTCGAAGAATCTATTTCACCTTTTCTTTGTTTAAAACATCATTCCATATGTGAATGCCTTCAGTGTGAATCTACAATGTGAAGAAACACCAATACAAAAGCGTTTCCAAACTTAAGTATATGTAGTCGCTGTGGGGTAGACTGACGGAAGCAAGGCAGCCAATCTCTCCCCAACACCAACCACTTATTGACACACACACACACCGGTAAGGTTGGTAAAGACACAGCTGCACCTGCGGGAGACGGGATCTGAACCGCTCTACCACCGGAGTTGCTGTCACTCCAAAGTTGTAGACGCCAAGTGTAACTTTACAATGAACATGCCTCTTTACCAGAGAGAGCACTTTTTGAGGAATGAATCGACCTGAGACTGAACTCGCACCACAAGACAATACCTCGACTTTGTTAGACATACCACTTTTGCACTTTATTTATGTTTTAATCTAGCGAAATCGCACAGTTCATCTCTGCTGACAGACTCAAATGAAAACGTGGCGCATTTAGCTTCTCTGTTCAGCTGGCAGATGCGGTTTATGCAGATGAAACCACAGCACTGCTTTTTCTGACGGTGTTGTTTATCTCAGATATAGAAAGCGGGCCTGGGGTCAGATCATCTCAAATATATGCTGCGAATGTGCTGCTGACTTCACTTTTTTACTTATTTTTTGTTTACAGATCCATTTCCAAACTGCCAGACAGATGATAATATTCTTAGACTGAATCCATTTGCCGATGCATACTGATGAAGCCACCTCAGTGCTTCTGCAGAGCCTTGGCACAAATATTATGATCAAATGCTTTATCGCGAGCTCAAATCACACCTTTCAGCACATCACAACTCTCTCTCAGACATACATAAATAACACGCGCGCGGCACAACACAGTGGAGTGACGCCAAAAACAACCGTAAACAACTATCTGTGAGTGGGGGGGTAATTTGGGGAGTGGACTGCCTGAATGTGAATGAAGATACTCGTGAAGGCAATCAGAGACAATAATATAATTGATCGCGTGTTGCAATTTTCGGTATAAAAATGAATTCAAAACAGTTAGTTACGACCATTTAATAAAGCGCCCGCTCTGTATTTTCTAAATAAAGACCCACAGATGTGCCACTGTTTAGCGCGATGCGGCTAATATTGTTAATGTCAGAGCAGCTTGAACACTGGCTGGCTCTGCGGATTCTGACGCTAAAAATGAACACTCGCAGAGAAAGCGTTAATGTTTCTTTGGATGCATCCTCTTAGTCTTTGGAGAGGAAGAAGACCTTTCACAGAACTGAGCAGCATAGTGAGTTACTGCGCACAGACAGGATAGTTTAAAGAGGGGGTATTATGCTTTTTTCAATCACATAGCACCAGTCTATAGCATACTACAATGATGACGTAACCTTCTGTTGGTCTGTATATGCAGTAAATTAAAATAACTGCCTTGAATAAAATTGCTCTCTCAAATGGCTGTACTGAACGTCTTGAAATAGGCCTCTGTCTCTTTAAGAAGCTTTCCGACACGCCCCCTTCAGCACACTGCTGTGGCATCTAAACAACAACACTGTGCGGGGAGGGGCTCTGCTGAGCTGAGGAGCAGTGGTTGGTGGCTTGGCTGGTGACAAAAGGTCCAGAGGCGTCTCCAGGAGGTGGGGGCGTTCCTAGGAGGACTGAGGCATAGCTACACCTAAAATGGCTGCCGTCTAAGTTTTACTGATTACTCAAAAATATGTGAATGAGCCAAGGCAACACTCCAGGCATGTGTTTAATGAAGGAATGGCATAATAACATGATATAAAGCTTGAAAAAGTCGATTTTACATAATACCCCCCTTTAACTTTACTGTAAATTGTTCTGTCTGTGTAAATTCTCAGTCGTACAGGAGTGTCCATCTTCAACGAAGGTACTTGAGTCATCTTCTGTACTTGGTAGTTGAGGTCTCCAAACGTTTCGCCTCTCATCCAAAAGGCTTCGTCAGTGAACAAGGTTTCCTCAGCAAGCAGCGTAGATAAAGACCAGTTGGGAGGAGTTGGCTCCTCCCCTCTAATAACAGCTACTCTCACCTGTGGGTAAACACCTTTGAAGTAGAGCGTCTGTAACGACCTGCTCCCCCCAGTATCGGTCAGCCCTGTCCTATTCATGGCTGATCACTGCTAATTACCTGCCTATTGTTCTATTGTTAGCTGAGGTATCGTCTTCTTGGACTGGCCGTGCTCTGTCCGTTTTCCCCGAAGCAGATTGGAGTAAAAAGCAGAAAGATTAAATCTTAGCCCACCATTTCGGTTCATGGAGGGATTTCTTTTCTGACAAAATAGCTTCTTTTACTCCTCTTTCAAAGAGACGGTGAGGAAGAGACTGACTGAGGACAGCACTCTAGCGGATAGGACCCAGCTCACTCCTGACCACATTTGCCAACTACTGGAGATCTGCCTTAGCACCACATATTTCCAGTTCAGGGGCAACTTCTACAGACAGATCCACGGCTGTGCTATGGGTTCTCCAGTTTCACCCATAGTGGCTAACCTCTACATGAGGAAATGGAGAAGAATACCTTGGCCTCATACCCAGGTAACAAACCCAGCCACTGGCTCAGATATGTAGATGACACGTGGATCAAAATTAAAGAGAGGGAAGTGGCACCTTTTACAGATCACATCAATGCTGTGGACCCTAACATTAAATTTACTCGGGAGGACGCTAAGGAGAAACAACTTGCCTTTTAGATTGTAAAGTTATCATAGGGGAAAACGGACAACTTCAGACAGAGGTTTACAGGAAGGCAACTCATACTGACCAGTATTTGATGTTTGACTCTAACCATCCACTCCAACACAAAATAGGGTCATTAGGACACTCAGACATAGAGCTAAAGAGGTGCCTACCAGTGCAGAAGGAAAGACCAAAGAGGAACAACATGTCCAGAGAGCCCTCTCAGACTGTGGCTATCCTAACTGGTCCTTCACTAGAGCACAAAGGGCAAGAAGACCCAAAGAGCAGGACAGACAGACTACAGAACCCAGAAGAAAGGGAGTTGCAGTGCCGTATGTAGCCGGGTATCAGAGAAACTTCAGAGAATCTTTAGGCAGCACAGGATTCCAGTGTACCACAAACCTGTGAACACACTGAGACAAAAATTAGTTCATCCCAAAGACAAAACGCCGAGCCACAAACAAAGCAATTTGGTTTATTCTATTCGATGCAAAGAAGAAGAATGCAAAGAACATTATATTGGAGAAACCAAACAAGTCTTACAGAAGAGACTTTATCAACACCGAAGAGAAAGCACAAGCGGCCCTCAGTCGGCTGTGCACCTTCACCTTAAAGCCTCCAATCACTCTTTTGAGGACGGGGAGGTCAAAATTCTAGCTAAAGAAGAACGTTGGTTTGAAAGAGGAGTAAAAGAAGCTATTTTTGTCAGAAAAGAAATCCCTCCATGAACCGAAATGGTGGGCTAAGATTTAATCTTTCTGCTTTTTACTCCAATCTGCTTCGGGGGGGAAAACGGACAGAGCACGGCCAGTCCAAGAAGACGATACCTCAGCTAACAAAAGAACAATAGGCAGGTAATTAGCAGTGATCAGCCATGAATAGGACAGGGCTGACCGATACTGGGGAAGCAGGTCGTTACAGACGCTCTACTTCAAAGGTGTTTACCACAGGTGAGAGTAGCTGTTATTAGAGGGAGGAGCCAACTCCCCCAACTGGTCTTTATCTACGCTGCTTGCTGAGGAAACCTTGTTCACTGACGAAGCCTTTGGATGAGAGCGAAACGTTTGGAGACCTCAACTACCAAGTACAGAAGATGACTCAAGTACCTTCGTTGAAGATGTAAATTGTTCTGTGTCAAAGTGTCTATTGATAGTAAAAAAGTAACACGCGCGTCGATAAAAGATATGTTTTTTTCTTCTTAATCCTTAACTCGTGATGTTGTGTTTTAACCTCGTAACCCCCACCTGAACCGAGCACATTTTCTCCAGGCTGGCTTTCCCATATCTGAAAGCGTAAAAAAAGTATAAAAAATAGCGACGAAAACGAGGATGAAAACGCAACAAAAACTCGAGAAAATGCGCTCAGTTTAGGTGGGCGGGGTAAGAGGTTAAATAATGGTTAAATAATAGCATCCATAAACTTTCATCCATCAAGCAATGGTTTATATTACTGCATCTACGTATATCGTCTACTATATAATCAGTGCTTTTCAGTCTGAGCATTCTTATTGACAGCACCAACTCTTCTTAGCACTGCCTTTCCTGAGAATCCAACCTTGAAGATGAGCAGATCGATCGGGTGTGCCCCTGGGTCTTGGTCTTATCGCTAGTGGCTAAATAAATGGTTTCACTCTATACAGCAACAGCTTTCTACTTGGACGGCATCAAACATCTATTATATAAAAGCAAAGAAAGGGAAGCAGGCAGTATTTGTATTGTGGGGAAAAAGCGGTTTCATAAATTCACTGCTCTGATCTGATGTGTGCGCGTGTGTCCGGGTGTGCCCTTGAATCACGGCTGTCAGAAAGCTATTTGTTGACGTGTCGGAGTCCCCTGTTCGTTGACAGCCCCGTCCAAGTGATGGGCTAACTCAATGTAAATACAGTCCCTCCTCTCCTCAGCCCGCTGTTGCCAATGGCAGCTGTTCAGCGGGCCGCCCGCCTCTCCGCGCTGCTCCCCGTTGTGAGAAAAATACTAGTACAAATGTATGAGACGAGAAAGATGGTGCTGTGTTTCACTCCATCTGGGATCTGTATATTTTGGAGGCGGGTTTTCTTTTCTTTTTTTTCTTATTTCCCAACTAACTTGCTGGATTTGATGGAAAACACAATGTAGTCCTACCATAGCAAATTGTGCCATTAACAGTCCCATAACTCCACGCCCAATTGACATAATTTCCTCAATAACTGAGTAATGTGTGAATGAGTAAACAGGACTGCCGCCCTTAATGTCCTGCCTGCTACCACACCCCAGCAACACATACTGTAAAACATTAACATTTCCGTTGCATGGTTCTATGCAGTTATTATCTTTATGTTAATTATGTCAATGATTTTAGATTCTAGTTTTTGAGTTAGCTAAGCTCATGCGCAATCCACTGTGTTGGCAATATCTCCAAAAGAAGCTCCTCTGTGGCTTTCTAATCCAGGCTCCAGGAAGGCTTCCCATTTATTCTCAGGTAAAATTGGGTTAGTGCGCCATGTCTATCTGTCTTCTGGACTACCTATGTGGTCACTAGGCCACTATATTGCCTTTAAATAATGGCACACCCAAGGCCATAGAAAAAGAGACCATTGCACAGACTGTTATTGGTCTGGCCACCTGCCCGAAATCTCACCCAAATGCAGCGCGATTGATCGAGGTAACCCATCTCTTGGTGGAAAGTGTTTAGCCAGAGGATAGTAATACATTAAGCTGTGTTAGTCAAAAAGAAAACTGTTGTAAGGCATTGGGATTTACTTACTTTGCTCTCTTGCAGTATAATGTCTCCTTTTTTGATCGCTTAAGTGAATTATCTTTTACTCTAAATGTTAATGAAATATCATTGCCCTCGGAAAATAAATAATAAGTTAATACAATGACATTTTCCCCTCCCTGCCCGCTCTCTCATTAGTGAAGGGCACATTACATGCACATTACATGCAAGTTTAAAGCTTCATGTTTTTAAAAGGTCAGAAGATTTGGAGTGTACTTTTTCTTCTCCTGAAATTACTGACATTGACTAATAATTGACTAACTTTTCATATTTTTGAACAATACTCCTTTTATATACAGTTCTGGCTACACTCTAAAGTCCCGACTCCAGTAGCGCAGTAGTCAGGCTGCATCTTATAAAATAGGGGCAGTTCCAGAAGTGGGTTGACTTGCATTATTGGTCTCTCACACATTTGCACTCATTGCATGCAGCACCCAGAGCCACCATAATTGCCCCTGACACATCCCTGACACCAGCCTTTTCTATTTCCTCTCTGCCTCCTTGTTTGCCTGGTAAAAGTGCGCGCCTCCGGGCCATCCTGCTAGAGCCACAGAAGGAGAAAAAAACTCAATTGTGCGAAAGTGTCGCATGCTGTGAGCCGAATACAAAGAGCTTTTGACAACTAAATTTCACAAGCGCAGGAGGGAACATTTGTCTTCCTTATTCCGGCCTAAATTGACTTGCATAGCCTGATTCGTCTCGATATGATAATGGGAAATGTAAATGAAGGACAAGCGTAAAGATTAATGTTTTATCAAATGGCGTACGGTACAATGCATCGTATTGCCAGGCAGACAGTGTTGAATATATAGCCCCTAAGTGAAGCGTTTGTGCAGCGTAATTCTCCTGCTGATGCGCGGCATGCAAACATTCCCTGTGCTGAGAAATGGAAAACAGTTTAGACAGAAAAGTGGGAACTAATGGCAATGAAGGTAGCTGGAGTACATTCTTTGGAGTAGCTGACCCGTGATGATGGTGGTCATAAATGTAGGAGCTCTAGGGGAAGTATTGTAGTTGCAGTGGAAGATAATTACTTCTTCTAGTTCTTGGAAAATAGTGACCAGACATTTGACCATTTGAATAGGAATCACAGTGCGTATAGTCTCGATGCTGATGTCCAGTTCGGTGTGTGTCAGGGAGTGTGATGTGGACGAGACCCCCAGTGAGGAAAAGAGGGGCCCGGTTCGAGCCCTGGCAGTGGCCCCTCCATCTGTTGCCCCCCCGTCCATTCACCGCGCCCTGGCTGCACTGGCTCTACATCATGGCAACATTAGGTCCTTGGTTTCTTGTTGGGACTCGGCCTTTGTGTCCAGGATAAGAAGAGGGTCCCATATCGAAAGGGTTGTGTTTTGGTTTGAATGTTAAAAACCCGTCTGAGTGCGTAACTTATAGCTTACCCCGGGGCCTATGTAATAACAACACATTCTGTATGATACAATTACGGCTCGTTCCTGATAGGGAAAGAAATATGGACATTTTTAATCATTTGGTCGGGGAGATTGTTGACTTCATTGGCGCGAATGCTTTTAAAGAAAACTCATAAAGCGAAATATATTAATTATAAAAGAATCCACTTCCCTAAAGTGGCAAAGAAAAAGACTTTTGGAACATTGAAAAACACTTTATATTTATTTGACTAATTATGAATAAACTGTTTGCCTCACACATTTATTACCATACTAACTTAAAATATGTACAGTAGGCTAATCCTCTCGTCAAGTAATCCTGACCATTATGCTGGTTCCCTGGCTCTGCCCTGTGGTTACCAGGTTGTCCCTTCAGCACCAGTTGACAGCGTTTATGTATTTTATTTGTATCCGATCAAAAGGGAAATTTTTAATGCGGTATGAGCTTGCCATTCCCGCCTCACATCCCCTGTCCTCAAAATCACCCACTATGGCAGTAAATCTTGGTCAAGTCTGAGGATTCTTGATGTATTGAACCAAAACTCCTGCCCTTGGCCACGTTCACATTGACCCACCGGCAGCACACGGTGCAGACAGGCGGTAATCAGTGGTTTATTTATGGCGCTTCAGCCCGGCACGTTTCAATACATCAAAATGCACTTAATTTCACTCAAACAACAGTGCACTCAACCTAAATGCACATCCACTCCACAAGCAGGAGTGTAGTGGACTGTGATGGCCTTGTACTGGGGGCAATAGTTAACTCAAAAAGGCGTCTTAATGGTTAAATCCATATTGTTGCTACATAGATAGTGAGGTTGTTTCCATTGTAGGCCTCTTTATCCCCTTTAACAGAATATAAATGGAGGTTTACGAATCCACAGCCGTAAGGAGAGGTGTAAGGGAGTGCTAGAAAATGCATTGTTTGGCACATAAATACATATTTAATCCTCTTTATAGATTACTGTATCTATGCACTGGCAACAATGACGACGTTACTTTACAGCTTCAGTATATACACATGTATAATTCAAGCAAATATGGTGGATAAAACTAACTCAAGATAACCAAAGATACAAAGTAGTTTCGCTTCACAACTGACAGGTGCACTGCCATCAGAAATTTGATAAATGTACCGAACTCAACTAATTCATTTCAGTGACAATAGTTGGTTCTTCAAAGCTCTCCATCCATACTAGCCCTGCAAAGTGTTCTCGAGAGTTGAGTATGTAATCTAATCCAGCAATATGTCGGAACAATTTTGGCACGTTATTCAACAAAACTACATTACCGACTTGTCGACCAACACTTTTTATTTCACTTTCACATGACAGCGCTTTTATGTAAGATCTGATGCACTTTTCCAGTTCCGTGCACAAATTCGGGCAGACGTTTGCCTGTCATGTTTTTGATTCAGCGCAGTCGCATGAGTCAGATCCATGTGGACACACGGCTCAAAATATCACATCGCACGCGAGTTCGAAATGTAGCAGGTCTTTGCGAAACCATCAGAGGCCTCTTCCCCCGAGTGATTCAGGCTTACGGACATTCGCATCACGCTGCATGAAATGGACAAGCGTGAGGATTTGTGTGATTCTGACAAAATTGTACAATTGCTTTATGAAAACTGCAGCTCTCGTCGGGGTATTTGAATGTCGGGAGTATACGTAAGTGCAGTGTCATAGTAAGTGTTTTTACAGGCTTCCTTTCGACACCTCGATACCTTGATGCTCTGCTGGGCGCTGAGGGGAGTGAATCAGTTCAAACAAATATGAAAATATAGTGGCCAGCAATGGGAAAGAAATGTACTGGAGGCAATTCAAGCACTGAAAGGATCAAGTGCGGTGTGTCAGGGTTTATAAATACAGTCGCACTAATGAAAACTGCAGGTTTTCGTCAAAAGTGGACCAGGTTTTTAGCAGCGGTGCAAAAGGCTGATCCCGGTCGATGGCTGCAACAGTCATGACCACAAACATGGTAGCAGCAGCTCAGTCGATACAGATATGAGCTCACAGCCCTCAAGGTCGCTGGTTCGATATCGCCAAAACACGTTTGGTCAACACATCTCCTCCACATCCGACAAATGCAAAGTATTATAAAAGCACAGTTAATAGGCAGCATTTTGTAACACTCAATGGTGTGAAAATAACCATAACCACATCAATCCAGTACTAATTCTCTGTTTTTCATCGTCGCCGTCAATCCGCTGGGTGGTTGGATCGATGCCGCCTCTCCCTGGGTTCTTGGCTGTCTCCCCGCGGTCTCCCTGAGATGCGGTGACTGGCCGTGTTGGTGTTTTTCAGCCCGGACCAGACGCTGTCTCACCTCCACCGCACACTGGCCCTTTATTCATTCAAGCCTGAAATTACATGATGCACTTCCTGGAGGTGATGGAAATGTGTTGGAAGAATAAGGAGGTGTGGGGGGGGGTGCGTCTGTCAATCGACAAAGATGTAGAGGCAGAGAATATAAGCGTTACTGTTCCCTCTGTCATGCAAATGTTCTTTAATGTTTTGTTCAATGCATACACAATCCTAACATGTGTCACGCATTGGAAAACGGCTTGACGTGACACAATTGCAGCTCTTCCAGAAATAATCTACCGCTGCCAAAAACAACATATGGTCCTGCGTTGTATTGCGCGTATGTTCAAGCTACGGCATTTAAAGGTTTTTTGTCAAGGAGGAAAGCTGTCTACCATGTTCATATTCACACTGCATGGAGGGAACTTGCAAGGATTATGAAAGCTCGCCACTGCAAGTTTAGTACGGCGTGTCGGTTATTAAATTAACTCCGTCTGTTCTGGCTGAAGAATTTAATTGGGGAAAATGAAATTGAATCCATAAGCTAATCGACAAAATCATTACATTTATTCATTTATTAGAGTGCCGCTATTGCTACAGTTGTTCATTCATCTTTGACTTATGCCAAGACAAAGTGGCTGGACGCCAGTCCAAGCCTGCACAATGACTGGTTCTCACGTTTGAAGATACATACAAGAACTATTCATATTTTCATTTGTTATTATAATGTAAATGCATTGCATTTCAGCCATGCTGAATTGCAGCCATTGTTTGTGTCTAATTTGCGTCCCTCAATTTCACAATCACGAACACATTCATACATCAGCGTACACAGAAGACATGAGGGTGCAACAGTAATATTCACTGGCTGACCTTCAGAAACCTCTGCCCTCCACTCATTTTCTTATTTGTTTGATTCTTTATGTAATCCTTATACCAAAGTGTAACTCATTGCTGAATCACAAGCTTCTATTCCATTGCTCCAGTCATTGTTCATACATTTTTAAAGGGTAGTTGTTACTGTTTGCATTTACACATGCATGCAGACACAATTCAAACATGTTAAAGTATTCTATAAAACCCGTAGATGTTGTTGATACAAGGGCTGCACGATGACTGACAATTGAATCAAACTTTGAACGGCTGTAACCGAATGGGAAGGCGCTAGTAAGCAGCCATAAACTCCGTATGCATGTAAACATTACTTCATTTCGTACTAGCGGGAAACAGGTTCTTATCAGGCTTAATTATGACAGAGACATGACCATTTACTTTATGTTCCTTAATTTATTAATAAATATATTTCTCTTTTTCGTTTAGGTATTTTCATTAAAAGTGAATACGTCAGACAGCATTAAATTCTGCCCAAGGCACGTACAGTTTGACCGTTTCATCGATCGGGACATTTTGAGTGGACAGTACAGGAGAGTCCCAAAAAAAACAAAACGCTTCCAAGCGACAGCGGAGATGGAGAGCTGTCAAAAGGGGAGGCTTGACTGAACCAGAAACCTACAGTATTAAGGCATAATTAGTTTTGATCGCTAAACCAACTTGTAAGGCTGAGTTATTAACATACGGGGAGAGGCGCAGGACCTGGCACGCCACAGGTCTTGTACAAAACGCCCCATCACGCACTCGAGGAGTCCAACGCCGAGGCCACTAAGACACACACCTGTTAGCCCTGACCACCATATTACACGGGCTAGCCTGCACACACTCAACTCACCGATGCACGCACACTTCTCGCTGAACCGCCGGCTTTACGCTCCCTGCGGCTGCAGTGCGCCTATCGTGAAGAGCTCCTCGCAGCTAGGCCGGTTCCTGACTGGTGGCTGACGTCAGGGGTGACAGGTGAGCCCGGGACTAGCGACCCCATACTGCTACAAGGCCATAATCATAAATTGGCTGCAAATATTTATATGTCTTGTTTGCAGTTCCAGTTTATATTTATAGTCAAATATTAATACACTGAACTGAACATTCATTTTGAAAGTTTTAATCACCTTTTTTGTGCTTAGGAAACTGCAGTCCAGAGGCTTCCCTGACACAACCCTCGCTGGGCATGGGACTGACACAAAGAGGACATAGGTTAGTGATTATACTACATGCTATAATAAAACATTTGTTTTGCAAATAGAAGGACAAATTGTCTTGTAATTTATACACTGATTCAGGTGATTATCTTATCGATCTAACTCTTCCTGTCATGAGTTTACAGCTGAAGCCATTATAATCATTTAACCAGCTATAAAGAATTGCCCATTAATCATAATTGCAATGCACTCTTCACTCCGTCATTATATTGATTTAAGGTCACCTCTATGGAGCGTACGCACATGTCATGAGGAATTGCATCACATGAGCGCACTGAGGTGACTTCTATTGTGTCTGTAGTTATTTACCCACAACACCTTCTGTCTCTTCTCCCCCCCATCGTCGCGCAGTGCTACAGCCCACCCTGCTCCCAGCTTTAATGGTACATGCCATTAGAAAGCCCATCTCTAAAAGGGGAGGAGGGGTGGTCTCGATCTCAGCTAAGAGGCTACTTTAGTCCCCCCCCGCCACCCTCCTCTGGCATAAGCACATTCGCAGATGTCTCTGCACGCGTAGAGCCGATCCCGAGTCACAGTAGCAGCGAGCCGCGGAGGGTGAAGCGGAGTAGGACACGAGACGAGGAGAGGAAGGAGGGAGGAAGCTGAAGCACAGAAACACTTACTAGTCTGATGAGAAGAGAGAGAAAACCAGCACGCTTTATACTCCAGTCTTTTCCTTTTTTTTACCCCATCATCTGAGGCATGAAGGCGGCTGTCAGCTGTAGCATAAAACAAAGGGATGCTTTCAATGCTGCCTCTCTTCTTTTGACAAGGGACGAGCGAGCGAAGAGGAGGGACGTACAGCGAGGGGCAAAGCCAGGATTTCTGGAATGAATGGGGAACGCTCCTGCCGCATGCCGTGAAAGAAGAGTCAGCCAGCGAAGTCTCCGAATCGGGTAAGAAGCATCAATTCACTTTTGTTTGTTTAACTGTGATCGGCGAGAAGATAAACATCCCTTGGAACAAACGCCGCGCCGCACACCAGATGAACCAATTTCTATGCTGATCATGATTAGTCCGGCGCGAGGGGAGATTACCATCTTTGTCAAACCCCTTTGGTCCATGTTTACAGAGCGGCAGTGCAAGTGAAGACGGGAGGGGGTGGGAAGGCTATGCAGCGTTTCAGAGTGCAAGAGTGATGAAAAGAAGTGCAAATAATCCCAATGATGAGCATGTGTGGCTGCTGAGATAGAGAATGGACAGAGCAGAGATTGCATTACACAAGTGACAAGGAGATGCTGAGAACGACCTGTGCTTCGGATTGTCCGTAAATGCATAAATAAATCAATGCTTGAAGACAGAGGCAAGTGTTAGGTTTTCTCCCGCCAGACAGACCACTTTTACTGGTGACCCTCGGGAGCTATACAGCAGCTCTCAGACAGAAAATAACAACTTGTCCACTCAAGTAAACAATAAAAGGGGCCTTTTTATGGCAGAAAGGTGTCGGGACTTAACGGGATGGCAGCTTTTTCATCCTGACAGATAAAGATGATTGTCTCAGGTACAGACAGCTCTACCATAGGAGCAGGTGCATCATTTGGCTGTTTCCTGATATCACTGTTTTAAAGATGGTGATTCGGGGATTTACACTTTCAGAGAAAAATATTTATTTGCATTTTCTGTCAAGCACTGTGCTTAGTTGCATTTTATTTGAATCAATCCATTAACAACACTGAACAATTATTTTATCTAAATGAGCAAAGCCTCGGGATAATCACAACTGCGATATTGGCTATGGCTATGGTGAATTCACGACGTCTACTACAGCACTTATTTGCATTTGCGGCTAAGTAAGCATCATACTGGAACATTTTGCACAGTGTCTCTTTGCTGCCAAGGGTTAAGTCCTCTGTTCTTGTTCATGAGCCAAGAGACAGGACGCTCCCTGGAAGTTCTGACCGGTCCCAGTTTTGCCCAGTGACACCCCAATGACATCAGGCATTATTTATGAGGCAAATGCTGTTTTTCTTGACAACACTGGAAATTCATATGCACGCTCACTCTGCTTAAGATAATGATGTCTGTTTATACTTTAATGAAAACATGACTAAATAGAAAAGGATTACATCAAATGAATGGCAAATGCTATTGAAGCATGGATTTGATTTTTGTCCTAGATTTTCTTCACATGCATAGGCTCCAAAATCGTACATCTGTTTTGTGGTTCATTTAAACCAAGGACTCTCAAACATTTTGGGACCGGTGAGGCCATACAGAACAGACAAAAAAAAAAAAAAAAATCCAGATATTCCTGAACAATATGCTCCTCTTCCCCATTCAGTTTTGTTACAATAATTTCCATGGTTCAAATGAAATAGTTGTTTCCATCAACAATTTACCCTTCAGGTGATACCAGGGAAACTAATGCTGTGTGGTTTTGATCAAGAATGCCTGCCTGAATATTTGGTTCTCAAATAGATCTGGTGATTAAAATCACTGCTACACAAAGAGAATAATAACAGTATTATTATACCTTTACAACGACTGTTTCCACACATCTTCCACACATGTTATAGAGACTTTGCTTGCTTGCTCCATGACTAATCGGCGACTGTCAAAATCCCATACTTGCTGGCATAGACATGAGACCCCAGTGGACCCCGTTTACCGTGAAAATAATTAGAAAAGATAAATACTTGAATGCGTCCAGCTATGGGCCATGCTTCACACAATGACCTTCATGATAATAGGTTTCACAGACAGTGCTGATGTATTTGATAGACTGCTGTATTGTGGATCTGAGCTCAAATGGGTGTTAATTCCTGAAGCGGTCACACCAGTTTGATTGAACATAAAACATATATTGTGAATAAGTGCAGCTGCACATAACTGATACGATGATGATGATACACTTGTCACTTCCTTCCTTGATTAATTAGAGTAGAAATCAAATATTGGTAGTCACACTAACAAATATACACTTGGTTAAACTCATTATATCCTAAATGTTGTATAACTTCACTTGTTTTGAATGCATGCTTACATTTCTTGTGTTTCTTGTGCCGCCAACCACAACAAGTTCAATACAATTAAGGCTTGTTATAATGGCCAACAGATATTACTGCGCGCGTTCCTCCAGCTGTTTTCCTGCATGCTGTAGGTGCCAGCTCATGCTCCTATAGCTTTGCACGCACTGATCAAGTGTATATTTAGTTTCAGACGGTCGGGCTTGGTCAGCAAATAGCAGGCAGGTCTCATTTACAGGACGGCTTGTCGCTTCATTCTATGTTCCCTAGGACCACACAATGCACAAGAGCGCGGCGCATACAGAAATCCAGGCTTGATGGAACAGCTGCCGTACAATACAATAAGACTGGAGCTCAGGACTTGTAACAGGGCCATTTACTATTACCACTGAAAACAAGAATAAGAAAAAACTAGAATAAGAAACGTGAACATCTTCAGTGCTGCAAACCAGTGTTGAATCAGAAATATAAGTATTTACTGTAAGGCCCAGGAAATCTATTTAGGGCACTTTGGTGTGGACTATTTTCTAATTCCATAACTGTATGTTGGTATGAACTCTGTATCAAAACAATAGTGGATTCAGGGAAGCAATACTGAAAGAATGCCATGTAAAATGATCACCCTGATGATTACACTGCAACCGCCTGCGCTATAGAACAAAATAATACGCATTGTTAATCTGTTTGACATTAGATACGTGCAGCTGTTGTTAATTCATATGTTCATAGTTTCCCCTATGCGTGGCTGGATATGCAGATGTGTCCCGTGCATATGTTCATCAGCATTAGCCCGTCAACATTTCACCCATGGCTGCTCTCTTTAATAACGCGCACAGAACCCGACAACATACAAAGACTGCAGTTGGCCCGTGTGTGTTTTGAGCATTACTGACAAGATGGGAGCACTTTGGAAACAAAGGGGCAACGTGTGGGTTCACGTAAAAACCACCTCTATGGTTGAGATGCTCGCTTTTGAACGCCTTTCTGATGGTCAAAATTCATTTATGTTTGATGTCTGTTCTCTGAGTGCTGCAGGTTTCCCTTTGAAGGCAAGCCGACTCGCTCTCTCTCTCTCTCTAGATTGAGTAGCGCAGCTGTTGGGCCTTAGGCAACATAGAGGTAAAGCGGTACGGAAAAGATAATTTTGACATTATTGTTTATTTGTAGAAATGAGCCCAACACCATTTTGTATTGTTAGTGTTTTTAATAGATCAGCCTTTTATACATTTGTGTCAAGAAGGTCTTTGTTATTACCTTACGTTCTAGGCAAAATTGAGCCGTTTCCAAATGGGGGTCATTGATGAAAAGGATGTTGCAGACGGGTTGCATCATACAGTGGCTCACACTGTGACGACCACAAACCTGTCACCAGTTTACCGCACTTTGGTCCTGAGACAACTTTAGATTGATACTGACCACGTTGAGATGCTGTCATCCTTCAGCCTATGTTTCCCAACAAGGGGTACGGGGCCCTCAGGTGAGCCAAGGGCGGCTAGGAAATACTGTATGTCGGATCAGAAATGAAGGTGAAACTTTGTTATTCATTTTCATTTCAGGTGCATTATATATACATTTAACTATACAATCAAACACTTTAGGCATGTTTTGTTGGACAATTTAAGGAAACTCAAAACAAAGAAACAGTCCTCCCACACTAACTGGTGCTATGTCAGATAATTTGCATTTGCATTGGAGATAGCAAGAAGAGAAAAATTAACCACAGACACGCGCATTTTTCCCCGTCCTACAATGCGCCTTTGTTTGGAAAGTTCAATCGTCGAAAAAATGACTGTTCCTTCTGCAATCAATTTTGAAGCTTGTTTATTATACTTAACATAAATCTACCCTTACTCTATGCTCTGTGCCGGAGCCATTAATAGCGGCGCAGCTTAAAGAATAAATCTGAAACCTAAATCATGGGAATACGTGATGACAGCGTTGGACTGTGGCCTGGGGTGGTCCCGGCGGCGGAGGCTTAAATCATACCGGGCACTTGGCTTTTTAATGAACAGCTCACAGGCAAAGTTATGGCAAAGCGACACCTAAGGACAGTAGTATGGTGTGTCTCTATCCCTATGGGTTACACTCCATGGGGCTCTTCAACCCTTCCCTGCTGCCTATTAGGACAGCCCCGATGCTGCCTCATTAATGTCCTGTGGAGGACTTTGAGGCCCCAAAGCAATGCCCTCTCTCCTGGGACAGCAGTGCTTTGCCAAAGGGAACAACAGCAGTAAACTGACCAGTGGGGCACATCTCATTTGAATCTCAATTAACAGATAGAGCTGTTCAAACGATTGAATCCAGTCATATTTTTAAAGGGGTATTGTTTTCAGCAGTAGTTCACTATTTACTATGAGAATCTTAGAACTGACAGCTTTTACACAGAGCTGACGTTTAACAGATTAGTTTTAAAACGTGCTTCATTTCTTACGGGATTTGCTCCTAAAGCTTGTAATACTGTGTGCTGTTTCAAATAGTAACACTGGAGTGTTTTTTACAATTCCCTCTTTTTGTTAATGAATTTTAGTTATAATCCCATTATACGTATTAGTGGTTACCCACAGTCCCTTGGGGCAGTGGAGCTCTGTTAGAAAACAGGCTGTATAAGGGACAGCTGGCCGTCTGGTATCAGTTCATTTCATTAGCCTGGACTCCGGCTGGAGATGAGAGTCAGAGCAGAGATGCTGCTGAAGTGTGAATTCTTTGTATATGTCCCCAGCCTCACATTCACAGTTACACACTGTCACTGTCTAAGGGCTAAAACAATGGAGCCTGCACCAGCCTGCAGCTCTCCCTCCCCCACTGTCAGAGTCTGTTCGGCCACACACAGCCACCCAGAATAGAAAACTCTCCCATTCTTTCGTATCAGACATTTACCATTGCATAAAGCACATGACGAATGTATCCCAATGTCTTTTATGGTGAAATGAGCTTAGCCTATAATCAGCAAGCTCTGTCTTCAGAGAGGTTGGTCTGCACAGTGGGAGGCAGCACATACACTGAACAGTCCTTCTGACAGTGGAGTCAGCAGCCTGCGACCGTCAGTGCTGTAATGACACAGGGCTCCCTTTATCATGTCACTCCTCATAATGATGATAACATGAGCTGACAGTTAACACTAGACTCCGGTCTTCTGTAGTGGCACTGGCCCGAACACTATCGCCAATTATAAGACTTTAACAGAGAGGTAACGGTGGTGTGGTTAAGAGTGAAATCATTTTCATTTTCTGCTGCAATGTGAAATTCCATAAAACTTTGCGGAACTTGATTGTGTTCTTGAAAATGTTTTTTTCAGTTTTGTACAAACTATAACCACCACTGTGGGAGAGGACCGAAGAACTGACCTTATTAAATTATGTTAACTTTGTACAAGTTAACATAATTACCATAATGACCAACAGAAAATCCTTTTTAGTTTTGCTACTGTAATTGCATTCAACTTCAACCCGTGCTCACCTCAATAACCACCTACCCCTGTTTTTAGACACAAACAAGTCTTGTTTTGAGACACAAACCGCCTTCCTCAATTACCCTCTTCACAAAATCCTCGGGGTTTACTGCAAATCCCTCAGCTTTAGAAATAACTGACCAAACCAAGCGGTCGGGAGAGATAGCATCGCCTTATGAGCTCTCTCGTTCATTAGCTTCCAACGCTACCCCAGTGACAACACAGGCTAATAAAGGAACCTGCCTATTACCTGAGGGTTTCTGCGCCTATAAAGTGGCTTCATTGTGATGCAAGTCGTCTCCGCGAATCATTAAACTGAGCAATTACGGGACAGAAGACGGCCCAAAACATAGCCTTATATTTAAATGATGCTCAGGAGATTTGGGTGGACGCACAAAAGAGATAAACAGAAAACAAATAGTGGCATTTCTTTGCTTGTAAATATATGTGTTCGATCCATTAGGTGGTAAACATTATCAAAATAAAACAGATTTTGAGTTGAATAGTTTAATACTGACTAGAGCTGAGTGTTCGCAGTTGCATGTGAGGGTAAGCAGACATTGTCCCATTTTGGTCGATGTAATGATTCTGGCAAAACACTGACCTATATCCCCAGGAGCTGTGGGGGGACATTTTCAGTTGCAGAATCATGATGTTAGTGGAATAAAAAAGATGGAACGTTGTGTTTCCAAAAGGAGTAGTTGTTTTACTGTTCTTTCAACTCACATTTTGGTAGCAAAATAACAATTATTTTATGGACACTTTCAGAGTATGTATTACCAGCTCTATCCCAGATCTGTTTTTCAAGTAGTGGAGTAAAATTTGTTTTGTTCATCAGTATATTGTAAAAGCAGACATTTGTGGAAAAAGGTCTTTGTTCATTGTGACAGTATTGCTCCCTGATGTAAACTCATCCCTGTGTAAAACTGGGGTGTTAGAAACGCCTTAAGAGAGTTAGGAATGAGTCTGGAAATGTAGGTTCTCCTTCTTTAATTGTTTATAATAAAAGAAAATGAGATATAAGACATTTAAATTAAATGCAGTACTTACAAAAAACCTCAGTTTACAAATAAAGACTACTAAGACTACCACTATTTTGCCTACCATGAAAACAAGATGAGATGGAGAAGTGATTGACACGTCTTTACCATTAATCTGATTTAAAAAGTAAAAGCCTTATTGAAATTTTACTCAGAAAGAGCTTCGTATATAGCAAAATTTCAACACCTTTTGCAGACATTAAGGTGGCATATAGGTTACACATGTGAGCGTTTTCAACAGTGGCAAAGCTCTTTGAAAGCCCCAGAAGGAAGTGAATTTGTGTCAGGAGTCAAGAGAAATAAGTTTCTTTTCACATTTTTATTTCCTCGGTCTCTTTACACCGTACGCTGGAGTCAGTCTGAAGTTATTGTGTGACTGTTTAAATAGATTAGTGAGAGCTGAGCCACTTGCCAAATCTCAGTGTCACCCGGAGAAATTAAAACATGTTTAATGTTTATTGTTGTACACCTGAATTATTGTCCTTGTGGTCAGTCGTTCATCAAACTGTATCAAATTTTGAGTACAGTGTTAATTACTTCACAGTTACAAATTGAAGAACTCAAGTGTCCTAATCAGTATTAGTATTTTATTTTGAGATATTAGTTTTTGTTATCAATAAAAAATGGTTAGCAGCCTTGGATCATATCCACAATTTACAAATTCTCATTAGTTTAACCTCTTAAATCAAAGGTCCAACAGCGGTTTACACTATACTGTACATGCTTTTGTAAAGGTTGTAGCTTTTTAAACACACCAAACTGGTTGCCCAGAGGAGCGCATTTGCAAAAAGATACAGTAAAGGTCATTGAAAAAAAACAAAACAAGGCTTGTAATTGTCTTTTTGCAGAGCTTTGGTTTAACATCCATATCTATCATGGATAAAAGGGGGTATTTTGCATTACTTTTTGGAGCTTTATACTAAGAAATGCTAAGAAACTCCTCTAGCCCTGCATAGCCAAGAACCTCTCAAACCACAACACATCCCTCCATCGCAGAGCAAGGACAAAAACATCCGCCGAAGCTTTACGATGCAACCATAGACCGTTAAAAAGAATAGACAACTCCTCCTCACTCCTCCATAATGACCACGTTCGAGGGGGAAATCATGGCAGATTTACAGACTCCTCCTCCCCAGCTCTGACAAAGCATGTTCCTAATAAGGGCATAAGGGCGGGATCTTCACTGTAGACTCGGCCCTTGCGTGACGTGTAGCTCACGCAGCTCCAACGCTAACAGTCCGACCGTCATTAGTACGGGATTTCAAAAAAATTTCTTTCGAAAAACCAGCCTGGTTTCTTTTTTTGTGACTAACCCAGCGTTATCTCAGGAGGAATATGTAGTCGTTAGGGATGGGTATCGTTAAGGATTTATCGATACTACTACTCTTATCGATACTCCTTATCGATCCGGTACTTTAACGGTACTCTTATCGGTACTTTAACAGAAAAATATACTGTATATAGTAGGGGTGTGTATCGCCTAGTCTCAGGCGATACGATACGTATCCCGATACAAGGGTCACGATACGATACGATACGATATATCCCGATATTGAAGAATTAGACGATTATTGCGATTTTTTTTTACTACTTTGGAAACAACTATTCAGTAAACTAGTCCACCTTCATTAGATTTGTATCAAATACATTTGATCTATCTTATGATATAAATGCTTTTCACTAATGTGCTTGTGACTGTGGTGTTTATGGTGATTATGTACCTTTGAACGGAAAACAGATTTCTTGGAAACCTAGTAATGAAACCAATTACTGGGGATGCACGTTTTCTAGTATTTCTATAGTTGGGAGTCCTTGGCGATCAGTAACTATTATGGGTTTCATCCATTAAAATATACAATAACTCAGACGGGGCATTTAAAATTGTGTCTACTCCACAACGGGTGTCACTCGTAGATCAGGGACATAACGGGCATCACGCGCAGCAGTAGCACACAACTGAAGCAGAGGGGAAACTACAGCAGGCTCTTTTTAAACTTGTGTCGTAGTACTGCAGTGGCGAGACACAGGTTTAACATGAGTATGCTGTATTTACTGTAGTTTCACCTCGGTTTCGTTTAATTCCGTAATAAAATGCTACGAAGATAAATCCATGCTACGAAGATAAATCCTCTCCAAACGCAGCGGCGACGCACTCAGCAATATGCACAAAGCTGTGGCTCTCGTAATAATCCAGGTCTCTGTCTTTGCTGTAGAAGCCAAAGCCAAATGTAGAGTTTTAAAAGAGCCCCGTAGCGTCTCATAACTCATTCTTTTCCATGCTAAGCTCTTCCTGTGTTTCTCTAACTCTCACTAAATTCTAGTGTTACTCAAGCGGGCTGCGCGGTGCGCTGCCATCTAGCGGGCGGGAGTAAAAGTGCAGGACCAAAGAGAGACGCTGCAATGAATATTTCCCCAAAAATAGATGTTTAAATATCGATACGGGCGCTTTTGTATCGATACGAGAATCGCGCGACGTAATATCGCGATATATCGGCGAATCGATATTTTTCAACACCCCTAGTATATAGGTAGATTGAGACTACCGTATACGTAGGCATTAATCCTTGGTCTATATTATTTATTTATTACTCTACATTTCATTTCCACTTTGCGCATACACTTAATATATGGGAGTTAAAATACTTCACTTACGTCGCTTTAAAAAGAAAAAATCATTATTATTGTCTAGTAAATCAAGGCTGTTGGTTAGATTTGGCTGTAGCTCCAAATGTGCAGTAAAATAATGAACTGTTTTCAGCCTCTCAGCTTGTGTCCAGTGGGGTCGACACCGGCTCGTGCTGACGTGCACGTGGGAGCGCGCACGCATGTACACGTACATGCCACTGTGTACGCCGTTTGTGGAAAAATAGACTCCACCCGAAACTCTTTAGTTTGGGTATTTGTGAAAGAAGAAAAGTGCAAGTGGCTCGTCTGTCTGTTCAATACGAAGTCGTTACGTTTCGCTTTTTTTTTTTTACCGCGGGTTAGCGGTAGCAGCTCGTAACACCGCGTGTCTTTCCCGCGCGCACCTGTCTCGCTGCACACGGCTGTGGAGGGGAGACAGGGCAGTGGCAGAGCGCAGGGGGGACACCCTGCACTTTCGTGTGGGGTAGCGGGGATGAACAGATCCGATGCATCGAACGCATTCTTGAGGGCGGAGTGATTATTTGTGCGCAGCAGCCCCGTTAAGAAGACCGTTAAGGCTGGAGCTTATCGGTCCGGGTGGACCGACCCACGTGGCCCCGGGGCCGTTATGATACCGGGGTTCGGTACCCATCCCTAGTAGTCGTAGAAAGTGTTTAAAAAATAGAAACCAGGCGTTAAAGTTGTTTTAACGTGTCTAAAGTCCAATGCTTTTCAATGGGAGACTAGCGGCTATATGGAGGTACTACAGCAATGGTGGCGCAATGGCGGCCTCCAGTGTTGCGGTCATAAAGCAGAGCAGCCAGCGGCCGTTGGATGCAACACACGTTCTGCAGCCCACTGAGAGACTAGTCCGAGCGAGGGGAGAGAGTGGCTTATGGACAGTGATACGACCATGTGGAAAATATAAATATATGTTTTGTTCTTGATCGCGATGCAAAGCTCTAGAGTAATTTGCAGTGTTGTGCTCACCGTTCTCTAAATAGTGTCAATTTGCAATATTCACCTTGATCCCTTCTCTACTTGCTATTGAATAATTGATTTGATGTTAATAACTTGAACAGCAAGGTGACCCAGACTGCACTAGTTCTGAAATAACAAGGTCAATGGAGCAACATGCAAGTTCACAATTAGCAACTTTTCCGCTTAAGAAAGACACTATCATGTAAATATTGTGTTCTTTTTTCACAATTCCAGTTTAAAATGTAATATTAATTACCAAACGCTGTAAGTTCCCTTCCATTAGATGTGCATTTAATGAATAAATTTTGAAGATGAGATGCCTGACCTTCTTAGCATCAGCGTTCGTTTGCTTTAAGCTTATCCGTATACAAGTTAATTAGTGCAAACAAACCATAAAGTGAGGATAAAAAGTAAGGGGATTTTACAGTTTGTTGGCCTAATCTCTTCAAGGACTAAAGATGGTGAGTTGAAAAAAGTAAAAGGTGTAAAATTAAGTGAGCCTAGATAAAGCTAATCATAAAGTTGAAATGAGAGTCTACTCATGACCGTGACCCTCTCTCTCTTTAATTTGAATAAGCAGCTTTGATATGCACGTTTACAAATGCAATCCTCAGGGCTACAGCAGGTTGCCCCCGGCTACCGCTCCTCCGCTTGACTCTCCCATCTAACTTCACTTTGAGTATCATGGCTATTAGGTTACATGTAATATTCTTCAGAGCGTTTAATAATGAGATGGAGGTCAGATTTGTTCATAATGCAGATGTTTTGCCCTGGTTTATGGTTAATATTTCTAATTCAACTATGGCGTCTGCATGAAACAACAACAACAACAGAATTATAAACGTCTACTTGATCTGCAATGATTAATTAGGATGAATTATTTATTTCTACTACAGTTTTAGAAAAATAAGTGGGAGAATGCACTAACAAAGAGACGATTGTTGACCTTAAAAATGGAAAATGTGTGCACCCCCACCTGTGTTAATTTTGACAACATATTAGTTTTAGTCTTAGTCTTTTGACGAACATGGCATTTAATTTAAGTCGAGAATTAGTCGACTAAAATTGCATGTAAATTAAGTCGACTTAACATTTATAATATTTATTATTATCATATTTAATCATGGTCCTCTGCTTCATGTTTCTTCTCCACATGGAACAAAGCTCAGGGCTGTTTCTTTGGCACTGAATTTAAATCATCTGAGGCTCTTTCAAACTGTCATTGGAAGTTTGGATGAATTTAGTCTCTTCCATTATATTTAGTTATTTAGTTGTTTTTCTCATAAACAACTTTGAATTTAGTTTTAGTCCAATTTGAGTCGGCCAAAATATGACGACGACATTAACACTGATCCCCACCAAGAATAATATAGACCCCTGTCACCTTTCTGCCATTCAGAGGATGGGCAAACACTTCCTTCTGCAGGGCAACAAGTTGGGACATGTACCAATATCAAAGACATTAGAATATTCTGGTCTCGCTACTCCATTGCTCCAGAAAGAGCCTCTATTCCCTCCTCCCTACAGTTCAAATACGCGCATGTGTCGCGTTTCGAACTTGAATGTGAAAGATTGTTTTCCTAATGTATCCCTTGCTCCTCAGGCCCAACAGAAAACGTTGCAAATGTTGTGCTTGTACCGTCTTTCTCCTCATTAACATATTGTCCCATCATGAAGACCGTAATGAACTGCCTTAATAATGTGTGTTAGGAACAAAGCTGTAATGTTTAAATGAGTACTTTGAGGTCTTGCTGAGCAGTGTACTTGTGTATAATGACACATACTGCAGGTCTGCTTGCCGTAATAATTGTTTACACTGTGAGATGGTGTGTCTGAGAGCGGTTATCTCTTGAGAGACGTGACGATCAAAAAGAGAAATGGCAGTGGTAGCATTTTCTCGCTCAGGTAGTCTCCCCTACTGTCATCCGATTCATCATCTCGTTATAGTGGTTTTATGTAGCTATTGTTGTTGGTAAGTGACTATAATGATTGTAGGAGACGACAGGGTGAGGTACTTTTTAGCTTAGAAGTTTAGATAGGAAAAAGTATGTCTTTGTGTGCTGCAGTATCAGTATCCATCATCGTGGAGTTATAAATAGCCCTTTATGTAAATAGTTTTGTAAGCAAACAGTGGAGACACTAATTAGCATTTCTGTAGGTAATATTCATATGTGATGTGTGTCTACTCTACATGCTCCCAGCACACGTGTCCTTTGTCTTGGATTTGTTATCACTATTGAAACAGGATCATTTGAACGAACGCCAAGAGGCTCTGTGATTACATGCCGCGCTGTGTACTGCCAATGCTAAAGATAACGGCAGACAACACAATGTGCAGCAGGCGGATAGGAGCGGAGTTATATCACACACACCACACTGGGTTTGGAGCACTGAAACAAATGCCCTTGTGTGATTGATTACACGCTACAAGCTAATGAGATAAACAGAGCCTGAATCGATTGAGCCAAGGAGAAGTCATGCCACAGGCACGCTACGGCTACATTCACACACTAATATTTATAAACCTCTGAACAGACCAAGTGTCTGTTTTATCTTAGAACGATGCGAGTTCTTACCAACATCTCTCTCTTT